>OZ036002.1:5402376-5584876 GCA_964035015.1 Corallium rubrum
CCACGATACACAAATGGGCCATGTTTATACGTTTCTCGTGCCCTTCTTCGACCAGGGACATCCTCCTAATTCGGTCATTGTCACCCGGATAAAGCTCCCCAATTTGCTACCAAAAATAGAAACAAGAGAAACTTATTACTTAGAGTCTTAGGTCTGTTTTCCAGTCCTTGCGAAAACTGGCTCGCAGCATCTTAGTAAAAAAAGAGCGCAAAGCAAAAAAAACAAGCACGCGAGTGTAGAAACAAGCACTCGCAGCGAGTTGCGAATCTAAAAGTCTGACTCCAGTCTTCAGTTGCTTTAAGACTTGGGAAGCACGGGTGGCGTGTGCTGTTAGGGCGCTGCCTCTCACCGCTGTAGTTAAGCCCAGTTGGACGGGGTTAGTACTTGGATGGGTGACCGTCTGGGAATAGCTCCGTTCTCGAACTTGAATTTCATGTAAGTAGAGTTTGGTTGGACTCTCCTGTGCTTCGAGGGTTTTTCGCAGGGTTCTGCGGTTTTCCTCCCTCCGTAAAATCAACACTTAGGTCTTAGTTTATGTCGTGCACTTTTAACATGAGCCTCTGGCTTGGATGATTGGGCGACCACATCCTGCGTTTACGACGTTAAATAAATCATTACTCATTACTCATCGCGTACTCAACTTGGATCAAGTCAGTCAGTCAGTCAGTCAGTCAGTCAGTCAGTCAGTCAGTCAGTCAGTCAGTCAGTCAGTCAGTCAGTCAGTCAGTCAGTCAGTCAGTCAGTCAGCCTGCCTGCCTGCCTGCCTGCCTGCCTGCCTGCCTGCCTGCCTGCCTGCCTGCCTGCCTGCCTGCCTGCCTGCCTGCCTGCCTGCCTGCCTGCCTGCCTGCCTGCCTGCCTGCCTGCCTGCCTGCCTGCCTGCCTGCCTGCCTGCCTGCCTGCCTGCCTGCCTGCCTGCCTGCCTGTCTGTCTGTCTGTCTGTCTGTCTGTCTGTCTGTCTGTCTGTCCGTCTGTCTCTCTCTCAAGGGGTCAGGGGCACTGATCTCTATATAAACTGGATGGGCCATTGGGCCGGATTTTGCGTGCCAGTTGTATGATGACGTGACCACTACCCAAGATGGCTGCCACTGAAGTTCATAGCTTTCGTAGATTGAAAACAGACAAAAAGAGTTATTTTAAGAAAATTTAAACGAATGTAAGGACAGAAGAAGTACTTAATAAGGTTTAAGACGTTAATTTCTTGCATTTGTTTCTGTTACTGAGCTATAAAACCTTTAATTTTCGTTGTTTTTCTTTAGTGCCGACAACGAAGAAACTTCACGTTAATATAAACTGAAAAACAGACTATAAAATCTACGAAGAATTCAACTTCAAGCCTTTTATAGTAATCTTAATGCCTTAACAATATTTCGTGTTGTGTACTTGCCATCGTTTGACTGTATTTGTTGTTAAACAGTGAAAATTAAACGAACCGGCATCTGTTGTTTGCTTTACGGCTTTCCCGACTTCCCCCGGCACTGCACACATAATATTCCTACCCCCGGATAATCTGATCGTGCTGACTCAAGATTGCTTATGCTAGTCAACTTTAGGATTGAGAACAAGTTCTAAGGCCGCAATGCGTCATATGTTCCACTACGTAAGATGGCGGCGACTGCCACGAAATGTTTGACTGCTGGCCATAGGGAATGGCCTATCCAGTTGTATATAGAGATCAGTGGTCAGGGGTTGATGAGATACCAAAGGTTGACTTCACTTTCCCGCCGAAGTTAGCGTTCCAAATTTGTTGAAAAACGGAGTTCACTGACTCCAGTTATACATATACTGTACTATCCCTCTCCTCCAGAGAGGCTTCTATTAATTATTCTGGTTAGTCGCAGGCGCACGGGCAATCGTAAAGTGCGCGAGGAATGTCGGGAAGGTGGATTCCCCATGCGTCTTCTCTCTCTCGCCCGCACTTCGCCTGCAAGCCTCTGCGGAGGAGAGAGCTGTACTGTATAGACCCCGTACCTTGAGATGTCTGGAGTTGATCTCGTAAATAATAACCAAATGACGTGGCAGGATTTTATCCAACATATCACAAGACCATCTTTCCAGGGCCTCGGGTAGAACAGTATGGTTCGTATAGGCAAAAGTCTTGGTAACCACACCCCAAGCCTAGAAACAACACAAAACTATGAACAATTCACGTTCCGTGCTTTAACCCTTTCCCTGGTGGCCTTTTAGTATTTTATTCTGGCTAACGCCAGACGATTTTACTCGTCAAGGGAAGAACTCTAGTAGGGAAATGGTTAAAACCTATCTCTTTAACACTTTGAAGCCTGAAGACGAGTCTTTAGTGTTTTATTCTGGCTAACGCCAGACGATTTTATTCAGCACAGGGAGAGGTCCAGGCCTCAAAGTGTTAAAACCTATCTCTTTAACACTTTGAAGCATGAAGACGAGTCTTTAGTACTTTATTCTGGCTAACGCCAGACGATTTTATTCAGCAGAGGGAGAGATCCAGGCCTCAATGTGTTAACGCTTTCCCAACCGTGGTGGCCTTCTAGTATTTTACTCTGGCTAACGCCAGACGAATTTATTCGTCAAGGGAAAACTCTATAGAAGGGAAAAAAGGGTTAAAGTAATAAATCAGACAAGAAAGTGATTCATGCATTTCCCCACACCGAGAAGTGAGATTTGTGACTTATACCATCTAGAGACTACAAGCCTAATCTCAAAATCAAGGATTAAGGTTACATGTAGGCTCAGACCTACCCTGGTCCCAGACATTTCCTTAATACAAGTTATGTGGTGGAGCGGGAAAAGGAAGAGAAGCTCTAGTGGAATGCGGTATGAACCGCTTCCTACGAGAGGTTTTCTCTCCTCTCCCGCTCAGATTCATAAGCAAACCAACGAACTAATAACAAAGACGCATATATGATCACGAGATTGCATTCGTGTTTTGATACCCAGGTAAAACACTTGCTCTTGCTGTTCTAATGGTACATTCAGTTCAACATACTTCGTCCCAAGTAAGACCCTCTTCATCCATAAATATCCTCATAAGCTCTGGTATTGCGAGAGATGGGTGAGTGTCATTCAACTGGATCGCCACCTTAAAAATATACAAATCATTAAAAGTGAGGTAATACGGACAACATTTTTCTTCAACTTGCAACGCAACATTGCAATTTGAAAAGCGTTGTTGCACGTATTACCACCCACCTTAAACATTGTCATGCAACAATGATTTTGCTGCAAGTTGAAAAAATTTGTTGAAAAAAGTAGACTCTCGTTCTACTTGCTGCAACATGCTGTTTCAACTTGCAACAAACTTATTGTTAATAATAATTGTCAGTTGTTTGCTGTACAAGCTGTGTTAGTTAGTAATACTCTAGTTCCTGGAGGACTGGGCACAGTCTAAGGTATAAGTACCTTAATTAACCTTGCTCCGCTATCTGAGTTCTAGTGGCTCAATGGTTAGAGCGTCTGGCTATATAGCATTCAGAAGGTTGTGGGTTCGAGTCCCGCTTAGAGCTCAGAGTTTTCTGAGTATTACTAACTAACACAGCTTATACAGCAAACAACTGACAATTATTACTAACATCAAGCTACAATTTCTGAAACTAACTAAACTTATTGTTGCGTGACAATGTTTAAGGTGGATGGTAATACGTGAAACAACGCTATTCAACTTGCAACGCAACAATGTTGCAGCAATTTGTTGCTCGTATTACTCGTATTACTTCACCCTAAACAATTAGCTCCAGATTCAATTATTATAAGTAATACCAGACTTGAGAAAAATTAGTGATTAAATATCCCCGAAAGCGAGGGAGGATAAATAAATTTCCGACGCAGCTAGGTGAAGAATCCGACACAGTTTAATAACGCTATTCTGGCTTAAAAGTTCTTTAAACGCGACGTGAAAAGTTACTGTTCATGACCCAACGTTTCGACAATCCGATCTAGTGCCTTCATCAGGGGGTAATTTCACCACCAAATCCACGGCTTAACAAATAAAACATAAAGTTCCGTGCATATGTACTCTTTATAAAAGCACGTTTTGAACACGAAAAAAGTTGAGTTCTCTTATAAATGCACGGAACGCAGCCAATCAGAGCGTGCGTAGAGGGTACCTTATTTTATAAACATCAATAGCACCTACGGATAAATTTGGGACCTTTCTTCACGACGACCACCCTTGATGACGACGCTAGATCGAAGTGTTGAAACGTTGGGTCGTGAACAGTAACTTTTTAAGTTGTGTTCAAAAAACGTTTAAGCCAGAGTAGCGTTAAACTATGGCTAATTCTTCACCTGACTGCGTTGAGAATTTGTTTGTTGAACGCCTTTGATATAGCACCATGAATTGGATGGTGATACTTTTTTACTGGTATCCCACGCAATTTCATAGCAAGTTAACAATACCTTAATAATAATAAAAATGGGTCTTTTTACAGTATTTAAAAGTATAACTCAAGTTTTGACTAATTAAGAGCAGTGGCGTCAGAGCAACACTACAAATAGGGGGCCCCAAAATTTGTAGGGGTGTCCGGGGGCATGTTCCCCCGGGAAGTTTTGAAATCTAGAGTCTCTGAAATGCCATTTCCTGCATTTTAGGATAAGGATTTACAGAATTCTAAAGGTCCAAAAACGTCACAAAATACTCAAAAGACAACACTTTTCCAGACATTGAATATGGGGGTGGGGGGGAGGGGGTGGTGGTTGGGTGGGGGGAGGGGCAAACATATTCTGCCCCCCCCCCAAAAAAAAAGTGGACCCCCGGACCCCTCGCTTCCGACGCCCCTGATTAAGAGTTTAAGACTTAAGTTTAAGTTTGAAGAGTTTTCTAATTATCTTACCTTATCAGGAAAAGTATCAAAGGTGTTTCTCACAGGTTTTTTTGAACCATACTCAGCAGTCTTGTATCGTCTTATAATGTCTTGTAAGGTAGCAGCGACAAGGAAATACTCTTGTTTTAGACGTAACTCTTTACCAACAAAAAACTATATCCAAAATAAAGAAATACTGTAAATTTAAGAAATGGTTCATGGTTTAGCGTACTCCATCGAGTTTTAGTATACACCCAACCATCGTCTATTACAAATCCTGCATTCTGATTGGCTACTCAACCGTTGTCTATTCGTGATGGACAACGTTTGAGAAAAATGAAAACAAACCTGAAAAAATGTGGCAGTAAACTCTCGTTTTGCAGACGTTTCGGAGGAATTTTTTGAGAGTTTGATAGAAAATTCTATCCCTGAGAAAACTAAAAACGCCACAAAATATGGCATGAAGATTTTTAATGGTAAGGAACGAAATACAATTAAACCGTATTTTATTAATAAATCTGCTTTTACTTGCCGCTCACGAGTGGTTAAATAACACAACATTTTCGTCAGTTTGCACTAGAAAAACTGTATTCTCTAGAGTTGGTACAGGGTGTATACTAAAACAATTAGACAACTTGTCCTCGTTGTCTATGCGCGAATAGTCAACTCAGGCTTCGCCTTCGTTGACTATTCGCCCATAGACAACTCGGACTCGTTGTCTAATTGTTAAATAGAACACGCACGACAGCCAATCAGAAACGTTGTTATATCAAACCCATGTTATAAAAAAGAAATGGTTCATGGTTTGGTGAGCTCCATTGAGTTCTATACAATACCCTGGTTGCTATGCGTGTTTTCATTGGTTGTTGCCCATGATCTATTAGAGGACAGACACATGGATCACATCAGCTGACTTGCTTTTTTCGTTCTTCACGCCCCAAAGTCCGGCAAGAAGTATTGTGTAATTTTTATATTGTATAAAACAAATAGATTCCATTTTTTTGTTGTCTGTTCAGTTATAGATGCACAGAAGACGTCACAACGTGGTAAGAACATCAGTGACTGCGTCTCGTGGGCCACTTTTTTGTTCTTACCACGTTGTGACATCATCTGTGCATCTATAACTGAACAGACAACGGCAAAATGGAATCTATTTGTTAATTATACTACACTATCGAATTTTATGTTTCAAAACTTACATTATCATTTGGGTACAACACCCTTGAGATGTTCTCAGCGCTGTTACGGTTTAAAACGGCACCAATATAGTCACCACCTTGAACTAAATTAGGGAAAAAAAACCCAATTAAAGAGGCTTCCTGAAATTCAAGACTACATGTATATACACAAAATTTAGAAAAATTTCTGAGAAGGTGCATGCCCCTGCATGGAGCCCCCTAGAAGTGTAGTTCCTTAAATTTTCTCATTGCTTTGGGGCCTCCACAGCCCTACAGTCAAACTGGATGTTCTCCTGTGTGCGACTTTACAATGTTGATATTGATATGCAACTTGCAATTTTGATAGGTAGATTCAATCAGCAACCTGCAAACGCTTTATCACAATTCATCAACGGGTTGCCCTAACAAATCGTTTTAAATGCCAAACTTTGGATAATGTGAAATTCTACATTACCTTCATTATAACACCACATTTGTGTTGTTTGATGTTTAAAACCAGTATTTTAAGCAACCTATTGAGGAACCGCGATAAAGCATTTTCAAGTTGCTGATTGAATCCACCAATCAAAATTGCAATGCTTTGCATATCTATAATCATTGCAAAGTTGTACACAAGATAACATCTGGTTTGACTATAAATCTGGCACAGTATGTCATATTTCTGCATGTACACTGTAGAGCCCCTTCAAATGTGTCAATGCCACTAAGGTACATTTACAGAAAGATAACTTAACAAGAATATTAAAATGCTTTCAATTTTTTAAACTTACAATAGTCTAGATCAAATCCTTTCTGTGCTTTAGCACTCCACAGTCTCATAGTATTGACAGTGTTGTTCATGTAACCTGGAATTGGAACATCATAAGGCATGGCGTACACAGTATCTGTATCAACCCACTTGTAATGGTATCCTTTATCATCTGACTGAAGGTGACCATAGAAGTGAACTGGAAGTAGGTATTCTGGTCTTGCCTTCTCCCAGTGGTTACCAAATTCAAGCCAGTCATCAGGGAATTCAACCTTGAATAAATGATACTTGTAATCAGGTACAGTTATTTCTTAGCTTATTAGTACATTGCAATACAGTGCAGTATTACAATACAGTATGCAGTACAGTGAAATACTATATGCAGTACAGTAAAATACAATATAGTCAGCAGTAGGCAGTACAGTATGTAGACAGTAGTAGAGTTTATACAGTATGCAGTACAGTACAGTACAGTACAGTACAGTACAGTACAGTACAGTACAGTACAGTACAGTACAGTATGCAGTAGTACAGTACAATACAGTATGTAGTACAGTACAGTATGTAGACAGTAGTGAGTAGTACAGTACAGTATGCAGTAGTACAGTATGTAGTACAGTACAGTACAATACAATACAATACAGTATGTAGTACAGTACAATACAGTATGTCAGTAGTACAGTACATTACAATACAGTATGTAGTACAGACAGTACAGTATGCAGTACAGTACAGTACAGTACAGTACAGTACAGTACAGTACAGTACAGTACAGTACAGTACAGTACAGTACAGTACAGTACAGTACAGTACAGTACAGTACAGTACAGTACAGCATGCAATAGTACATTATGTAGCACACTTTGCAGTACAGTATGCACTACAGTGTGCAATGCAGTGTGCAGTGCAGTAGGTACAGTGTAGTTCAGATAATGCAGATCAGTGCAGTGCCAAACAGTACAGACCATACTAATCCATGGCTTTACAGTATACACAGTGTGTGCATACATGAACTAAAAACTTAAGTACACTAATTCTACCTGTTCTCCTTTTTCATTGATAGTCTGAGTAAAGATGCCATATTCATATCTAATGCCATATCCATAAGCAGCATAACCTTGTGTTGCAAGGGAGTCTAAGAAACATGCAGCTAGTCTTCCAAGACCACCATTTCCTTAAAAACACATATTTATTTACCAGTTAATAGACGACTTTCAGGCTCATGCGCAGTAGCAACTTTACTTCAAATTTTCATCGGAGGTAAAAACAACTGTTTTAGCTGGAAAGATCATATTAAAAATAGTAAAAGTGCAAAGTTTAAAATAAATCGGACAAATAGTGCAAAAGCTACGCTCTTCGGAAGTTTTGCTCTCCAACTAGGGATTTAATAGGGATTTTGGCTTGGCGTGCAACTCCCGCCCGCCAAGCCAAAATCCTATTAAATAACTAATAAATCCCTGTTGGAATGGTCAACTTTCCGCTTGTGAAACTTTTTCCATTTGTTAAGCAATTCGTTTCAAACTTTGTACTTCTACTATTTTCAATATGCTCGTTCCAGCTAAAACAGTTGTTTTTATCTCCGACGAAAATTTGAATATTTGTTGCTACTGCGCATGATCGTGAAAGTCGTCTATTCTCAGTAATAAAAGCATTTTTTATATAGATGCGAGTGTTTTATTAGGAAATAATATGCACGCATTTTCCATATCCTCACTAGTGAAGATATCGATGATGTCATTAAGAATTTTGCCTCTTTTTGCATTGAATCTGTATAATAAAAAGAAAATTACACGCTGGCTTGAAGATATGAATTTTATCTTCTCGTGGTAAAAACGACATTTTACTCATTCACTACGCTCATTTGTAAAATACTGTTTTCATCACTTGAAGATAAAATCCATATCTTCGCACCACCGTGTAATATCCTCTATATAATATACTATAATATACAAAAGACCAAAAGGACTCTTTGTTAACAACAATCGAAATATAGTAAGGTTTGATATACTGCCAAAACAGAGAACGTAGGAGTCTAACTTCGCTTGAACTGTTAGACTCTTACATTCTCTGTTTCAGCAGTATATCAAACCTTACTATACATGTCAGACCTGCCAACTCTCATGGTTTGACCGTGAGACTCAGACTCCCGGTATCAGACAACTTCTCCCGGTCACCCGATATGACTGCCACCTCTCATGGCAAGCGAGAATTCTCAAAAATGCCAATAGAAATACTCTGAAAACTAAAAATAACACATAAACTAAAAAAAAAAGCATCAATAGCACTTTGGCCGAGGCACAGAGTACCTAAATACAGTCTTAATAATTATCAGTAATGCCTTGCAATGCTTGACACTGTTTGGTCAGTCAAAATCAAAATGGCACAATTAAGTGGCGATGAAGATCACATGCACCAATCTCCAGGTTTGGCTGTCAATCTCCAGGTTTTTTATCATTATATTTTAAAATCTCCAGATTTAGTGTTTGGCAGGTCTGACATGTATTTCAATTGTTGTTTCAACACTGCCTACACAGCACATCTACTTTAATTTCACTCTTTGTTAACAGGCTGGTTTCAGAGGTTCTCGAAGAGGGACTTCCCTGCCTTCTGTGCGTAATACATGTACATATGAGGTATACAGTACAGCAGTTTTGTCAATAATTATTTTATATAACATAAAAATAAAATACCAAGTCCAGCATCTTCTTCCATTGCTTCCAAATCTTCCATGTCTAATCCAAGCTAAAAAAACATGTATTTTTTAAAAACCAGTAGAGTTTGTTAAAAGCACTCAGTGACAAAAAAACTTTATTTAATACAGTATTCTGTCTTATTTAAAAGTGCACTTTTACCATACCGGTACCACATACCTGATATACTGCTTCATCACACTCTCCTTCCATTCCTAAATTAACCATAGTATTTGACAAAGACCTGCCCATATAATACTCCATTGAAAGATAATAAATACGCTATATGCAAAAGAGTAAATAATTCAAATTATTCAAATTTAAAAAATAGATTTCCTACAATTACTGTACATATATATATATATATATATATATATATATATATATATATATATATATATATATGTATATATATATATATTGTACGCAAAATGTCACCAATTGGTGTTGCATTGGCAATTTGTACAGGTAAAAGTCAGAGTGTGTAACATACCAGCAGACTTATGCACTTGCTAATTAGCATTAATTTACAAGTCTTTATATGGGATCAAAAACGTGCAACAAAAGTCTGCAACAATTTTAAATAAACAAATCAACAACCTGTTGTCAATTTGTGTTGCAATCATGCCAAATTTCTTTTGTTCAAGCTTCGAGCATGCTTGATTTGTAATTATACTTAATTTTTTATACCGGTAACAAGTTGTTCTAACAGCTTGTTACCACGCTGTGCACAACTAACAACTGTTAACAGGCTGATGCTAACAAGGTTGTAGCAGTTTGTTGAATAAACAGCATTGTTACAACCTGTTAATGGCCTTGCTACCAGCTTATATGAACACATCCTGTTATGCATGAGTCAATATTAACCACCCCCGGGGAAAGGTGGGGATAGCAGGGGATTTGATGGGAATGTGTTCCCGAGGCTCTGGGGCATTTGTAGGAGTTTGATCGTTGGGGACCCCAGGAGTAGGGGCTTTGTATAGTATCTGCAGTCTTTATGGTCAGCAGCCATACACGAGAAAGCTTAAAATAAGCCACGAGGAAGCATCAAATATTTTCATCCTTTTGGATCACTTTGGCCATGTGGTAGTTTGAAATTCTATTTTCTCGAGTATAATTTACATATCTATTTATAGCATTTATATATTGTTCAGATATATTCTAGGTACAATATCTCAAAGCTTGTATAGATATTGTGTTGTACAGTTGTCTGTACTCTGTATATATTTATTTAAAGGACATTATGTTACCTGCTTCTATAATCAGGGTGATGCCCCAGATAGAGGCCTATTTGTTGAGTTTTGTTTTCAAAATCATTCCCCAGGTATGGGGGCTTTGGTGTGTATTTGGGTGGTGGCAAAAACAAATCCCCACCTTTCCCCCAGGGTAGGGGGTGGGGGGATGGGGGTTAATATTGACTCATGCATTATCTACAGTATATACCTATTAACTATTAAATTGCCTTTTTATGAGCAAATAATCAGATTCCTTGTCTAATTATTAGAAATGACGTTACAGCCAATCAGATTTATGGAATTACAATAAAATAAACAACAAAACTATCTACAAAAATAATATTGGCATGGTTTATATCTATTATACTTTAATAGTGGTTTTGTTTGAGTCTTCTACATAGTGTAACAGTACAGTACAGTACAGTACAGTACAGTACAGTACAGTACAGTACAGTACAGTACAATACAATACAATACAAAATCATTTACTTTATTAACACGATCATGTAACAGTAACTGTGTAAGGAGATATAACACTTAACCTTTCTGATATAATCTTCCAATATATTGTTTAATTATTCGGTAATAGTTATTACAAAAGAACTATTATTAAAATAGGGGACCCACCCAAAATTTCGTATTTGTTTACCAAACAGACTTTGGACGTGGCAGAAGGCATCTTCGCCGACTGGCGATAATAATTATCAAAACAGGTGACAGCTGCCCTGAAAATGCAGAGCTAGTAGTACAATACCTTTGGGTCTTTCTGATAGTAATCTTGCTGTGTACGAATCCACTTCTCGGTCAGGCTATCTCGAACTGTGTGACACAGTGCTGTAAAGTAATCTCTGTTGGTCGCGACATTTCGGTCTTTGATCTGAGTGAAATGCAAGTGACGGTTGAAGCTCTCTTTCACGGCGGCTACATTGTCAACCAGAGGTATTCTACGTAAAGATATCGACTTCTTCTTTTCCAAGTCGCTCTTTGGGGCTCTTGGCGGC
This sequence comes from Corallium rubrum, assembly GCA_964035015.1. Lineage (NCBI taxonomy): Eukaryota > Metazoa > Cnidaria > Anthozoa > Scleralcyonacea > Coralliidae > Corallium > Corallium rubrum. Next base: position 5,414,004 of record OZ036002.1, read on the forward strand.
TGTGCCATCGTGGTGAAGGGCCGTTTTCAGCAGCAGCAGCAGAGCAGGATTGCAGAAAGCAGAAGTGCAGAGAACCGGTGTCAGAGACCGGTACGATTGAGTGACCCCCCGGGCCCCGGTTATTCAATCCACGGATGAATAACCCTCAAGGTTACCTCTGCCAGCAGGGAAGGTCACGGCGACTCCTTGGCAAGTTGCTAAAAATTCGCATTTTAAATATCGACCTTCGCATAATATGAAGTTTAGACTTGCCACAACTCGACTGCTTTGTTGTTTTATTCAAGACACAGCCAACAAACCATAGCGAGAAGGCGAGTGAGCTGAAAGTCAGAACAACTAACTCTAAGTAAACCTCATGTTATGTGAAGTTCGATATTTAAAATACGAATTTTTAGCAACTTGTCAAGGACGTGTATCGTTGGCAAGTCAACATTGCAATTGCAAGGTCGCACGGTAACATCCGGAACGCCCACACCTTTCTCAGAAGTGCCGAGTACGCCCTATCCGCCTTTTCTCATCCGCCACCGCGTTTTATTCCTACCCGTACAATACAAAATTTGTAACAATAACAGTGGTACGTAACCATAATGCAGTCATACAGGCAGTCGACAATCCATATGTACAGATGATCAGATGCAATGATAGACATCGCGGTCTTGTTTTTAGTGCAACGATTTCATCACATACAAGCGCCATGGAATCATACTGATAGAGTTATCTGTTGGAATTTTCGTTAAAATGTCATTCATCACATTCGCCCACGGGATATACTGACTAATTTGGGAAGTCGTCTGATCACAGTTAATAAATACACAATCTGATACACAATTCCATTGAAATAAAATTGAATATATACTTATTAACATACATGACATACTCTTCATCAATTTCATTTATTATATAAAAAGTTAATGAAATCATACGAAAAGTATCATGTTTAAATAATAAACGTTGTTATAAATAGCTGACTGGTCACATGAATGTGCAGATGAATTTCGGATGTCTTTAGCCGCCGTTCTAATTCCGGGAATACACCAAGACCTTTGTACTCCTTGTTCCGTTTCGAAAATGGCAATTGATGTTCCGGTATAATTCAAACACGATACAGTTGACCGAGATCTCTTATAATGCGACGTTTAATTGCCATGCAACATATTGACTTGACTGTCAAGGTCTAGCTATGTCTAAGATCTAGTCATGTGTTTTCCGCGCGATCGGACTTTGGAACACAAATCCTTTAAACATTCTTTCACATAGTCGGCCCGCTGGATATGACATAGCTATATGAAGAATATTCCCTAATGTGGTTTCTCCTCTTGTAACACGCGCATTGGATTAAAGGTAAGTCTTTCGTTGCGCAATTTCGAAAGTAATCGTTACGCAATTTATATACTATATGTGTAGTCTATTATTCTTCATCTAGATAGTCGACAAGCATTTGCTTTTCGAACTAATGCGAGTGACTGATGTGAGAGTATAGTGTCTTAAACCGGAGACCCGCTATGGTTGTAGAGCTCTCCACCACTCTCGTTTCGCTAGTAACGCAAGTGAGCTCAGCGACACAGCGATTTGTAGTAGGGATAATCGAACGTCCTCCCTGAAACTGGCTGTAAATACTTAATTGATACAGCATGAGCAGCCGAGCTCACGAGCTGTATCTGATAACTGTGATCTGATTTACAACCACTGCTACGGTATTGACTTCTTTTGTGTTTTCGTCATGAATTATTAACGATATTTTAATATACGTTTAAGTTTAGTAGATGCATGAGGCGATAGGAGAGTACCTTTACGCTTATTTCGATGCCCGGAGCTTTGTGTTTTATTAGTTCAAATTTTACATAAGTCTTTATCTCCCATACAAACTGAATTGTCATTATAAATACACGGTCTTTATCTGTATATAGTCTGCCCAGGGAAGTATACATGCAGATAAACACAAAACCTTGTGAAATTTGAACTAAATTAGTTAATTACCTCGAACCTCGCGGCATTAAGCCTATATGGCTATATTATAGCTAAGTGTAAACTAAAACTAAAAACTAAACTAAACTAATCTTATTTATACTGGATAGCTCTATCAGTTAATACCTAACTGTTCTCCCGGAGGTCCAGTTAAGGGCCATCCCTCACTGGTCCCGGAGGAAACCTGCGATTGGACGCACTCTTCTCACGCGCGGCCAAGGTGAAATTTTAATCAGATAACTGCATGCTGAGAGCAGGAATTGAACCCGGGTGCGCCACGCCAACACCCCAATGGCTTAATGCTTAATGCATGCCACCTGGATGGCTTAATGCCTCCATTCTCGGTAATTAACTTTATTTTGTATAAGTTATTCATGCAATCTTTTTCCTCTCTAAAAATTTTCGAGTTAGATGGAAAAACACAAAGACAAAGTGACTGAACTGCCTCTCGCGACATTTTCAAAATCCGAAGAGCTGACCTCGTCGAATGACACTACGGGTTATAATCGTTTCAACCAGGATTTGGACAAGCAGTGCACTGCAGGAAACTTTGATGCCATCTGGATGTTAGTTTTTGCTGGAGCAACTAATATCAAAAATGGTATTCGTATATCAATCCAACATGGACATTATAGAGTCACAGCTCTGCTACTCATATGTCATGCAATAATCACTGAAGATATTTCAATGCTTGAAACTTTGTTGAAGGGCGATGCTGATTTCCAAGACCTGGTTGCGTTCCTACCCAACGAGTTCACAGTTTTCGACGAAGTAAGGTGCGTTCGTTTTTCTGTTGAGTTATTTGTTAAACGAAGGAATGGAGAGAGGGAGGGAAGGAAGGAAGGAATGAAGGGGGAAGGAAGGAAGGAAGGAGGAAAGGAAGGAGGGAAGGAGGGAAAGAAGGAAGGAGGGAAGGAAGGAAGGAGGGAAGGAATGAAGGGGGAAGGAAGGAAGGAGGGAAGGAAGGAAGGAGGGAAGGAGAGAAGGAAGGAAGGAAGGAGGGAAGGAATGAAGGGGGAAGGAAGGAAGGAGGGAAGGGAGGGAGGGAAGGAAGGAAGGAAGGAGGGAAGGAAGGAATGAAGGGGGAAGGAGGAAAGGAAGGAAGGAAGGAAGGAAGGAAGGAAGGAAGGAAGGAAGGAAGGAAGGAAGGAAGGAAGGAAGGAAGGAAGGAAGGAAGGAAGGAAGAAAAAAGGGGGAAAAGGAAGGAAGGTGTTGTTCAAAACTTTGGATATTTTTTCGCGGCCTATAAGTCTCTAACTATAGCGAACATTTTTGTATTTACTTGAACTTTGTATTATTGCAGAAAATGTTTAGGAAACAAAGAAGAGTTCGCAAAGGTTGGGATTCAAGTTGCCAGCCGTTCAAAAAAGGCAAGACCAACGGATGTCTTAAAATGTTTGTTACTGAATACTCGCTGTGAAAAAGAAGAAAGAAAAGTTGACTGGGGACATCTCAGCCTGGGAAGTCTACACGAATCTTGGATAGGATCCATCGACGCCTGGGTACAAGATCTAAACGTGTCAAGCAATAATCTTTATTCCTTACCAAATAATCTTGTTAATCTGAAATCAGTAACACGGCTAAATTTGTCTGTAAACAACCTTGACGTGATTACTGGAGAGATTTTTTCCCTGCCTTGTCTTCGCAATCTTAATCTCTCGAGGAATAATCTCTGTGCGTTACCAGAATTCTCTGAGTTGAAGCCGGTGTTGAAATCACTGAACGTAAGCGACAATAAATTGAAAGAACTACCGCAGTCGATAACGAGATCGGGCATAGAAATGCTGAATTTGAGCAAGAACTGTTTCACTGAAGTGCCCCTATGCGTATGCGAGATGACCACGCTGAAGGATTTGGATTTAAGTGATAACAGGGAAATTAGTTACCTGCCTGACATGATGGGGAAGCTGCGAAACCTTTATCATCTGGGTCTGAAACATTTAGACAAGGTAAAATTTACATCGGTTGACCAAACTAACTTTATTCATACCGGGTAACCATATATTAGTATCTAAACTGCTCTTCCTGTAGAAGTCCAGAAGTCCATTGCGGAAACCTGAAGCTACGCTACGTCCACACGGTATCCGGATTTTTTTACGCGTTTTGTTTTTTTACGCATTTTCAAAGAAATCTGCGTCCACACGAGAACAGGTAAACGGCGTTTTCAAAAAGTTCCACTTTGGAGAGTCGGAGACCGTCTTCGAAAAGTTCCGTTTTTGATAACCGCTTTATCGTTTACCTGTGGACGGCCAATCAGTAGCAAAAAAGTTGCGTTTTCAAAAAAATCTGGATACGTGTGGACGTAGCCTGAGGAACAAGATTTTTGACATTATACCCACTTCAAAAACATTAATAATTTACTTAAAAAAATTTTAAAATATCTATTATGTGTTTAACGAGTGTCTTTTACATGTGCTAGAAGCACGTTTACTGAATGGTTTTTTAAAAATTTCTTGCTGGATTTCACGGCTCACATAACTTGTTCACTTATACGAAATGGTTTGTTTTTGAAGCCGTCCACTAAGCTTGCAATTCCTGTTTTATCAGGTATAAAATACTTTGCTATCGACTTGTGTCTTTATATCTGATAAAACACTCCTGCTCATTTATTAACTGTACTTTAAATTGCTTCTCTGATGAAAATATTGTTGGCAATATTTTTGCATAATCCTAAAGATGTTATGGTAGTTGGCAGCCTAGTCCCGTCGTTCTAAAGCACGCGCATATTTGATGAGACTGGTACCTAGGTTGACGTCACCGCTCAATCGCAGCGCTCGGGCATAGGCGCCCATGCTAGCGTGCAAAGTATTAAAACAGCGAAGATAGAGAGCCTGGGACTATGCTGGGTAGTAATCGTATAAAGTTTCGTTTCAAAGTTCGTTGAAGAAAAGGTGGTATTTCACGTGTAAAGTTTGCATTTTGGAACGCCGCCATTAAATTGACCGTGTTTGAGAAGAATGAGTTGAGGAGAACGTATGACGGCATAGACTCAACAAAAACAAAAGATCATTGTTGTTGTCAACACAAGGCTCATTGTTGTTATTGAGTCTATGACGTCATAAGCTTCCTCGACTCATTCTTCTCAAGCTCGGTCACTTTAATGGCGGCGCTCCAAACACAAGCTTCACACGTAAAATATCACCTTTTCGTCAACGAATTTTGAAACGATTACTAACTACCATACCATCTTTAGAATTATGCAAAAACATTGCCAACAATATTTTCATTAGAGAACCACTGTAACTGATATATAAAAAAGAATTGCGTGTCTCCCTCACAGATAACGGAGCCCCCAGAAGAGTTGAGAAAAAATGCGCAAGACGTCGTGTCCACTTTGCGAAAGAGACTACGATGCTGTCAGCGGTATTACACCATGAAATTGATGCTCGTCGGCAAGGCAGGCGAAGGAAAGACAACATTAGCACATAGACTTCAAGATGACTTCTCTTATAATGATGATGATCACACCGAAGGTAAATAACGAAAATTAGCACATGCCACACTGTATTACTGCACTTTTCTTTTAAAATGTCCAGTTTCTTTTAATTCCTAGTTAACATTTACTGTGATACATAATTTACCCTGCGAATCTGAGCCCCTTTCCGACCGGCCGATCCGAACGTTGTATCTAATAAACAACTAGACATTATATACACATTGTATCCAGTAAGTTACTGGAAATTGTTTAATAAAGAGGTTATTAATGAAACCCTTCCCCCCCCCCCCCCCCACCCCGAACCCCCTAACCTCAAAAATGTGAATTTCCCGGGGGTAACCCTAACCCTAACTTGAAAAGTGTCGGGGTTTTTTTTTAGCCATTTCCTCCCCGTCCAACCCCCCTAATAGTGTTTGTAACTTATGGTCAACAGTTCTTGACAAAGATTGTGGGATGCGCAGTGAGTTTTAATCCGTTAATTGGCGCATCTTAGAATTAAACAATTTCCAGTAACTTACTGGATACGATGTGTATATAATGTCTAGTAGTTTATTAGATACAACGTGCGGGTCGGGTGTTCCGACCTACGCAAGCTTCGGGGGAAAGTGGGCTCTGCCAACAAACTCGATATTTCTTTTTGAGCATGTGTGAACGGTTGCCAAGATACTATTTTGGGCCCAGGCTCTAACGCGTCACTTCCTATTTTCCTGCTTACGCGTGTTCGTCGTAAACTAGAACTTGTTTGACCAGTTTAAAACCTGACTGACTCGCCCCAAACTTGGGGCGAAGATCGGGTTTGTTGGCAGAGCCCACTTTCCGAAGCTTGCGTAGGTCGGAAAGGGGCTCTGACTCGCAGGGTATACATAATTATACAATACAAGTCAAATTACAAACCAAAAATTTCAACTGTAACATGAATGTGAAATGTCTTTTCTTTGTCGTTTTTGTCGGCAGAAATGATGACAAACAGAGTATAAATATGTCATTCAATACGTCCAAGGTGTCTGTTGTAACGAGAGTAAAACAATAAAAATGTTTGTTTGGGACCACATGAAGTGTCCGCAATTCCGTAATAGCGAGAGTCCGTAATAGCGGTAGTTATTTCCATACATTTCTTAGTAGTTTCGGCTTAATTACAACGTCATAGGTAAGTCACAGGTAGGTCTAATGACCTATGTTGGGGCAAAGGCAATTTAACAGACAACATAGTCAATAAAATTAGTGGCCTGCAGGCCTAAAAAATCCAGTAATTGTTTTGGCGAGAAAAGACTAGCTTACACGCTAACCTGACTGACTCACTAGTCGTGCTTAGCTTATACGTTAACCAGACTCATTATTCTCAAACAGGTGTAGAGATAAGTGATCTTGTAATAAAAAGGAGCGCCCTGAACAAGAAATTTACTTTCAAAGTTTGGGATTTTAATGGCCAGGAAGACTACTACGCCACGCATCAGTGTTTTCTCTCGACCATGTCCTTGTACTTGTTGGTGTGGCGTTTGATCGATGGTGAACAAGGGGTGGACGGTTTGACGCCGTGGTTAGATAACATCGCCGTACGTTCGCCGGGGAGCACTGTCATTGTCGTGGGAACTCATTTGGATTGTATTAGTCTAGAGAAGTATGGTCATCAGTACGTTGACAATTTGAAAAATCTTGTGTATCAATTAGCAAGAAAACCACGCTACAGAGGCAAGATAACCGTTCCTCCTCAAGGAATATGTGCCGTTTCATGTGCGTCCGGAAATAACAAAAGTCGTAGCGGTGAGTTGGCATTCCTTTGTGAGTTGGCGCTCCGTCATCATCATCGTCGTTGTCATCATCATCATCATCATCGTCATCATCATCATCATCATCATCATCATCATCATAATCATCATCGTCATCATCATCATAATTTTTATCATCATAGTTGTCGTCGATCGTCTTCATCATCATCATAATCATCATTATCATCATTATGATCATCATCATCATCATCATCATCATCGTCGTCATCATCATCATCATCATAATCGTCATCGTCATCATCATCATCATCATCATCGTCGTCGTCTTCGCCATCATCGCCATCATCATCATCGTCGCCATCATCATGATCATCATCATCATCATCATCATCATCATCATCAATTATAATCATCGACATCATCATACACCCACACTAGGGTGTTTATATATCACATTCGTTGACTAAAGCTACTGCTTTTAATTTTTTAGAAATCAATAAACTACGCCAGGTGATTTATGACACAGCCGCGAACCTCAAGAAAGGACGTGTTCACGTGATGGGTGAACTAATCCCGGCCAGTTTCTTCAGTCTCATTGACCGCATTGAGAAACGAAAGACGGAGATGCAAAGTAAAAATCAGCCCCCGATCATACGCAAAGAAGAATTCGACGCCATGGTGAAAAATCCTCAGCAATGCAAGAAGGATATATATATCCAAGATGCCAATGACGTGCGAGACGCTACAGTGTTTTTACGAGAAAGAGGTATGAAGTGGTATTATACATACATCAATTTAACTCCATGTACTAATTTTCAAGACAACCTAGCCTGCGAGCAGGCTCTTTGGGAGGCGCGGGATGGCCTGCTCGCAGGCTAAAGACAGCCCAAAGAGTCGACTATCGGGGACACTATAGCTAAGATCGATTGAACAAATGTTAATTTTGTGGAGAGGAGAAAGCAAGAGAACCCGGTCCGGCAGAAAAACCCTCGAAGCACAAGAGAGAACCAACAACTCTTCTCACGACTCACATGCATGAGTCTCAAGTTTAGATAGGTAGGCACCCATCAAAGCGTTAGCGAGGTTCAGATCACACTTCCACTACCGCTACTGCTACCGTAAATGTGGTTAAGCTGATGTAATGTTCAATTTTTCGTTCTGTAGTCGTAGTTGGTTTTAATCCCAGTATCGTAAAACGCTTTCTTTTTGCACTAGGTTTGAGACCTGCGACCATTACTGAACGTAAAACAATATTTGACATGCTTAATTATATTTACGATAGCGGTAGTGGTAGTGGAAGTGTGATCTGAACCTCGCTACTAACCTTACCCGTACCGTTAACTTCGATCTTTATGTTAGTTATTAAAACTCAAAAACTTTATTAACTCATTCCTGTCCGCGGGCCTCCCCAGAGGTGAATAAATCGTCTGGCGTTAGCCACAATAAAATACCAAAGACCGATTCGGTCAGGAAAGAGTTAAAGCTCCGAATGCATGCTAGACACTCTAACCATTGAGTTACTACAACTCAGATGGGCTTTCAGCAAAACTAACAAATCGCCACAAACTCCAAACTGGAAGTACCATACTAACGTACATTTTGGGTTTCCTTTTTTACCTCAATAGGAATCGTGATGCATTTCGACGACCCAAACGAAGGTCTCAGTGATCTTTATTTCATTGATCCCCGCTGGCTCTGTGCACAGATGACTCGTGTTGTGGCAGTTAAGTCAGATAGCGACTTGATCAACGATGGAATTGTCGAAGTGCAGAAAACGAGTCCCGTGTTTCAAAGAGATGATTTACCTCTTGAATTTGTCTCTCAGCTTATTCGTCTGCTTGTCAGGTTCCAAGTGGCGTACCCTTTGGATGAAACGAGAATTCTTGTACCGACCAAACTTCCCGAGAAGAAGCCGGAAGAAGTCGAAAAGCTGCAGCTCTCTTTCGTGCCGGTAAGACGTATCTACATGATCGACCATCAAACAATTCACGGGTTCTGGACCCGTTTCATGTCTCGTTTGTTCTTCTACATGAAAGAAATGATAGCTGTTCATCAGACACGGCGTTGCGAGAAACCGTGCGGCAGTGAGCACGGGTTTACTGCAAAGTTTTGTCGTTCTTGCGCTCCCGGCGTCGAGGCCTCTTCCCGTATGTTTCCGTGTTTCTTGGAAAACGTCAAGTGGAGGAAAGCGAAGAGCGTCAAAAAGAAGAAAACGACGACGGATGTCGCCCGGACTTTATCTGCGCAACGCTCTGGGTCAATGCACGTGCACTCCGCACCTCCTGAAGACGATGATCCGAGCGTCAAACTCTTCAGTGAGGAAGAATTAATTAAAAGTATGGATGACGATGTCGTTGGAATCATCATCAATAACGTGAAAGTGGGGGCGAAATCCAACATCGGTTCCGGTGTCGAAAGTCCGGGTCGATTCCAAAATGGCTACCTAGTGTTTAGACGACAAGAAAGCGTGAGTAAAGCAGCGGTTGCAATGGGATTGCGTACTCCTTCGTATGATGGAGAAAAGCCCATTTCTAACGTTGTAGTTTCGGAGTCCGAGAATTCCGGTGGTTGTAAGGCCGAAAACGAAGATGAGGTGTTTTGCACGGATTGCCTCGGAAACCAATCAGACCGTCCTGAAGAGAAATTAGGAACCAGCAACCAAGAATACGAGGTTGGTATTGATTGCCTGTCACCGACTTACGACGGAGAAGACTTTACAGACGAAACGAATCCGACGAAAGATGAAAGCCACGGAGAGAATCATATGACGTCCATTCACGGAGAGAACGTCGCAAGTGACGAAGGAGAATCAATAAATTACGAAAAGATTCCGGCGAAGGACGAGAACAAGAAAGAGGATGCCGTGATGCCCAATCACGAGGAAAAAGGCCTTGAAAATGACGGAGGACAAACGATGAATTACGAAAACAATCTGACGAAAAACGAGAACGACGAAGAGGATGGTCATGCTAATTCCAAACACGGAGCAACATCGTCCGACGATCCGTCATGCCATTCATCGCCTTCCAAAGGTTTCATAGAAGACATAACTCTCCCAAAACCAAACAATCCAACCAGTGTCCAACACAAAGAATGGTTTACGGACGCGAACAACAACGCAGAATTGGACAACGATAGCCGCGAGACCGGGTCTGGCTCAGGGACTTTTCAAGAAAGTCTAATAAAATTGGAAAACTCTGCTTTGGATGGCATCAAGAGTGGAATCTCAGAAAATCCTGTGTTCGAGTTCCCAGAAGTAGTTGGTAGTCTCAAGGGTGATAGCCACACGACGGTTGAAAATTCCTGTAAAATGTTGGGAGATCATGGAAATGTCGGCGATGTGAGACGATTGGGAGATAAAAGCACGCCAAGTACTGATAACCAGTGTTGTCTCATGCTCGATCATATTGACCTCAGTATTTCCCCTGATTCGAAAACCGTCGATTTTGTGTCTCACAGTGCAAATTCCAATAAAGATACACTGAGTATTGCACCAAAAGCTGAATTGCAAGATATTTTTAGTGCAGAAAATCCAAAAACGTCGAGCTTTTCTACGACGCCGGCAACAGATAACGACAATCCTATGAACAATCACTTTTATCAGGAAGGATCTAGCGTCGATATGTTCACTGCAAAGCGTTCCAACATCGCCCCTAGCGAAGAAGGTGATGTCGTAAGTGAGAGGACAAGCCAAGCCCGTAAAACGTCTGGTAAGCCTAGCGATATCAAAGAAACCGACAAGTGCACGATGTGTGGAGAAACTGGGGCGGGCCAATTGGTTAGCATTCCACTAGATGTGGCCGAACTCATGGAGAAGAATTACCTTCAGTGCTGGCGCTCGGGGATATGCTTGAACCATCCGAATGTGTTCCTTGCAGTATCTCGTCGCTCCCTCTCGGACACTGTGGTTATAGATATCGTGGTAACTCCCAGTCCCCTTGGCCGTCGGCTCCTGACGTCCGTCGTCGACCACTTGGATACCTTGATCAAGGAGTGGTATCCAGGTCTCCTGATTTCATTCGGCACCGAGCCGACGCTTGAAAAGCTCATCCCTTGCAGACTTTGCGAAGAAAACAGAGTTCCAAAACCGCACGTGTTTACCTTTGACTCTTGCGTGACTCAGTACGGCGCTGGCGACTTCGTGAAATGCCCTCAACATGAAGCGGTGGGCATTCAGGACATTGCCCCCGACGTGGTCCTCCAGGACCTGGATTCGCGTTTGCTTTTGGACGACGAGGAAATCCAATACGACACAACCGACGCGGACAAGCTTGGAGACGGAGCTTTCGGTGCTGTGTACCGTGGATTTTGCCGTGGCAGTCCAGCGGCGATTAAAGAGTTTTCAAACAGTAGCAGTGGAGAAGAGAATGCGATGAAACAATACCGCGAAGTACGGAAGGAGGTCAATGTTATGAAACATATTGGACAACATCCTTTCTTGGTGAACCTCATCGGAGTTTGCCTTCGTCCTTTCCGTTTGGTTCTAGAACTCGCCAATAAGGGAAGTCTCGACAAGACATTGACTAATCCAGATTTTCTCATCGATCGCATCGTGATCTACCGCATGATCTACCAAGTGGCCGACGCGTTGAGTTTCCTGCACAGTCTCAATGTGATCTACCGTGACTTGAAGCCAGGGAACGTCTTGGTGATGTCCTACGAGGAACAGGACGACGTCAACATTAAGCTGACGGACTTCGGAACAGCCACGTTTCAGTTCTCAGAAGGGCTGCGCTCCGTCCAAGGCTCCCCAGGTCATCATGCGCCAGAAATGTTAGCCAGGACGAGCGAGAGAAGTGGGTACAACGACAAGGTTGACGTCTTTTCACTCGGGATGCTTGTTTATAGTTTTATAACCAGACGACGGCCGTTTAGTAATGTCAATTCCGTAGCCGAGATAAACTATATAATTAGCCAAGGCGAGAAGCCAAAATACGATGACGTAATACTTTCTCGTGTCGGGCTTGTTACCTTGACGTGGCTTATGGAGAAGTGTCTGGAGTTTAACCCCAACTTGCGACCATCTTCGAAATCGATTGCAAGGCAGGCTTCTTCACCTTGCTTTCAGCTTCTTCTCGGGAAGACTATCCTACCACGTGGCCAGTCTGTGCACCACGTGTGCATCGTGGAGGCCACTCGCGAGCTTTGGGTTGCCGCTGGCAACAAAATAAGAAGTGTCGTGCTAGTGTACGACACGAAGACAATGACCATCAAGAAAGAGTTCGCCACGCCACTGATGTGTCCTTCAAATACCCGTTCGTATAGTCAAATTAAATGCATGCACGTGACGACAGAATCCGTCGTGATTGGTTTACGCGGTGATCGTAGCGTGGTGGTTATATACGACATGAGGACGTACGAGCTGAAAGCGAAGATCATTCTTATGGAACCCGTGTTTTGCGTCAACTCGAACGACAGCCACATCTTTCTGGGCATGTCTAGTGGTCTTTTGTGTGTCATCCCGACCTCAGGTATTGACTCACTTGCTGCTACCACTACTTACTCACTTACTTACTCACTTACTCACTCACTCACTCACTCACTCACTCACTCACTCACTCACTCACTCACTCACTCACTCACTCACTCACTCACTCACTCACTCACTCACTCACTCACTCACTCACTCACTCACTCACTCACTCACTCACTTACTTACTTACTTACCATTACCATCACCATCCCTATCAGCATTACCATCATTTTCAACATTACCGTTCACTGTCATAATCACCGTTACCATCACTTTCACCATTACCGTCACCATCACCGTCATAATCACCATTACCTTCACAGTCACCATTACCGTCACTTTCGCCATTACTGACATAATCACCATCACTGTCATAATCACCATTACCTTCACCATCACCATTACCGTCGCTTTCGCCATTACTGACATAATCACCATTACCTTCACCTTCACCATTACCGTTACTTTCGCCATTACTGACATAATCACCATCACCGTCATAATCACCATTACCGTCACTTTCACCATTACTGACATAATCACCATTACCTTCACCTTCACCATTACCGTCACTTTCGCCATTACCAACATAATCACCATTACCTTCACCATTACCATTACCGTCACTTTCGTCATTATCGACATAATCACCATACCGTCACTTTCGCCATTACCGACATAGTCACCATTACCTTCACCTTTACCATTACCGTCACTTTCACCATTACCAATATAATCACCATCACCATTACCGTCGCTTTCGCCATTACCGACATAGTCACCATTACCTTCACCATTACCATTATCATCACTCTCGCCATTACCAACATAATCACCATTACCTTCACCATTACCGTCACTTTCACCATCACCGTCATAATCACCATTACCTTCACCATCACCATTACCGTCGCTTTCGCCATTAATACTGACATAATCACCATTACCTTCACCATTACCATCACTTTCACCATTACCTTCACAATCGCCGTCACTTTCGCCATTACCGACATAACCACCATTACCTCCACCATCACCATTACCGTCGCTTTCACCATTACCGACATAATCACCATTACCTTCACCATTACCGTCGCTTTCACCATTACCGACATAATCACCATTACCTTCACCATCACCATCACCATTACCGACATAATCACCATTACCTTCACCATTAGTGATGCACCATAAACATCAATGATTATAAAGTTTTTACTATTTAACTTTACGATTTAGGCGACGAACGTCCGGAGACCGTGGAAGTTAACGACGATTTAATCAGCTCAATGATTAGTGTTGATAAGTACCTCTGGCTGACTAGCAAGAATTCCATCCATATCGTCAACACAGAACCAGGGAAATACACCAACGCGTTTGAGATAGACGCCATCCGCTGCAGTCTTGGTACTCCGTCGGTGACCATCGCCACAACGTCCCAAGATCGAAAGAGCATTTGGTGTGTCTGTAAAGCAAGTTCTATTGTCACCTGTTGGGATGTAGAAGGAAAAAAGGAAATCTGCAGGATCGACTGTGAGTCGGCGGTGCGTCGTGTTTTGATGAATGAGTTTCCAAGTCCAGTCAAACGATGCGTCACGTGCCTTGTTGTCGCGCTTGACACGGTCTGGGTAGGGACTGGTGGCGGCTTGCTTTTGATCTTCGAGCCACAATCTGGTGAGCTAATCACGTGGATGCACCTGTTCGACGACCACGTGCGTACACTGACTCTGGTTTCGGAGCCTGGGCCTTACTCTCGCGATAGAGGCTACGTGATCGCTTCCGGTGCGCACTTGCGTGAAGCGGCTTTGTCGTGTGACGGCGACACGGTGTGTCCCCTAGTCCAGGATATCAGTGAAAATCCAAAGAAAATGAAGAAACCAGCAAAGAGGAAACCAGCAAAGAGGAGGCACACGTTTCACCGGAAGAGACCACAGGTTGAAGAGAATGTAGAATTTCGTGCTGGAGGCTTCCTATTACTTTTTGAAGTCCTTCCAGCGGAAGTTCTTCGACGCATCGAAGCAAAATCACCAAGATAATCGACGAATTGGCAGATAGAACAGAGGTTCGGATAACATTGCCAGAAGTATTCAAATTTTGTCTGATGTTAATAAAGTAACTGACCTCTCTCTGTCTCTGTCTCACGTACCGGACAAAGATGGCTAAAACACGAGTCCCTTCTCATGGTAGTGATCGCTGACGTTATTCGGACTAATGTTGTTTATTGGACTGTGGGCTCAGATACACCAAGCAGTATGGTCAGAAGTCCAACTCGCGTCGGAACCTTTGAAGTTTATGTCCTCGCGTATGTCGCCTCGCGCATCTTGATTCCTCGCCATCCTACGCCCAATCTCGTACCCAGAGCCAAATATGCCTACGCCAATCCTGGCAAGTTCCCCCCGGCAGTTTGGACCTTCAAAAGCAGATTAAAACTGCCAGGGGAACTTGCCAGGATTGCGTAGGATGGCGTAGGACATTGCGTAGGACCGCGTAGGATGGCGTAAAATATCGCTCATGCGCATTGAAGAAATGCCGACAAGTTTTCACTCGAGTTGGACGTCTGGTTGTATTACTATTCTGTGGTGGGGTTGGTGCAAAGGTCATCAAAGAGTTAAAAGATATTGACATGATTAAACATAATTGACAAAGTAATTGTATGTCGAGCTACTAAGTACAGTATGACAATGGTGACGTAAAAGTAGATAATATAAGGATGATTTTATATACTCAAAACTCTGAATAATGTTGTAGTTTATGTGTTATAAAATGTGTCTGCGTATCTATACCAAGCCTGATATCAGAGATATAAACGAGCAACAAGAGCATAGATGATAAAAAATAGAGCAAGAGTAAAAATAATAAAACATATGCGAATTGTATTATTTGTTGTATTCTTGAGTTAGATGACGAACCGCATGTAATGATATGACAAAAGCGAAAATAACCAACCTTTTTGAAAGTCATATCAATTCTTCAGGAACATCTGGAATCTGTGTTAGAATGAAATATATATATATATATGTATATATATTTGTGAAATTCATTAATAATTCATGAGTTTTGCAGCCAATCCAATTTCAGAAATTACGTCACATGTATACCCCTGTAAACCCCATACAAACCACTAGTGCTTGTAACTAATTAGCATCTCAATATGACTATCCCAAAGGGATTTTTACTATTTATTCATTTCACAAGTTGTTTACAACACGAGCGGCCGTGTTGTATTGAATATACAATCACGAGCCGACTAGCGGTTGTAACAGAAGAGTATACATCCACTAGTGGTTGTAACTAATTAGCATCATTGGTTTTAATTTGTATGGGGTTTACAGGGGTATACATGTGACGTAATTTCTGAAATTGGATTGGCTGCAAAACTCATGAATTAGTAATGAATTTCACAAATATATATATATATATATATATATATATATATATATATATATATATGTTAATGGGATGTAATTAAAGTTTAATAAAATAAAATAAAATAAAACAAAATAAAATAAAATAAAATAAAATAAAATAAAATAAAATAAAATAAAATAAAATAAAATAAAATAAAATAAATAAAATAAAATAAAATAAAATAAAATAAAATAAAATAAAATAAAATAAAATAAAATAAAATAAAATAAAATAAAATAAAATAAAATAAAATAAAATAAATAAAATAAAATAAAATAAAGATAAGACCGCTTCCATGCATGTACACCTCTTATAAGTGGTCTTGTCTTATTAAAGTGCCTATTTGAAATGAAATTTACGTTTGTCTTATTTGAAAGAACACTTAAAATATATTTATGGAGTAAATACAGTTAACAACGAATTTTCCGTGTGGTATGTGGGCGTGATAGGGTAGTTTGAAGGTCTGGGGCCCCCTTTTTCCCGCGCTAACTGGTCACGTGGTTAAGGCCTATATAAGCAACGTCAAACGGAGGCTCAGCACTATTCTTGGTTGTCTCAACGCCAGACAAATGCCAAGGTTGACTTGGAATAGCGGTTCATGAAAGAGTAACATATTTTGCAGTTTTTCGTTTCCTTGTTTCGTTCTTGAGATATTTCAGTTTGTTTGATGTAAATGTCGCATGTTGCGACGTCACACGTTATCGAAAAACCTTATATATCTTTGCTACTGTCAAATATAATCACTTGAAAATCTACAGGTTTAGTGTTCTGGGCGAAACACACGCACATGCTTCCCTCGAATTATTTTGGTTTGATAATAGCAAAGATATATAACTTTTTTCAATAACTCATTATGCACAAATGTTTAATTTGCATATCAAACAAACCGAAATATCTCAAGAACGAAGCAACGAAACGAAAACTTTAAAAGATGTTACTATCATTTTAAGTGTTCGTTCAAATAACACAGACTTAATTTTCGTTTCATAGGCACTAAGGGCCTGTTTACAAGGAGGTAGGGTTACCCTAGCCTCCTTGTAAACACGACAAACAAAAAAAACAGGAAATGTACGAGGGCTAGGGTACCCCGGGTGCTAGGGTGACCGTACCTCCTTGTAAACAGGCCCTTAGTGTTGGAGACTAAATACTTACCGTTGCAGTAATATCCGTCAAGTCATCTAAGGTCTTGAACTGGATAAGCGTCTGATGAAGGTTATACTCCAGGGATAATAGTATCTGATAGTACTCGGCCAATGCCTTTCCCTTTCTATGAAGTGTAGTTATATTATGAATTAGGAAATCACTTGCATGGTTAGGTTAAGGACGCATGCAGATCAACGTGGTCGAGTCGAGATGATTGATCAGGTTACAGGGTTTCTATGCACATAGAGTTATGACGTCACGGCATATTTCTTAGTCTTCAATGAACTACATAAACTTTCGAATTCTCCTAACTCACTCTCGTGTTTGCATCATAAATATCAAGCTATTTACTACGCGTCATACTGCATGGGCGGCCAATCATGCTGACCAGCACAACGTTGTTCATGCTGGCCAGCAAGACGTTGTTCATGCTGACCACTGTCCATAAAAACATGGCACTTAGTCAATTTTCGCTATCCAGCAAAGGTTGTCAACTATAGTTTCTCGCTCCCTTCTCGACTAGAGTTACTCTGTTTGTACCCTTGTACGAGAATGCAAGTATGTATTCTTTCCCGGGGGGGGGGGGGGTTGTTAAACAGGGGGCTAACTTGAGGCAAATAATTTTGACTGTTTTTCTTAAGTTGTGCATGACCTATGGTTTGTCTATGGTTGAAGTGTTTCCAAAATTTAAATGCACATCTAAGTAGTAAAGGTATATTTTATGCAATACCCTAGCTAGTGCGACTAATTTCAAGCCAAGGTGGCGTTGGATTAAGTTGGTTTGAGCAGGCCACGTAAATGAATATCAGTAAAAAATTGAATTTTATATTAAAATGTATTGGCATGATTAACCTGCTTAGTTGAAATGAACTGATTTCAGTTAAGAAAGTTTGACTTGTTTGTTGTGTCAGTGATGCTTGTTATTATCATCTTAAGCAAAGCTTCCAAGACATCCAGTATGAGAAAAGGAATGATGCTATAAAGCATGTCAGTTCAATTGCTGATGTATACGTTGCTCAGTATTGTCGTCGCATTTGCTTCTATTTTCTTCTTTGACGAATCTTAAGCTTTGTTGATAATTGTTACTATGCATTCTTCGAGAATATTTTTAATCCTTTTTTTAAAGATGATGAATAAAATTTCTCATGCTCGACAATGGAGAAAACGCGAGGAGGGTTTGAAGTTTAGGTCCAATGTAAATTTTATGGTAGCCATCGCCTATGGCAAGGGCGTTGTTCTCTGTGAACAGTGGGAGGGGACAATCACGGGTGAGAAATTTGCTGCAATTGTGAAGCGTTGTTTCAGGAAAGCTTTCCGAAACTCATGTTAAAGGACATGGTCAAAGAACCAAATATTAATTACTAGGGCAAGTTGCTTTCAATCAGTGACTTAAACATTAATATTTAGTAACGGAATAATGTCTCAATAATTTCAACAGTCAAAATCTTACTAATTATAGTGTATACATACAAATAATATCCTACGATGTAATATCAACATAATTTATATACATATTGGACATGTTACTACATGTTACCACATGTTACTGCACATGTTACTGTACATGTTACTATAAATATAGTATATATTACTATATATTTCAACATGCTACTACATGTTACTGCTACTTTTTTATAAAAGTATATATGTACTTTTATAAAAAAGTAGCAGTAACATGTGGTAACACGTTGAAGTAACATGTTACTACATGTTACTGCTACTTTTTTATAGAAGTATATATATATACTTTTGTAAAAAAGTAGCAGTAACATGTAGTAACATGCCAAGTGTATAGTAAAATCTACTATATTTATAGTAACATGTGCAGTAACATGTGCAGTAACATGTGGTAACTTGTTCTGTGAAAGGACATAGTGTGCCAGGTCTTTCTTACCCTCTTCTTTCTGAACATTGGCAATTGCGAGTAAAGAAGTTTGATATTTTATATCGTGCTTTTGAATAAATTCAGACACATCTATGTTTGAGAGGTTTTTCATCTTTTTCTTGGGAGGGTTGCTGAGAGGTTCTTCATCACTGTGAGGTGTAGTCGTGGGTGTGGCTGCTTGTCTGTTTGCGCGCCTCTGACGATATGCACACTGACAGTTCATCGTTTTGGGGGATCCGACTTTGTCCAGGTTGGGATGATTTGGGCTGTGGTAAACATTCTCGTCATACTTGGAAATATACCTGCAGGCGGTATAATATCCATCGTGATCGGAGAAATTCACCACAATTCCATGCTTTCTTTGCACAGCCCGTTTAGACTCAAGCCATTTCTTTGGGAAGGTCAGCTTCAACACCATATGATTGTTGAAGCCGTCATCTGAATGCCGCTCTAGGCACCAAGTGCTGTGGTCTAAATCTACTTCGTTCTGAATTGAATTAGGCTTCAGATACGGCGGCAGCGAATGATTCCCTAGTTGGGAATTTCTTCAAATCAGCTTGGCTGTAAGTTATAAGGTAGCTTCTCCGTGGCTTAGCACAATTTATTTCATCTCTAACTTCAGCCATCATCAACAGTAATGTTGGTTGACGCAGAAAAAATTTGAAATTCCCTCCTCCAATCAATGTGTTGTTCTAACTTAATATTAACTTTTAAAGAATGTTGACATTAATTGAAAGCTATCGCCCGGATGTGCGTGGTTGGTAAATACAATATGAGAAGTCAAACGCTTACAAAACCTATAACAAAGCATAACAAAGCTTATAAACTCAAACGTAACTACGTAAACGTTTTTATTCTAGAAGAGGTTCTCCTTGAAGAAAAGCAGCGCCCGAATATGATGTAAGTTTAAGTAGTCACTTGTCCTGATTACGTCTTTATAATACTTTGAATATATTATGGAACTGTCATGCATATTCATAACATGTAGTATAGCCCTTGCATTGAAGTTTGTGTGCTGATTTACATTTTAAATGTGCAAAGAACCATGCTCAAATTTTGTCTTGAAATTTATATAATTTATATAATATACGTAGACTTCTTATGAAAAGCATGTCCTTTTAGCATTGTTGGAGGCTTAGTTGTTAAAGATTTAAATATTCACTGCCAAAATAGTTTGAAACAGTCCCCCCTTCCCCCCAAACACAATGTTGATCATAACATAAACCTCTGGATGTGATTTCACGCACACATCAACATTGCATAGGGGGGAGGGGGGAACATTCGGGAAATTATTAGATAGTCTACGAATTAATTTCCATGATTGCAGCACAACGTTGTTAATGTTGGCCAGTACAACGTTCTTCATGCTGGCCAGCAAGACGTTGTTCATGCTGACCAGCACAACGTTGTTCATGTTGGCCAGTACAACGTTGTTCATCCTGGCCAGCAAGACGTTGTTTGTGCTGACCAGCACAACGTTGTTCATGTTGGCCAGAAATCAGATAATAAACGGCTCTACTATAATATACGATTGAGAAGCTACTTCATAAACTCGTGTATCGTGTTTTACCCAGGGTTACAAACACTCGAGAACAGCAATATCCAATGTTTTCTCGTGTTTGTAAAACACTGGAGAACAACGAAAATTACTCGGTTAAAGGCCTCATGATTTTCATTGTTCTCATGCACCCGTTTCTGAAATATTACATATAACATACTGTTTAGGAAGTTTTCCAGTTGGATAAATCTGATCAATGGTTCGTCCTCTTATATCTCTTCCTTTTGCATCAGTCATGTCCTCATCGTCGTCTTCATCTGGGGGACATAAACATATAGCTTCAATGCATGCTCAGTAATAGACATCAGTATTCTAACCAAAAAATGCAACGTCTTTTGCCAACCTTCAAATTCATCGTCTTCCTCTCCTTGTACGGTAAACTCACTTCCACTTTCATCGTCTTCATCAGCCTAACATACAAATGAAAATAACTAAAAAGTAAATTCGAAAATTGTGTTGGATGCAGTAAAAACAAAAATTTGAGGCTAGCTGCATGCATGTATTATATTGATTCCTCTGTTGTTTTCATTTAAATCAACTCAACAATTTTTCCGCCAAAACTTAGGGGTGTTGGTGGCAGTGGTTAGTGCACGTGCCACCTCACCGAGCCGGGTTTGATTCCTGCACGGTGCAGTTATCTGATTTAAACCGCATGTGAGAAGAGTGCTTCCAGTTTGACTCTACCAAACACCACAGGTTTCCTCCGGGTACTCCGGTTTCCTCCTGTAGTAACACGGGCCAATGAGGGTGGGCCCTGAGGATAACAGTTTAGATATAACTGATAGAGTTATCCAGTATAAATAAGGTTAGTTTAGTTTGGTTTGGTTTGGTTTGGTTTAGTTTAGTTTAGTTTAGTTTAGTTTAGTTTAGTTTAGTTTAGTTTAGTTTAGTTTAGTTTAGTTTAGTTTAGTAGACCGTAAAAACAGTTATCTCTCATTTATCTCTCACGACCCTCACAGCAACCAATCAGCGTCCACCATGACCAGAAAACAAACTCATACTAATGACGGATGAATTAGTGCAAGAAAATATCTGCAATTAAAACGAAATTCTGACCTGAAAAACAGTTTTTTGCGCAGCCGCCTTCTTGTGACTTTTAGCTCGCTCTTCCGCTGCAGAAAGAGTTCTTTGGAAGTTGTCCACCAATACCGCAACGAAAAGACTGCGAAGAAAATTCAAGAAATTTAATTATGTAATGTAATGTGCTGTGCTGTGCTGTGGTGTGCTGTGCTGTGCTGTGCT
Source organism: Corallium rubrum (assembly GCA_964035015.1). NCBI lineage: Eukaryota > Metazoa > Cnidaria > Anthozoa > Scleralcyonacea > Coralliidae > Corallium > Corallium rubrum. The sequence goes on from OZ036002.1 coordinate 5,435,841, forward strand.
GTGCTGTGCTGTGCTGTGCTGTGCTGTGCTGTGATGTGATGTGATGTGATGTGATGTGATGAGATGAGATGAGATGAGATGAGATGAGATGAGATGAGATGAGATGAGATGAGATGAGATGGGATGAGATAAAATGAGATGAGATGAGATGAGATGAGATGTGATGTGATGTGATGTAATGTAATGTGATGTAATGTGATGTGGTGTAGTGTAGTGTAGTGTAGCGCAACGCAACGCAACGCAACGTAGTGTAGTGTAGTGTAGTGTAGTGTAGTGTAGTGTAGTGTAGTGTAGTGTAGTGTAGTGTAGTGTAGTGTAGTGTAGTGTAGTGTAGTGTAGTGTAGTGTAGTGTAGTGTAGTGTAGTGTAGTGTAGTGTAGTGTAGTGTAGTGTAGTGTAGTGTAGTGTAATGTAATGTAATGTAATGTAATGTAATGTCAGATAATTTCGACTGTAACTTACTTCATGAAAATAAAGTTCTCCAAGATGATGTAAATTGCGAGGTAAATTATTACATATCCATAACCTTAGCAAAAAAAGAAGTTGCATACACTGACACGCCATTCTGATTTAATATTGCTTTATCTCTTCGTTTTACCTGGATCTACGTCCACAATATCGGTGTACATAAAGAACCAGTCATCTAGTGTGATCAGTTGAAATAGCGTTGTGAGAGCCTTGGCTAGTGTCCCAAAACGTTTAGGATCGACGGAGCTGAATAACTCACGACCAATAACAGCAAACATATCTAAGATGAGGGACTTGTTAAGGAAACGTATACGGTATGAAGCTCGATCATTCATAAGTCACAAAGATGAAAACAAAGGACATCTGATCACTGTACACCGAGAAGGAAGTGTGGATACGTGGGCATAACCAGCATGCGATTTAGATGACTATATATATACATGTAATCAATCAATCAATCAATCAATCAATCAATCAATCAATCAATCAATCAATCAATCGTCTTTACTCATCATAGGAAAAAGATACATTTCGTATGTTACAAAGATGATTTTTTAAAAATTTACATAATATAAAAAGTACTAAAGAGCTAAATTATATTTGAAAATTAATCTATTTATGTAGGAATTCTTATAGCGCTCAGTGTTAAGTTTAGGGTGTGCACTGCTGGTTCTTCGAAACAATATTTATTTAATTTAGTTTTGGGGAAGATTTTCCTTAATGGATGACTTTCTAACAATTTAACCTTTTCAAAAATAGAATTATCCTGTTTCATAATAAAGGTAATCACTTGCAGTGAGTGCCTTGCAGGATGGTGAAATTGGTCGAGCTGATAGACGAATGCAGTTTTGTTACAATTTTCAAACATCACAAATCCCAATAAGCCAGTTCGAAATCTCGACTGCGCATCAAAACGACGCGTTCTGCGTCGGGATAAAACTTATTTCAACTTTAATTCTTTGAACGTTTTCATGGCGATAAAGTAATATAAATAAGTTTTGTGGAAACACCACGTAAAATCTTTCTTTGCTAAGCTTTCGGCCTGTTGACTCAGGCCTTCATCAGAGCAATGTCACAAATCTCTCTGATGAAGGCCTGAGTCAACAGGCCGAAAGCTTAGCATAGAAATATTTTACGTGGTGTTTCCACAAAACTTATTTATATTATTTCAACTTATAACATAGACCTTATTCCAAAAACATCACAAATCCCAATAAGCCAGTTCGAAATCTCGACTGCGCGTCAAAACGACGCGTTCTGCGTCGGGATAAAACTTATTTCAAATAAGTAAACAGGTACCTAAACTAGTTTATACTCAAAGACTTAGATCGACGAGGCAAAGCTCAATCTTGGAGCTTCGACATGTGGCAATAAACGGGATAGTTTTCAGATTTCTCGTTCAGTTGGAGGTCATCCTTATAACCTGATTTTAAAGTAAAAATTCTTTTGAATTTCCCACATGAAAACGAGTTCATGTGGGTTAATTCGTAAGTATATAAAAGAATCTTAATTCGGCGGCCATTTTGGAATAAAGTATATCAGGCTGGGAAATTCAGTATATTTGATTACAAAATCAAAGGATACAAAGGAAGAGAAACATTAACAAGACAATAGTACTGAGAGCTCTGAATGACTTTAGAATCGTGGTCATAATGACTTGGAGATTTTTAAGAAATCTGTAAGATAGACAAATAGATATATCCTTGAAAACACTTAATATGCCATCATATATATGTCACGTGCAAGTTGAACAATTTTGTATGTCAAATGTATTAAAAACAAGTCAGTGTTACAGTTTCATGTCATTCTTTGAAGCATGTCACTCTTTAAATCAAACTCTTTTGGTCTTTTCATTATCGATTCACCTATTCCTAGATTGACGTCACTTCCGGTTTTAAATTACGTTAGCCTAGCTGTCGGTTTCAGGTTACTTTTGAGGGAAATGTTTGGAAGTTCATTCAGAAGATCGCAAGTTTTATTATGAAGTTCGCAGTCCTTTATCACTTTGAACTATACGCATTTGATTGGCTACTAACAACCAAGTAACGAAACAAATGTGACGATCAAAACAAACTTGCCAACTTCGAAACGAACTTCGAAACGACATGCGAACTTCGAAAAAAAGTTGAAAACTTTGAAAGAACTTACAAACTTTGAAACGAACTTGAGAACTTCGACAAGAACTTCTAAAAATTTCTGCTTGGAAACCCCAAGGTCCAAACAATGTTCACCTGAATGTTCTTAAATGAAGTCGTTTTAAACCTGTGAAAAGGAGAAGGCTGTACTATGGCTAAAATTTTATTTTTTTAATTTTTTTAAAAAAATCCGAAAAAAAAAGTAAAGGGGTTAGCCTTTACTTTTTGACCGATTTTGGTCACTTTTGAAACTTCTGAGTTAGGGCCAAAAACGGTTAAATAAAGTCGTTTTAGACCTTCTGTGAAAAGGAGAAGGCTGTATTTTGGCTAAAAATATTTTATTTGATTTTTGGGGAAAAAATCCGAAAAAAAAAGTAAAGGGGTTAGCCTTTATTTTTTGACCGATTTTGGTCACTTTTGAAACTTTTGGGTTAGGGCCAAAACCGGTTAAGATTAAGTTTACATAAAAACTTAAACATTGCGCGAGTTAGTTAGTTTAACAAACAAGGCTAATAAACAAACCTTATAGTTCTTAACACTCGGAGAGCTCTCAAGGCTCGAATGGCTCTAAACATTCGTAAAAGACGAAAGATCGCAGCGACATCGAAAGCGCCAACACTCTTAACAATAAGAGGGAGAAGAAAGTCTACTGTTGTAAAAAGGACGATGAACATATCTGAAAGCAGGAGAAAAAAGAAGTTTGTGACCGAAGTGTACCGAATTGCATGCGAAAATTTGGAAAGTTTCTTGGAAAGTTGTCAAAGGTTTGTCAAAACATGGAAGATGTGTTATATCTCTCTTATATTAATACAAGAACATACATACATACATAATACAGTAAACATACAACAATAAATAAGACCTGAACAACACCGCTGCCAAACGTTTTGCGCATGCGCGAGCTCCCGACCGAAAAAGAGCGGGAAACTATTGTTTTTTTGTAATTCGACAAGACTGCCATACATTTCGCCAATTCCTGCAAATTTTAAGAAAATTACTAAAATTCTAAGGTTCATACTTGCTGTATAGCTCCATTATTAATATCCTGAAATATTCTGAGATAACCCTTTCGTAATTGTCATGGCTATTTTTTTTTAAACACAAATGAATAGTCAGTCTTCAGTTGGCACGGTTATTTTCAACATTTCTTGCTCACTCTTGCAGCCTCGCTAAAATCTTGCAAGGAACTTGAATTTAACTATTCTGAAATATTATTAACTTATTTCTTTAACTGAAATTAGTGACGTTTTTCAAAGAAAAAGCGATTTATCGAGCCATAACCGAAAAATAAAAAAAATAAACAGACCGAAAATTTTGTAAGCAAATTATGTATATAAGCTAACCCATAATATTCCAACCAGAATTGAAGAAGTTTGAACCCAGCGCGTAAAGTTTGAGGATTAATTCCATAATGTAAATGGCCAAGAAGACATTATCCATGGCAGAGAAATACCATCCTAAAAAACGAGAAAAAAATAAAATATATATATATATATATAAGCTTATATATATAAACTTAGGTTTTCTCAGACTGAAAATCCTATGACTAACCAATTGCCAAAAAAACCCCAACAAAGCTAAAGCTTTATAATACTTTTACCACTGTCTTTTCAATAAAGCTTGAGTCAGAATATTGTAAAGTGTCGTTTTTTTCCGATAAAAAAACAACCAAAATGGCCGACCAATTTGAAGAAGCGTTTATATAAAGCTTCCCAAAAAACGTTAATAAGAATTCCTTATATATAAAATACTGTACGCTAAACTAGTAGAAATATGAAATTATCTTTGAATACCATACCTCCCTTGATAGAAACTCCTTCGTCTGTTTGAACAACAAGAATTACGGTGTTGAGCAAAATCACAAATAACACGAAAGCGCCAAAAGACTTCGACTCGGTTAGCTCGTAAACGAACAGTCGAAATTCACTGGCATTTTCCAGGTTTTTTGGAACATGATGTTGTCGTGTCATTTCTTTTTCGAAGCCGAAAAGCAAGGTGTTTTTGCACTTGAAAATGTACAAAAAACGTCTTGGTTTTTCTTTTTCGTGTACAAAACTCAGTTCTCCCATAAAGCCTTTCGGCATTTACGTGACAAATCCAGCGAGGGGGGAGTGGAGTGGGGAGCTTTTGCTAAAGCTTTTCTTTGGAGTTATTTACATAAACCATACAGCTAAACACCCATATAAAACACAAGTACTTGAAATATTATCTGAAGTGTACTCCCTGTTTTTCTTCAATGTTTTGAGGTTTTGACAAGATAGAAGCCGCATGCAGAGGAGTAGGAAGCGGGGGGCTGGGGGCTTGAGCCCCCCCCCCCCCCCGAAAAAAAGTCAGGACAAGCGTTGCTAAATTTAATGATTGTATTAATAGTACGACTATACAGAGTCTAGGAAAGCAGCTACTTACGGTAATGTACCTACGGGGTTCATCTACACGACAACACGAGATTTTACAAACGGGTGTAGCGTGATTACGTGAATAGCCTGAAGTATTAGCCATCCTGCCACGCGACATGCGGGCTAATAATTTCTTCGTTTTTATGTTAAATTTGAACTATGCTTGCTGTAGAATTAGATGAAAAAGTTTCCTCAAATTGCTGTAAATTGTGTTTCCGACGTTCTAGATTTCAAAATTTTCCGGGAGAGCACCCCCGAACCGCGCTAAAAATGCAGTCACTGATTATCTGCATGTCGACTTCAGCTCCCCACCCCCACCCCCAACTTTGAATCCGTTCCTACGCCTCTGGCCGCATGTAAATTAAGACGATGTTTGTGTGAACGTGGCCACAGGTGTTTACAGTCGTAACGGTTGATTGATCACGGAACGTATACAATCCCAGAGCTCTTTCTTTCTATACTAAAACCTGGTGTCTAATCGAGTTGCAAGGTGTTGCGCACATATCCGCATTTTGGCGGGCTCCAACTCAAAACCGGTAATGGCGGACAAGCGGGAAAAGATCAACAAGAGTTGTTAACTGTTACAAGTAAATAACAACTTCCCGAAACTAGAAAAGAACTACAACAATTTAAGACCCCGTTTACACGATGCCGGTACAATTTGAAAACGGAACAAAATCATGCCGTTTAGGCCTTGCGTTTACACGATACCGGCACAAAAATGACATGAAAACGGCACAAAATGAAGACGGGTTTCTTGACGGCATGACATGAAAGTGGAACACTAACCGGTCCGGTATCATGTAAACGCCCGTGCCGTAAGTGTGATGACGGTAATCACGGCGATATATACGACCACATGAGTATTCGGGTCAGTGTTCTCAATTCTCGTTGGAAGAGAATAGTCACATACTAATCCGTCATTATATTATACCGGGACCGTGTAAACGCAAGACTTTTTGGCCTGTATTTTACACACCGGCATGATTTTGTCCCGTTTTCAAATTGTACCGGCGTCGTGTAAACGGGGTCGAAGACAGAGCTAATATAGTTGATTCAAGTTAACCGTGACCTTTCTCTATCTGCCAGGGGGTGGACAAAAAAAGTGGCCATCATTAAAAATAAGGTTAATGTGGAATAACTATTATTCGAGAAAAGAAAAATATGTAAAGTGATATATTTTAGAATGCATGCGTCAATATCTGCTCAAATATGATACCCAATTCATCACCATAAAAATTGGTTTAAAAAATACATTAACTTTGAAAGCATGCCACGCTGTGAAGCTGTGGTGAAATCAAGTGAAATGGCAACAAAATATCTAACTATTTTGCTGTTATAACACTTTCGTAGTATACAAACTACATTAGTAATTTTGAAGACCAATTGGAATAAGTCGAACTAAGATTCACTTAATTTGTTACAAGATTGAAAATCATGAAAAATTAAATCAATAGATAAAATTAAAATGGGATATATTTGAGCAGATCTTGACGCATGCATTCTAAAAATATATAACTTTACATATTTTTCTGTACTCTAATCAAAGTTATACAATGCACATTAATCATACTTTCAATGATGGCCACTTGTTTTTGTCCACCCCCTGCATATATAACCGCCAAAGTGATGCGCGCGCAACACATTGCAACTGGGTAAAGCCCGCTGTTCTTCCTGTTCTACTTTAAACAAGCGTTACGGCAGTTCCACTTAGCCTCCTCCGCAGGCATCTCTATTAATTTTATAAGAGAAGTCAGAAGATAATTTGGGTTACTGTGGCATAAGCTCAGGCCTGAGAGATCGAGGACGGGGGACAAGAAAAAACAATTTTCGTAGTTAGTCCCTGACAGTGCTTCCACTTGGAAGGAAATTTCCTTCCAAAAGGAAATTTTGGCATTTGGAAGGAAAAAAAAAAGGAAATAAAATTTGGAAGGAAATTGGAAGGAAATTTGGTCATATGGAAGGAAAATGGAAGGAAATTTTGAAATTCGAACTTTTTCAGTAATTAGAAGTTGATGAAACTGCTTATTTTTTACTTTTGGGTTCAAAAACGTGTATAAATTAAAAACACGAGTAGTAATATGATGCGTAGTCTCCCTCGCAGCCGTTGTGGTTGTCACGATCCCGCTCGGGCTGCAAGGGAGACTATATGATGCGTGGCGTTAAATAGAGTTTTAAGCAGAAGACTGCCACACAAATAGCGCAGCCTCAATGTTTGCAATTTCTATTTTCTAGCGGCATTAACATACAAACCAGGTGCATTCTGTGCAAATCTCACGCTGGAGATTGGCGACGAGGCTCAGAGCTTATCAATTATTTTTTATCGGACCTTTTAGTACGCCATGCACATTTGAAAATAACAAGTAATAATACGCAAAATAATAAGAAAATAATACGCCAAAAGAGGCAAAGTGCTGGTCACATTTGTTTGCACGCCAAGAAGACTGAACAAGTGCGTACGCCAATACGCCAAGATATCAAATTTTGGCAGATATCCGGCGTTAGCAGACACGGACTGCACCCTTGGCATATAACTCATGCAAAGAATGATTGACTCGAGTCCAGAATCAAACCTCATCAGAAGATGAGGTTGATGATGGGGCTCCAGTTCCACCTCACTTGCAACTTCAAACCGGAACAAAGCGTGCATTGATCATGACATTATGTTTCTAACCTTTATCTGAGAATTATTCTAGTTTCCAAAGGACTAATTTGACTAAAAGAGTTTGTAAATTTTTTGTAAACTTGAAGCTTATCTTTATTAGTTATATAGTTTGGGAATGTAATTGCGAATCGTTAGTTGAGTAGAATTTCACATTTAAAAACTGAAAATGGCTGTTGTCTAATTTGTCTTTGCATCTGCGCTTGCCCAGATACAAAAATAACTCGCTTTCTGGACATCGGAAGGCGTCGGAAATGTTCGGACCACATTCGTATTTTCTCATTGCGAGCTTTGCGTGCACTCGAAAGCAAACTGGTGAAGTGTACGATCCAAATTTTAATCATAAGAAGAAGGATTTATAAGAGATTTTGGAGGGAAAACTGAAAGGAAATTTCAGATTTTGGGAAGGAAATTTTGCTAAAAAGAAGGATAAAAAAAGGAAATTTTGCTTTAGCCGAGTGGAAGCACTGGTCCCTGAGCTTATACCACAGGTAACCCAAATTCTCTTCTGACTTCTCTTATAAAATTAATAGAGATGCCTGCGGAGGAGGCTAAGTTCCACTGTTCGTATAGATATAATAAAACAAACATAACCCAAGAAAGACATCGTTTATTATATTGTTCTTACATATCAAAGATTGCGTACAAATTATTAAAACTAGTACATGTTTCAGTGCCGTACTTTTAATTGAAAGTCAATTCCAAATGTTACTTCATTTTTCGGGGGGCATTGTACGACCCATTGCTTTCCAGGCCATGCCAACAAAGGCGTCCTTGCCCTTGATAAAGCGAGCAAACCAGTCACCAAATACCCAACCATTGCTCATTTGAACTGCTCCACCGCTACGACCAACCGACAAACACATACTTACTTTCTCTACAAAAGAAAAAATAAAAAAAAATTAAAAAACACACAATTACTTCCCAAACCACACGACTGTACTAGAATAAAGAAAAAACGAAGCCCAAAAAAAGCCAAATTTTAAACAAAATTGTCCAATTTAAACTGATATAAAAATTTAAAGAAAAAACTGGTATAAAATTAAAGTTGAATTTCCACTTGGCGTAAATGTGTCACGCTCGACATTTCTATTGTGCAAATTGAATAGTTTTCTACTTCGTTCCACATGGAAACTCACAAGACGAAAGGAAAAGTCGGGCGCACGACATTCTACGCCTACACACGTAAAAACGCACAAGCTGTTACAGACCTGCAAGCAAGTTGTTACAAGGCTGTTCAACAAGTTGTCACCGTCATGTGTTCGCACTGGCTGTCCCAGTCTGTTAACATGTCTGTAACAGGTTGTTGACAACTTGTAACAAGGCTGATGACTCCAACAGACTGATGACAAGTTGTTCCAACAACCTGTTACCGCTCTGCATTTAACAAGTTGTTAACAGGTTGGTGCTAACAAGGTTGTAGCAGCTTCTTGAATGAACAGCGTTGTTACAACTTGCTCCCAGCCTTGCTACAAGCCTGTTGCGAACACATCCTGTTGACAAGCTGTGAGATTTTTACGTGTGTAGTCGGGAAATCAGCTTTAAAGCTGGATTTCCACTAGGCGTAAAATGTCGCACGCTCGACTATTTTCTTTTGTCTTGTGAGTTTCCATGTGGAACGAAGTAGAAAACTATTCAATTTGTATAATAGAAAAGTCGCGCGCCCTACTTTTCTATTGTAAAAAATGGATAGTTTTCTACTTCGTTCCGCATGAAAACTCACGAGACAAAAGAAAAAGGTCGAGCGTGCGAGATTTCATGCCCAGTGAAAATCCAGCTTTATATAAGGCAGACTTCCATTCAGTTCTTTTGTCGCGCTATCGACGTTTTGCAATGGCTTTCTTCTGTCTTAATACATTATACAGTAATTATGACAGTGAAAGAATTAGCTTTTCGCGACCATTGAAAGTTATAGTGACGTCAACATTATCAAAACTCCGTTCCTCTCCATAAGAGTCTATAAGAAATATAAATGATATTGGGCATTTCACTCGATTACATAGCATGTTCTAAGGATTTAGGGTGAAGGAAAATTCGAGTGTAGAATATATACATTTACCACCTTATTATATATACAGAACTCGCGATCAAGCTCTCGGCAACGGCCCCCGTGGCTCAGTGGTCAGAGCATTGCACTAGAATCGCAAGGTCGTGGGTTCAATTCCTGCCGGAAGGCCTGTGTAGTTGCATTTTTCGCAACTGGTCCCGGTTTGGTCTTAAAAATGTATATATTCTATATAAGAAATATAGTCGTACTAACTGAATTGAGATACACATACATATAGAACTAAACATACCATTAATAGTATACGGTTTGGGTTCTTGTCCTTCAGCTTTTAATTTTATGTTTGCCGCGACATGTTCTCCGTGAGTCTGAGCACCAGTTCCAACCTTGATTTCTGGTGTGTTACAGCAATCCCCGATAGCATACACGTCTGTTATTCCTTCAACTTGAAGGTAGTTGTCCACAATTAAGCGCCCATTCTTGTCTGTTTTATCAGCTAGATAATGAAATAAATTAAATATTAAGTAAATAACGTAAAAAAATGCTGTCAAAACGACAAGGAAGAATGAAAAAGAGGGTTCAAAAGAGGAAAAAAGAAAGAAAGAAAGCAAGGACAGGAAGAATGAATGAAAGGAAGAATGAAAGGAAGGGAGGGAAGTAGGGAGGGAGGGAGGGATGAAGGGAGGGAGGGATGGTGGGAGGGTTAGGAAGGGAGGGAGGAAGGAAGGAAGGAAGGAAGGAAGGAAGGAAGGAAGGAAGGAAGGAAGGAAGGAAGGAAGGAAGGAAGGAAGGAAGGAAGGAAGGAAGGAAGGAAGGAAAAGAAAGGAAGAAAGGAAAGAAAGAAAAAAAGGAAGGAGGTAGGAAGGAAGGAGGAAAAACGACAGAAAGGAAAAACGACAGAAAGGAAGGAAGGAAGGAATGAAGGAAGGAAGGAAGGAAGGAAGGAAGGAAGGAAGGAAGGAAGGAAGGAAGGAAGGAAGGAAGGAAGGAAGGAAGGAAGGAAGGAAGGAAGAGAAGGAGGGAAGGGAAGGAAGGAAGGAAAGGAAGGAGGAAAGGAAGGAAGGAAAGGAAGGAGGAAAGGAAGAAAGAAAGGAAGGAGGAAAGGAAGGAAGAGAAGGAGGAAAGGAAGAAAGGAAAGAGGAAAGGAAGAAAGGAAGGAGGAAGGGAAGGAAGGGATCGTATCAACCCAAGTAAATTTAAGATAAATTTGAAATGAAGTTATAGATTATACTTACCCAAACTAGTTTTGTATGCACCAGAGTTGACCTTCAAACCAGTGCAAGGAATTGCTAAGTCTGCTTCTAAGCGTTTACCCTTATCTGTCTTAACAACAACATTTTTAAAATTCTTTTGCAATAGTTCTTCCATGTTGCTAACACGCTCACCTATAATCGAGATCTTACTTAAGTAATGGCAATTGCTATATATCTTTACAGACTGATGTATATTACTGCATGTATACTATAAGTTCCAAAAAAATATACAATTGAAATGCCAAAGATACCTAGAACTGTTTTGACACCAAGGCTTTTCAAGCGATCTTTTATAGTTTTCTGAAATGATTCATTCACTTGATCATTTACAACAATTTGCCGAGGGTGCACAAGAGTGACATCTTTATCTTTGTAGTCATCCTTGATATCTCCTGAAAGTTCAACACCAGCAGCACCTCCACCAATCACAACAATCTTCTGTGCATCTTTTACCTGGCAAAAATAATATTGAGTTGAAAGAATTGAAAAGTGAAGGATGGTGCCATGTTCTTTTTTGTCTTAATTGTATATGAGATTTTTAATATATTTCCAATTCACCATTTTTATACTATTAATAGTTTTAATGTTAATACATAAACTTTGTTAGTATATGTAATGTGGTTGAATACATTGATTGAGTGATTGACTAATTGATTGATGTTAGGTCTTAACGCTTAGTATGTTGGTACACATACTAAATGTAATTGGATAAAATGTTGCTCCAATAAAAGGCATCATATATGATAACTTTATTGTATTTACCTACTGTAACAATGTATGGTTGTCATTACTACAAACACTTTTTGTTATTTATAACAACCTAATTTTCAGTATAAAATTATTCTGCTATCAATAAGAGTCCAGTCTGATGTTTCTTTATTCAAGGTTTAAGTACATATATAACTTTTGCATTCAAGATTTTATTCAAATCATATGTAACACGAAAGGTACAAACCAGTTTTAACATCCCATCATAATAGGAAATTCCTTCTTTTTCATTAACATCCATGCCAAGCTTGCAAGGAAATGGTCCCCCAGTACCAGTGGCAATGATCAGATAATCATAGCTAACAGTTTCACCACCAACTAACACAACTTTCTTGTCTTTCACAAGGATATCACCTACAGCACCTTGTTTGAACGCTTTGCCGAATGTTGGCTCATAAGTGATGAAACACTTTTTAGCAAAACCTGCAGAAGATTACCACTAACGATTAATAACAAAATTAACTTTAAACTTAGCGTTTCTGAAGAAACTATAAATTTTTGACAGCCCCATGATTAGAATACAGTACAAAACCTTTTAGGAAATCTCATCTGTAATTGTAAATTCATTATGAGCTGTACATGTACTTCTGAAACAGATATTAAATACAACTCTAGCAGTCTAAATATTTGAACTAACTACATCATTATGGTTCAACAGAGTATAGAGAGGATCTAGGAGTTGTTGAGCCTACTCCCTCTGGATCTGCCAGTGGAGCCTGTCCAAGGGTGTCGTATGATTAATATGACCAACTTTTTGCAATGCATTTATCATTGCAAAAAGTTTTCATATCAGAGTAAAAAAGGTGAGAATTGATTGAAAAACTTGTAATACATACCGTAAATGCATGGGTATTTAGGAGCTGGGCAAAACAAGACAAGACAGAAACATTTTATTTTTATGGAAACAATCAAAAGTCACTGAAACTCTGAAAGTGTTCTGAATGTTAATCTAAAAGTAACTAATAAAGCAGAAACATGTTTAACAATTACAGTGGTAATCAGCAGCAGCAATTCCTCGTTTGACCAACTATTTGATATTTAGAATTATTGGGGGGTGTCACACCCCCCAGTCACCACACCCCTGCCTGTCCCCCTTGCAGATCTTCCAGTGGAGCCTACTCCCAAATTTCACCTGCAGGTGCCCTATCTGGCTCTTATCTCCCAACCAATTACACCCCAATAATGAACCTCCATTCAAAACCTTAATGATTCCTATAAATGTGACCTAAAAAGTTTTTAGATACTGTAATTACAAGACAATCAAATGAACAATACAGACCTGGTTCAACAGAAGATCGTTGCGCACCCATATTATGGTGAAAAGCATTTCTACTGTCAATTAATGTTAGATTACACTGCTCTTTTAATTTCATTGCAGCTGCAACCCCACCATATCCTCCACCAACCACCACCACGCGCAAATCTTTCAGGCTCTTGTTTGCTTCAGCATGAACAAAAGAGACTAAAACAAAATCATAAGCCCATAATCATATTCTAATTTTGTGAATGTGGCTTTAAGGTTACTATAGTTTTTCTAACAATGGGGGCCATGCAGTAACTAAAAGTATAGATAGACCAGATATCTAGATTCAGTTGACCAGAAATCCAACTCATGTGAAAACTTGTCCCATTTTCAATATGAGCATTTAATATACTGTACACCAATCTGGTATTGTTACAATAGCAGTTTCACCAGGCAGATGCCAGTGGAACTTACCAGGGTGGCATAAGATGGTAATGCATGGTGATGCTGATGGCAACACTCAAAATGCATGAGGACATACAGTTCAAAGATGCCAACACAACACATGCACACAAGTCACATTCCTGGTGTACTTACACTGTTCTGTGCTAAAACTAAGTAGTCATACCTAAACTGTTTTCCCAGGAGAACCAGTAAAAGTCATCCCTCAAAAAAATCTACTGTAGACAGTATTTGGTATATATAGCTATATAGCATTGAGAAAGGTGTGTGCACTAATCACTGGGCCACGGCTATAATTAAATTATAATTTTCAAAATATTAGATATACTTGTCATTTGTGCCTTTCCTATAGCAACAGTAAGGCAAACTTAACAAATAAGCAAAACAGTAAAAACGGAAGGTGTGCATCAACCACCAAAAGGTGCTGCCAATACTAGTAACGTACAAATGTGTGAATTGAATTGAATTGAATTGAATTGAATTAAATAGACAGAAATCAATGATCCTTATAGATGACCTGTACTAAACCCTACTTATTAACCTTGACTAATTTGATGTGTCGATATAATTCACACCAATGGTCATCAGCCATTAACTTTAAGCTAATTCTAAACACTTGAGGCGGTCGGTCGAAGGAATGTTAACTTCATGTAATGCTCAGCGCTGCTTGCAACTGAAAATAAAGCGTGTTTTGTCGGCCAATTGTCACGCACGGGTCGTAAATGTTGTTCAGCTAATCGGCTGTACTATTCAAGAACTCGAATAGATTTCCAGTTTTATATTTGTATTGAACACTTATTGAGCTGTCACTGTTATTAAACGAGTGACGAGTCTGGTGTTCAAAACCTTGGACGTAACAAATTTAGAACACAAAGCCATTCACACGCCGACACGCGGCGGTTTTCAACAGTAGTAAATGCCATTTGAGCAGAGTTTTCTTTCTTTTGTTTCGACCAAGGTTGCATGCTTTCACAAAATATAACACTTACCCTGCCCTCTTCTGCTCAAGGAATAGACCAAGGTTGCTCCAACAAATCCACTTCCAACGTAGGTAAAACTCCTCAATTTTGAAACCAACATGGCTGCTTTTGTGTGCAGACTCAGCTGGAAATACCATTAATTGCTGTCTTGCAATTCAAATTTCATTAGGTTGACATCCACAATAACCAAAGTTTACTTTGGGATAAAAATGATTATTAAAACATCATCCGGCCAATGAAAACGCGGCTTGCTTTTTCATTAACTCATTTCTGTCCAAAGAAGGAATATTATATTATGCTGCGAACACAATGACCGCCCCCCCCGAATATTAATTACTGTTTTGGTTTTTTCACGTTCTCCCATCCGCAAAACATATAGCGTAGTACCAGTAGTTACTGTAATGCCTGCCAGACATACATGTAAATCTAATAATACTTTTTTAAAGAACTGAATAAGTACTACAAAAAGACTTACCATAATTTCCTCTGCAGAGTCCTTTGGTCTAACTTATTCCTGGCATCATGAGTGGTACATATATAACTAATATAAGTACCTAGTGTCTGTGGTGCAATTTGCACAAGGTAACATGCAAAATTTAAAAGTTAATCTTGAGTAATAACCAACCATTAGCTCACTCATGCATCGATTCCCTTTGATGTGCCATGGTTAATAATTATATAGGCTGAGTACTATTTTTTTTGGGCCTCGGTCACTAACCTATACTTATTTAACAAACTTTATACAGTACATGAAAATTTATTGGTCCAATAATTTTCACGATATGCTGACAACAAGTAAACAAATGGGGCACTGAGAGAATAATTGGCAGGAACCAAACAATACACTTTTGGTAAACTACCATTATTATTTAGGATTTTATAGATTTTTCAAGGATTTTTAATGTCTTTTCAAGAACTACCATAGAGGTTTGCATTTTTGCAGATTTTTTGGCAAATTTTAATTTTAATTTATGTACAAGATTTTTGTGTTTTGTGTTCCTCAATGTTTCCTATCAAAAACTCAAGAGGAACACACTATTTTGATACAAACATTAAAAACAGGGAAAATTGTGAAAAAGCAGAACACCATGTTAATTTGGGAGAGCCTTTCTGACCAGGAAGGCAGAAACCAAGGATGTCTTTGACAGTCAAGATGCAAAATAATGAAAATATCAGGGCACAGTACATCCATTCTGACAGCCTCTGTTACAGTGTGACCACCTTCCAGCATGCTAGATGACAAGGTTCAACCAAAGATCTTCCTCAAAACACCTTTTTCTACATGTACGTACAGTACTGTTAATCTGCTTTGTGTTTCTTCCTTTTCTGGGAGGGCATTTCCTTTTTCCGTTTTTCTTTTTTTGATAATTTTTTTTCTGGCTCCACAACTAGTGAAAAAAATGCAATTTAAGTTAAACACCAGGGAATAGATAATTATATTAGTTTCTATATAATTTAATACAGTATTTGAACCACCAAAGCAAAAGAAAATTCACCACTTACAACAAAGAAATCCACATACCTTCTGTATTTTTTATTTCTTGGTCTGTTTCTTCTTTCTTATCTATTGTAGCATAGAACAAAGTAGTTGACCTTAACTGGCCTTTGGCTTCACACATTTATGTAGTATAGGCCAGACAAAAGATCAGGGATCAAACCTGCAACCTTCATTAATGAGCTACAGAACTAAGGCCACTAATCTGTTATAAGAGATCAGGGACCCAAATGGAGAGCTATGGTTGCAATTAAAGTGGTAATGTTTTAGAAAATGTCCCATTAATAAGACAGTTTTAATTACATGTATACTGTACAGTGAAGCCTGAGTTTTGCAACCACTCCAGTTGCCACATAAAAGTAGTTGTTAAGGACAGGTGGTCGTTCAGACAGGTTTTCAAGTGACATCATCAAAATAAAAAATTCGGATTTTTTATACGGCCAAATCGGAATTTGGGAAGACGTTGAAATGTTAGCAGTAAGACATGAACAAATCCATGCCAGCTTTTAATATGAAATGGTCACTTATAACAGGTAAATTTCTTGTTTGGGACACAAAAAAACAGGTCACTGGTCGCGTAAGGCAGGTGGTCGTGCATTGCAGGTATATTTCAACTACAACTCATCTGTGCCAAAAAAGTGGTTGTATATGACAGATGGTTGTAAACACGGGGGTTGTAAAACTCAGGTTTCACTGTACATGTATAATATATATTAAATTAAATTATTTAACTAACCTGATTTTTTCCATAAGGCACTCCTTACAAATCTCTTTGCTGCTTCCTTGTCAATTTTCATTGAAGCTAAATTGTAAATGATTAGTATATAAGTTAATTATCCAATTCAGGGTTCGAATTAACATTTCAAAAGTGCATCGCAAAAATATCTAATTTTGTCAAAAAAGTAGGGGGGACTGGGACTAATCCCCGCCCCCTCAGTTTCAACTTCCTTTTTAACGTTTTTTGTCGATGATTCGATTGTTGTTAACGATTAATCAATTGAAATTAAATCTTAATTATTATTATATCTAACTTCATATAAATACAATTTACATGTATATGCAATAGAATAAAAATAAGTTATATACATGTTCATATTATAAATGATACCTTTCTTTTTGTCACTAATTTCCTTAATTTTTCCCATATAGTTTTTTACCCTGTCCTGTAAGTTAAAACTCAAGTATTAGAACAAAACTATTAATGTCATTAATACAACCCCAAATCCAAATAAAACCAAAAGAGAACATGACACCATACCAACTCATGTTTTATTCCATGTTCTTTTGCATTTATTCCTTGGGTAATTAGATAAACTATTACAAGAAATAAAAAAATGATATTGTCAGTAAACTACAATAAATCCTCACCAAAATGTGGTTAAATGTTTCTAAAGATCATGAACATTTTTCAGGGTGAAAATGGAGATAATGTAGTTACAACTTTAAGCCCTGACACCCCTACTAGTTACAGAATTAACACATACTTACTCCAAAACATCGAATTCATGGCATAGACTGTCATGAGATCCAACTTCGCTCGATCCAAAACATTCAACTAACAAAAGAAAAACAACAGTTATAAACCCATGGAAAACAACCCCATTTTTCACATTTGATGACAATAAAGTTCATATTTAAGACTTTCTGAATAAGGCTTCCATATCTGCACAGACAAGTAGCTCACGAACATCAGAACAACACTGAAATCGTTTAATAAAGAAATCACTTTACACAGTCTATAGACAACTAGAGCTACAACTTTGCAATGCAAAACTAACCTTTTCGTGAACATCTTCGCTTGACATCGACATAATTGGTTCCAATGTTTCTTCAACTGTATTCATAGAACGATAGAAAGCTTCCAAAGAGCTAATAACTTCATCTGGTAAATCGTTATCAATTTCGTCCTCCACGTCCGCCATCTTGGTTTCTTCTTACTGCACGGACAACTCGGAAAGACTCGGTACCAGTAACAAGCACGTGACCATAGCACGTGACAACTTCGCCTACGCGCTCGATGCGACGCACGCGCGTTATGCGTGCCAACGTGTCATGTTACTCATGTCCATCAACGTCAGCATCTTTGACGCGAGGTATAAATGCGTGGGGCATGAATATCGTGCCAACGTCAAATTCTTTGACGTTGGAGAATTTACGCTTACAAAAAGGCTAAAAATAAATAACCAACCAAACAGCTTAAAAGAGTCAACGCAACCTGCTACCATCTCAGTTCATCAGTAGAAAGCAGAATTGAGAGACCAATTTTTGTCAATAGACTAATATTGAGAAGCTTGCACATAATAGACAGGAGTGTAAAGAATTCACACATGGGTCTCTTGTTCTCAAAGTTGGTTCAAGCTCTCCAAAGTTTTGGTACCAGGGAAGCAAGGATTCTCATGTTGGGCCTTGACGCGGCGGGAAAAACGACGATTTTGTACAAACTCAAGTTGAATGAGACTGTGACGACAATCCCGACCATCGGCTTCAACGTCGAGACGGTGTCCCCAAGCAAGAACCTGACGTTCACGGTCTGGGATGTCGGTGGGCAAGATAAAATCCGACCACTTTGGAGACACTACTTCCAAGGGACCGAAGGATTGATGTACGTTGTGGACAGCAATGATCCGTTCAGAATGGAAGAATCCCGGAGTGAATTACAAGACGTCTTAAAAGACCTGGACGATGATCGTATTCCCATTTTGGTGCTGGCCAACAAGCAGGACCTGCCAGGTGCTATTCCGACCAGCGACGTCGTACAAAAGTTGAATCTCCATCAACTCCGCAGCCGGCCTTGGCATATACAAGGTACCTGTGCCATGACCGGAGATGGGCTCTATGAAGGAATCGAGGTGTTCGGCAAGATGGTGAAAGATTACCAGCAAAGCAAGCCGAGTGCTAGATTCTGATCAGTTTTACATGTAATATAATTTGATATTACTGACACTACTGTGCTTCTGCGCAATCATGACATTTATTAAAGTTGACTTGTAATCCCAAAAAATACATCAGGATTGAGATTTGAGAACTGTTTCATATGAACTTTCAATTAATTTATAAAATCGTGAACTTAAATATGCTATTGAATTTGTCAACCCATCGACTATTCATGCATCTAATCGGTAAATTAAAACTGATCGAATATACGCTAGCACCATTATTTACATACTGTATTCTTGTATAAGTAACTGAATTTTAATTGCTATACGTGTATATAGCTATATTTGTAGACTTTGTAATTATTAACCTGAAAATATATTCACAATTCAGGCTGCCTACTTTGAATGAAACGAATTGCATTTTATAACATTTTCGATGCATTTTAGATTGTAACATTTTCGCTAAATAAAATGTTAGAAATATATTAATAAAGAATAAAGATAGAGATTTAGACCAGAACTGCAAATACGAGGAGTTTTTGCAAGGGCTATGAACTCAATGAATTTTTTTTTTAATTTCAGCCTATCTTTCTGATATATATATATATATATATATATATATATATATATATATATATATATATATATATATATATACATATATCTATCATACCTGTTACTTCACACTGTAATTTATTAACTGTCACTTCCACCCCTCTCTCAGTTACTCATTTCCTGTTATTGTAAATATATTAGCATATAAGTCGAGATAACCTTGTAAATAATTATTCACTCTGAAGATGTTGCAGGATTAGCAACGAAACGTTAGTTTTAATAAAAAATTTGAAATAAGTCATGTCTCTTTCAATATGGGGCTTTTTAAAATTATATGCTGGGCTTTAATATTCCTGACAAGATATATATATATATATATATATATATATATATATATATATATATATATATATATATATATATATATATATATATATATATGTATATGTATATATATATATATATATATATATATATATATATATATATATATATATATATATATATATAGTTGCTCGGCGCAAATTATGTTGCGGGACTTTCCCGCCAAATTCCATTTTGTCATGGCAACATGAAATTGACCACGTGACTCATTAAAAGAGCGCTCAGTGACGCATTTTCGTTTGTTTATATTTTTACGATCCTGAATCCTGATAGATGCATATTTGAACAACATGGTGACTTCGTACAACAGTCAGTATAGAAAGCATTTCAAGGGGCCGTGCTGGGACGATTTCGCGGTCGGTGAATATGACCGAAAGTTGAATTACAGGCTTGGTAGAAGAAGCGTTGAACATCAACACCAGCCATTGATCTGGGACAGCAGTGAGAGCGACCAAGGGAACGAGGTTGAGAATGAGACGCAGGCGAACGGCATCTCGAACGGGGGAGAGAAAACTCAACAAACTAGTGGTAATGCAGTGGAAGTAGATAGATCGACTGCAGAACATAAACCGCAAAGTATTAACCCAAGATCTCGTATTAAGACCAAGAGACGGAAGAGAGCATCGAAATACAAACACAAAACTATAAAAGCAGAAGCTAATCAACCTGCAGCTCCTACCCAGATCAAGAAAGAGCCTTTCGTTCCGTACGGATGGGCAAACAAAGCACCTATTGACAAGAAATATACTTATAATGTCAGAGCCAGTCCCGAGGAAGTAAGTACAAGTGTATTAAAATATTGCAGAAGGGTGGAGTGGGCAACCTCGGGTGGAGTGGCAATCTTGGGTGGAGTGGGCATGGGGTCACATTGGCCACAGACTGCACAGATTTGCTTGTACATACTGATTTTAAAATATCAAGATGGTCAAGCAAGATATCTGATTGACACTTTATTAAGATATTTGTAAGAGAACATATTCAACACCAAAAATATATACTAAACTAGAAATTACTATTGCAAGTGAAGTGCTGCCTCAAATGGGACAATGGGCCTACTCCAAGAGGTCATTTAGAGGTGGGGGGTTGGAATTCAATTCATGATGATTGTTAATTCTAGGCCATTTCACAATTAATGATAATCATGAATTCCAGATGAGAGGATATACTGTATCTGCAACTTGATCCTGGTATCTGTGCATGTGATTCAATGGTGATCACATGGATCTTGTGGTGATACTGGTAGTGATGAGTTTACATGCAGGAGCACTTTATCCTCTGCTTGGTAGTTTATTTGTAACAGAATCAATAAGTACCACCATATTGGACTGGGGTCTGGTGGAACAGGGGGGCTATAATAGCCTTCCTGATATTTCTAGTTAAGTCCCCCTCCCTCCCCCCCAGCCACAACTGAAGATGAGGCTAAGAATAGCATCTTTAAAGATGAGGCTAAAATAGCGAGGGGGTCAAAATACCTCCTTGTATGACTCCGTGGCGGTGTGGCTCTGAAATAGGGGCTGGGCAATCACATTCTATGGCCCACTTTCAGGGGTCATCATAGGAAGAATTTAGAACTGCCAGCATGCTGCCCTGGAAAATGTTTGAAATTTGGGTCTCTGAAATGAAATTTCCTGCATTCCTTTTGGCAAAATTTTAAAAACAGAAAAACAATATAATACAATATTTATAATCTAATGTGTACAGTAATTGCATGCAGTCTTGTTATTTTCAATATATGGATTAATATTATAAAATACTATAAAATAAACGTACTGCATAGGCAACATTGAATTGGAAAAAAAAATTTCCAAATACTGAAGGTTTTATAATTGAACTGTACGTTTCTCTCATAAAAGGCCTTAGCTCGAAAATGCCATAGAACTGCAGTATTCCATAATCTAAATTGCACTTCAAGTTTTATGCTGCAGTGGTTAAAAGTTATTGGCCAACCAGCTAAGCATCTACAAAATATTTTGGCCCACCAGTCACAAATTGTTGGGGCCCACAAGGTATACAGATCATTGGGGCCCACCGGGAAATCTCCTGGTGGGCCACACCACCCCTGGTATGACTCAGTTACTTGAACACTGTATGATGTTTTAGGTTTATCCAGCATCACTGAGGGCATTAAAACGACGAGAAGTCGAAGTACGAAGAAAGTTGGAAGAAAACCAAAAGACTGCAAGAAAGAAAGAAATGTTGAATAAAACATTCTTTATTCAGGGTCATGTATCCCCAACATTTCTGACTGAATATCAAAGAAGTTATTGCACTCAAGATGGTGCAAAAACAGGATATGTTCGGTGATACATCTGTACATGTAGTAAGTACATCGACATGTATATTGTGAACACTGACTACAATTGTCAGATTCTTGAATCTCATTTTGTGATGATTAGTCACACAGAGTACTATCTACTGTTACTACAGTATACTGTATATATATAAGTTTGGTAAAGTCAGCTGGTGTAACCAGATCAATTCATAGTGCTAGTTTAGAGACTTTTGTAAATTTTGTGTTATGATTAGTAATCATGACCTGATGTCTGAAGGATTCAAATTAATATCCTTTGAAATGGTGTAAAGTGGCATAATGGTAGTAAGATGCTGTTAGAGTGTATTTTTGTTTTATTAAACTGATCTTGACCATTGACAATCTATTTTTGAAGCCTTATCCTTTCAAACGTCCTGCAGTTTAACACAAAAACAAGGTTTTGGATGCTACTTTTAATCAGTCAATTCAAGCCTTCACCTCCCCACATATATTTTACTTGTCAAAAGGAAGCCACTGAGCCAAAATGGATTAATTGAGTCCATTTGCCTGCAAGTTGCCCTTGACAAGTACATTGTAAGTAAGGGTTATTAAAATACACATACAAGAATAATTAATTTACTTCCATCTATGTACATGTGCAAATAGGGGTCCATATATTAATTATCATGTGAATTAAACATACACTCTTTCTTGACTTTACAAATGCTCAAAAAAGGACTTCTGATTTTCACTGATTGAAGAATTACAAGTCCTTGACTCATTGTGATCTCTAGGACATTTTGCATCCACAGTAGAAAATATGTTCCATATTTCTATAATCTGACATGTACAGTATACTGTATACGATAATCAAAATGGAGGTACTCAGGTATGTGTATTGTGATAATGCTATAAACACTTACAACACCAGCAAGTTGGGAGAGTGATAAACATTTCTCATTTTAATACTATTCTGTCAACAAATTAAAGGTACCATAATGATTTTAAGACTGTATAAATTACCTTGTCAAAACGCCCTAAAATGTGGGTGTTGTACATGTGACTAGTCAATAATACCAGGGCCATTTTCATCAAACTGTGGAAGCAAAATGTTCTGAGTAACATGTACAAGACTATCCTTGACTGGAACTTAAAGACTGAAGCTGGATGTTTACTCTTGATATTTAAAAGCAATTTTGACATGTGTTAATTTTTCTACATATTGCCATCAGCCTGTAACAGTTAACCTTTTCTTATCATAATACATATTAAAACATCTCCTTGACCAGAAAAATTATCTGGCATTATAAGTATTGTAAAGCCCTAATCAAATGAGAACGCAAGTCATCGCAAGTTCATGGCAGTCACAAATTTCTGTGGTGGTCACTCGAACACCCAAATTAACAAAACAAAGGTTTCATGAATGTTTTAAACAAGTTTTAAACAAGTTTTAACTTTGTCACAGACTGTATATTATGATATTTTCGGGAAATTATTCAGAGCGGCTGGCTGAGATAGCATGACTGCCAACTTGCGATGACTTGCATTCTTGTTTGATTAGGGCTTAAGAGTATGCTAAAGTTACATTAAGAAGTCAGCTAGGCAGGCAAATGTCATTGGCCTAACATTTTTTATTAATCCAACCAGGTAAACTGCAAAGTTATATCATTCCATAAATCTATTTCTTTTTATCTAAAAGTTCCCATTGTATGTAATAAATTTTTCACAGAACAAAAAATTTTCAGAAATATTATTTTTGTATGTACTGTAATATTTGTTTGTACAGTGTGTCTGATACAACCGAAATCTCCATGGATATGAGTAGTGTAAAGTACCTGTGAGACACATGGAAGTAAAAATTTGTACTGTATTTATTTGTTGAAAATCCTACTGCAGGAATGATCCTAGCTGAGAAAATCAACAGGTTTGTCATTATCACTGACAATCAGGAAGATTTTGTATCACATTTACAAGATCTGATTAAACATTCATTTCCTTTGGGTTTTTCCATGAATTATTAAAATGATATTATTACAAGTCAGTAATATTATACTTTGACCAGGCTGATTTTCAACAATTCAGAAACTGTCTCCTTGTCTGCATAAACCGTTCCTACAAAATGTTGAAAACTGAAACTGATACCTCAATATTAATTTACCCCATTCTTGCCTGAACAACGTGAGCCTTTCCTTGACAAGAACATGCATTAGATGCAATAAAATTGTAGAAGACAATCTAGGCAAGAATGGGTGAAAATTGTCTGTTCGAGCTACTGAACCTAGTGGTAAATGTCCAGCTTCAGTTTAGCCACATATTTATCTACACTACATTGTCCCATTAAGGAATTTACTAAAAAAGAATTAATCTTATTTTTCGATTACTGTAATTTTATGTTTTAATATAATGAAACCCATGGAACTATGTGTCAGCTTAAATACTCAGTGTTTCATTTTGCATACTGGTGAGGGGCATATTTTCTATCTGAGTGTACAGTATTGTATCATACTATTAACAGGCACATTTTCCACCATCAGATCCTCTTGGTTGAAGAGTTCTTCGTCGAGATGGGTCACCATATTGGATACCAGATCCCATTCTATCTGGGTCAAGATCACCTAGAGTCAGCAAAGAAGTTACATAAAAGAAGTTACTTTTATTGGTTTCATCCCTGTAGTGTAGTGTAGTGTAGTGTAGTGTAGTGTAGTGTAGTGTAGTGTAGTGTAGTGTAGTGTAGTGTAGTGTAGTGCCAGTGCCAGTGCCAGTGCCAGTGCCAGTGTAGAGTGTAGAGTGGAGTGGAGTAGAGTGGAGTGGAGTGGAGTGCGGAGTGGAGTGGAGTGCGGAGTGTAGTGTAGTGTAGTGTAGTGTAGTGGAGTGTGGAGTGGAGTGGAGTGGAGTGGAGTGGAGTGCAGTGCAGTGTAGAGTGTAGTGTAGTGTAGTGTAGTGTAGTGTAGTGTAGTGTAGTGTAGTGTAGTGTAGTGTAGTGTAGTGTAGTGTAGTGTAGTGTAGTGTAGTGTAGTGTAGTGTAGTGTAGTGTAGTGTACTGCATTATAAAAAACCCCAAGACTACTAGCTATAAAAATATACAGACATTCATAGAATATTATATTGATTAATAGGTTGTTCATTTCATATTTGAACTTATTAATATCATTAGTAGCCCATTTCCACCCAGATTAGCCTGCGAAGCAGACGGTTGTTTTGGGGGAGGGTTTATTTTTGGAGGGAGGGTTTATATTTGGGGGTAATTCCACCTTTGCGGGTTTTCTGCCTCCGGTATTCCACGACCCCAAATATAAACCCTCCCCCCAAAAATAAACCCTCCCCCAAAACAACCGTCTGCTTCGCAGGCTACACCCAGGCTGGCTGAGCCACTGAGGGGCCTCCCCATCTGTCAAGCAAAACATTGAAAGGTCAGGAAGGTTAGAAATGGGTTAAACTTACCTGATTCAATTTTATTTAATATTGTTCGGGAACACTTCAAGAAGGATTCTTCAACATTCTCACCAGTTAGTGCACTAGTTTCCAGAAACATAAGTTCTTTGTAAAACCAAACAAACAAAAAGTTACATACAAAGGGAACCTTTTTATATTTCATTGGTTGTGTAAAATTACTCCAAGTACCATGCACTATTTGCAATTGAGCTTGTAGCTTGCACTAATTAAAATACTGGTTCATTGTTTGAAATTTGGCATTCATTGGACACAATAATATATTCTTACAAAGGGCAAAATGAGATCTTTGGCAGAGTTTCAATGAATCACTTAGAAACTTTGCCATTAGCTCCACAGAAACATCACCTTCTTCCCTTGGTAACAATAGGTTGCATCCAATGAATGCCAAGTTTTAAACAATGAAACAGCATTTTAATTAGTGTCCATTTAATTATATTATCTGTATATTCCAACAGAGAATGTAGTACTGTATCATGTTAATTATTAAAGTACTGTACGTGTATTATGTGATGTGCAGTGTGCAATGTGGTTTAATTTTAACCATGGTTGCATGGTGATAACTGATAACATCACCGTATAAAGTCAGTAAGTATAATACAGTTATATTAAAAAATTTACAAAACAGTAAAAAGGAAGTATTACATGTACTTAAGTTATTTTAATGTTACCATTTTCTTGTGCAAATCGACTAGCCTCCATAAAAGTTACTTCTCTTTCAGCATCCAGATCTTTCTTGTTTCCCACAAGAATAATGACAATATTTGGACTAGCTAAGGTCCTTGCATCTGTTAACCAGTTTGTCAATGCATTATATGTTTCTCGACTACCATAAATAATATTCAAAAAATAGAAAGCCAGTGTTAAAAATTGTCTTTAATGTCTTGTTTCACGGATTATGTAGTACTTTCACAAATTCCATCTTGCCACACCACCAAAGTATGCCACTATTCAAACTTGCAGTAATACTGTACAGTAGACTGCACAAGTTTGCAGGCTAGAAATTTGTGCCACCTTCAGTGTTGACAATTTTGGTACATGACAGTATATGTGTGTATTATAACAAAATTCAAAAATCTTAAGTGTATACATCAGGCCTTGCCTGGAGTAAAACACGTATATAAGGGAAGCACGGGTGGCGTGTGCTGTTAGCGCGCTGCCTCTCACCAAAAAGTTAAACCCGGTTGGACGGGGTTAGTACTTGGATGGGTGACCACTTGGGAAGGACCCCGTTGTTGGGCTTAGGCTCATGTGAGTAGAGTTGTAGTTGATCTCTCCTGTGCTTCGAGGGTTTTTCGCCGGGTTCTCCGGTTTTCCTCCCTCCATAAAATCGACACCTAACATCTTAGCTGTGATCCGTGGTCTGAACTGTGTCGTTGGCGGCAGCTTGAAGCGCCTTTGATATGCCTCGACACGGCCACGTTGATCTGCGTCCTTCGCAATTCAGCCGCTGGCTGCAAGTAAGGACGATTAGCCACCCAGTCCTTTATCCTTTATCCTTTATCCCTTTATATATCATATACATATATATCATATACATATATATCATATATATATATATATATATATATATATATATATATATAATATATGATAATATATATATATATACATGTATATAATATATGATACTGGCATGTCTTTTTGAGTACCATATATATAATATATTTTATATATATATATATATATATATATATATATATACAGTATATATATACTTGTGAAATTCATTACTAATTCATGAGTTTTGCAGCCAATCCAATTTCAGAAATTACATCACATGTATACCCCTGTAAACCCCATACAAACTAAAACCAATGATGCTAATTAGTTACAACCACTAGTGGATGTATACTCTTCTGATACAACCACTAGTGCTTGTAACTAATTAGCAAATTAGCATCTCAATATCCCAAAGGGATTTTTACTATTTATTCATTTTAC
Source organism: Corallium rubrum (assembly GCA_964035015.1). Lineage (NCBI taxonomy): Eukaryota > Metazoa > Cnidaria > Anthozoa > Scleralcyonacea > Coralliidae > Corallium > Corallium rubrum. Next base: position 5,463,167 of record OZ036002.1, read on the forward strand.
AAGTTTACAACACTCGTGTCCTTGTTGTATTGAATATACAATCACTCGCCTTCGGCTCGTGATTGTATAATTCAATACAACACAGCCACTCGTGTTGTAAACATATATATATATATATCTATATATATATATATATATATATATATGGTACTCAAAAAGACATGCCAGTATCATGATCAAACTGATGTGATTTACTGTAATGCCAGTATCTTTGATACAATGATGCTGTATAGAGCTGATCATCCCTATATACTGTACTACTATGCATGTACAGTATACAAAATTTATATTAATGTCATATGAACTATGTATATTTGTACCTAGCAATGTCATACACAAGAAGTGCCCCAGCTGCTCCTCTGTAATAACTCCTTGTAACAGATCTACAGTGAAGAGCAAAAATAATGCAAATTCCTTTATAATTATAGTAAAATAAGTTGTGTCTTGATGCCTTCCTGTACTATAACAGCATTAATATTACTATTAACCCTTTTTAACACCCACCATGTCAAGGGGTCTCCCCTTGACAACTACTGACCTCTATATAACTGGACTGTGGGTGCCCCACAAAAATATGGTCCAATTACACACCATCAGGTGCCATCTTGTTAGGTCTGAGCTGCAAAATTGACCAATCACAGATGACCCTGACAGGACACCATCTTGTTAAGTCTAAAATTAACCAATCAGCAAACCAGAAATATCAAAGATGGCACTGTTCAATTGTGGATACTTCATGTAACACAAAGTATCGGGGACCCACAGTCCAGTTACTGTATATAGAGGTTAGTGTTGACAACTAAAATTGTCTGGCATTAGACAGAGTAAAAAATAAAAGTGCCAAATGGGAATGAAAGGGTTAATATATTACATGTACAATGTATAGTGATCTGATATGTACCGTATATGTGTCTCACCTGAACCGTTCTTGTCCTGCAGTGTCCCAAATCTGCAGTTTTACTGACTTTCCCACAACATTTACAATCCTACTACCAAATTCTACACCAATGGTGTGGCTCGAGTCTTGTTTAACTATGGTATAAATTTAAAGAATATTTACAAACAGTATAAATGAAAACATTATTTGATGGTTGTATGACAGAAAAACAAGTCATGATTTATATCCAAATCTGCCTGCCTTTGACATTGTGAAACATGATTGAACCATTGGCCACTTTTGAGTTCTCTAGCCAATTAATTTCACTGATACTGTATAATGGTATCAATTTTAAAGGTTTAAATATGCAAAAAGTTTGCCAATGTTATGGACATAATGTAAATTATGTATTTTCTCATCCTGAGCCACATATCATCAGTTTTGGTTAATAATTACATGCAGTGTGCAAAATCTATTTTCTCTGTCAAATCTGTACTTGAATTTCTTTGGTATTTGCTCAACTCTACCCTCAAAAAAATTATCCTTCCCTAATGACCCTAATTTTGCAGCAAAATCAAAAGTTGGCTGCAAGCTCATACTAACCAAATAAACGTATATTGAAATTTGATATATTTAAAAAAAATTAACCCATTCCTACCATTTTTTAGCTGGTTCAGGCAAGAATGGGTTATATAAACAGGATAGCCATTTTCAGCCGTGGCTGGGTAGTATTAAAACATTTTAATAATAGGTTAACAATAACACCATAAATGCATAATAATGTGACACAATTTGCCAAATGACAAGGTAGGGTGAGGCGGTTCAGGGTAAAAACCGAAAACCGAAAACCGCCTGGAAAAAACCGAAAAAACTGAAAAAATCGATATTTATATCTGTAGATTTACTTGATTAAACTTCACGCTACACGTTCAAGACTTTAGTTTTTAAAACAGTTAGTACAATGTATCGTAATATTTACAAGAATTAAATTTTCAAACATTGTAGCTATATACGTTCTACACACAAGGAAATGACTAAGTAACAGTAAAACTGGCTTTCTTTCTATCTATATACAAGCGAATGCGATAGTCTATCCTTACAAATTCTCCGCTAGGAAGACAAGTTTGTCAACTTTCTCGGGCTTTAGTTGCGCTCGCGCTGGTGTAGCAACTTGCCCCGCTTTGCTAAAAAGCCTCTCTGATGGCGAACTAGTGGCTTGAATGGCGAGGTATATTCTTGCCAATTGTGACAGTAACGGAAGTTCTTTTGCGTTAACCTTCCACCATTCTAAAGGTTCGTCGTCTCCGTCAATGACTGGATAACTGAGGTAAGTAAGTGTCAATCTCCTTGGAGAGACGGCTACGTGGAGAGGCTGCTGGTGACGCCGTTTCTTTCTTTTTCAGGCTGGTCAATGCCCCAAGGCTGAGTTTTGCCTTCTTTGCAGCGGGCGATGGCAAGACATCTTCTTCTTCTTCTTCAATGCTGCACTCTAGAAGAACAACATTCTTCAAGAGCTCCTCTTTGACATTGTTCAATTCTTCGCTTTCTGTTTCTAAAAAATCAGTCTTGTATCTAGCATCCAAGAATGATGCGACATTCATCAAACCTTTCAATCGATCGGCAACATAACGCGCTTGTAGTCGCGTCATGACCTCCTCCTTGATTTCGGCGGCCAATGGCAAATCGTCATCTTGAGGGGCCAATTCAGTTGTTGACAGGCGATGGAGAATTGGCTTTAACGCACTTATTGTCACATAGTTGCTCGCAGACATAATATCTGTGAACGCCTTCAGCGGACCAAGTGCTTTATCCACACACTCCAAGACTTCCAAATCTTGCCACTTCGGGACCAAATGGGAAGTATCCTTGTCGTTGCCAAGAACTCGTCGAATGGCCTTCTTATTGCGCAGCACCCTGCTGATCATGTGTTGTGTGGAACCCCAACGTGTTGGGCACATCTAAAATCATTGTTCATGCGACACAACAAAAATTGTTTAGTAAAAAACAGTAACTAAGTTTTGAAACTTTTGATTGACTTAAGTTTATATAGTCTCAATTTCAATAATACATAACACATTGCTCACGAACCTATTAATATAATGATATTAAAAATACTCAATTACTCAATACCCACCGATGACAAATTCTTGAACTTTTGTCCAGGTTCCTCTTGAACTTGAGCTGCGGCAAGATCTCTCTGTCTCTTCCAGCTTGTGCCAAAAGCTGCCACGATTTTCTTGGATACACCCAATGCACGCTGTACTCTTGGGTTGTTCTTCATGGCATTGGTGATTGCGAGGTGGAGATTGTGTCCAAAACATGGCAAGTTTGTCCATTTGTTGTCTTTGCAGGCTTTCTTTATGTTTGAACCATTGTCTGTGGTTATGGCAATTTGCTTCGAAGCGCTCAGTTTCCAATGCCCAAGCATGTCGTTCATCGTCTCGGTCAACTGTTCGGCAGTGTGGTCATCAGGAACAAACTTTGTCCCAAGGTTTCGGCTTTGTAACTTCCACTCAGCGTCTACCCAATGCAACGTGAATCCCATGTACGGTGTCAAGCCGTGAGAAGACCACATGTCAGTTGTAGATGCGAAGTAGTTTATGCTGTTTAAGTCTAGCATAACTGCTTCTCTGGTGACATCATACAGCTTTGCAAGTTTGTTTTTCGAAAACGTTGTCTTGTTTGGAATCTTGTAGCGTGGCTCTAATACGTTCAATAGTTTTTGAAATCCTGGTCGACTCACTGCGTTAAACGGGACGTTGTCTTTACAGAGAAAGTATGTGATGGCATCTGTTATACTTTCGTGGCGCTTGTTACCAGGTGTTAATGGCGTGCTGCTGGCAAAGAGGCTCTTTACTGTAGGTTGGGTAACTTGCGTATCTGATGAAACTGGGCTGCTATCGCTTGTCGCTGACTTTCGTCCTGATGGAGTCATCGTCGCATATTGGGAAGGATGGATTCTTCGAAGATGTTGCAGCAAATTGGTTGTGTTTCCTCCCTTGTTTTTAACGGACTGCATACAGATTTTGCACACGGCAAAATCCTCTCCTCTTTCTGGCTTCTTAAAGAAATTCCAAACTGCACTCTTACTCATTTTAACAAAAACAGAAAGACTTCGGGATAGTGTAAGCAAACGACCAACTGAAGTTTAATGTTTGAATGCTATTGCACGTGTTTATATGTTAATTTTATACCATGCCCAAAATACACGCTACGTTTTGTGGGAAAAAAATGAAGAACGCGTGCCATCGTGCCTTTGCAAACAATCCCTTGGGATTTAGAAGACAAAGATATGGCAGCCATGTTGAAAAAATACTCCAAATACAATAGCTGCTAATGAGATTATTTTGTTAAAGTTCCTCCAACATGGCCGCTATGACGTCAATTGCACTGCAATGCAAATTGCGAAACAAGCATAAAATGACAGTCATTGTAAATTTAGCTACAACAATATTTTTTTATATGAAGTATTCCTGAATTATAAAGTATTGCACAAACCTAAGCAAATCCAAGTTAATGAATTAGAGATGTTATATATATATATATATATATATATATATATATATATATATATATATATATATATATATATATATGTATGTATGCGTATGCGTATGCGTATGCGTATGTATGTGTGTGTGTGTGTGTTCCTTCGTTGCCTTGGCACTAAAAACGCTGAATTCAGTAACATACAGTGCCGTGCCTTCGTGCCTTGGCAATAAAAACACTGAATTCAGTAACATACAGTGCCGTTCCACCGTGCCTTCGTGCCTTGGCAATAAAAACACTGAATTCAGTAACATACAGTGCCGTTCCGCCGTGCCTTCGTGCCTTGGCAATGAAAACACTGAATTCAGTAACATACAGTGCCGTTCCACCGTGCCTTCGTGCCTTGGCAATAAAAACACTGAATTCAGTAACATACAGTGCCGTTCCACCGTGCCTTCGTGCCTTGGCAATAAAAACACTGAATTCAGTAACATACAGTGCCGTTCCACCGTGCCTTCGTGCCTTGGCAATAAAAACACTGAATTCAGTAACATACAGTGCCGTTCCGCCGTGCCTTCGTGCCTTGGCAATGAAAACACTGAATTCAGTAACATACAGTGCCGTTCCGCCGTGCCTTCGTGCCTTGGCAATGAAAACACTGAATTCAGTAACATACAGTACCGTTCCACCGTGCCTTCGTGCCTTGGCAATAAAAACACTGAATTCAGTAACATACAGTGCCGTTCCGCCGTGCCTTCGTGCCTTGGCAATGAAAACACTGAATTCAGTAACATACAGTGCCGTTCCGCCGTGCCTTCGTGCCTTGGCAATGAAAACACACTGAATTCAGTATTAAACATACAGTGCCGTTCCGCCGTGCCTTGCCACTGAAAACACCGATATAAAAAATATAATACAGTGACGTGCTGCCGAGCTTTCGTGCTGAAAACACTAGATACAGCGAAATAACAGTCTTTTACAGTGCTTCCACTCGGCTAAAGCAAAATTTCCTTTTTTTATCCTTCTTTTTAGCAAAATTTCCTTCCCAAAATCTGAAATTTCCTTCCAGTTTTCCCTCCAAAATCTCTTATAAATCCTTCTTCTAACGATTACAATTTGGCTCGTAGATCGAAATTGTGCAAAGCTCGCAACGAGAAAATACGAATGTGACCCGAACATTTCCGACGCCTTCCGAGGTCCAGAAATCGAGACAAGCGCAGATGCTATGCGCACGAGCCATACAGCTGATATAGGCATAGACAAGTTAGACAACGGCCGCGTTTTCAGTTTTTAAAGGTGAAACTCTAATCAACAATTCAACTAACAATTCGCAATAACATTCCCAAACTATATAACTAATAAAGATAAGCTTCAAGTTTACAAAAATTTTACAAACTCTTTAGTCCTTTGGAAACTAGTGTAATTGTTAGATCGAAACATATAACGTCATTATCAATGCCAGTCAAATTTCGCGATGTTCTCATTTCGGTCATGCAAGTCGTTGAGTCGTGACTCGTGAGTTTATTCAAAAAACTCGTCAAGGAATTTCTTTCTAATATCTTTGACCTCCGCATCCGTCGCGCTTGTTTTCATGTTATATGCCAGTTCTAACATGCTATTGCTTGGTTGAAGTCCTGGAGCAGAAAAATTTCCGTTCTTCATCGCCATCTTGAACTGAAGAAGAGAAACTGAAGATGACGACTTTAACGAAGCTCGACGATCGCTTTTGATCAGCTTTAGCGAACTGAAAATCCTTTCTACGGCCGCATTTGAGAAAGGAAACGACGCCAGGATCGAAACAAATCTAGTGAGAACTGGATATTTCTGCTGCCCAGATGGATTCTTCGCATCTCGGATGATGGTCCAATACTCGTCCCAGTGGAGGTCAGGTTTAATTTTGCTTTCAAATGCGTGCTGCCGCCATTCACGATCCAGCTTCTCGGTGTCGAGCATCTCACTTAAATAGGGTAACTTACGACATATGGCTTCGAGAGAAGGTGGCATCATAGAGGCAGCGTTTTCAGGCAAGGTACACTGTACGATTTCGTGGATCTCCGCATCAAGGTCAAACCTTTTTTGGATTTGTACAATCGATTCCACGAGGAAATTCTTACAGTCACTACGAAATTGGACCACATCTTCTCTTCTGGCACCAGCTTCTATTTCTCGTAGGGTTGCCGTTGCTGCCATGCCAACATAGACTTTCTCTAGGGGTACGTGAAAGCGACTACACGTTGGGATAATCTCCTTTGGCTTTGTACCTCTTACATGATCCATGGTCATAAAATCGCTTGCGATTGATCTTATGAGCCCTTCTACTTCTGGCTTAAGACTTTGAAGGAGAGGTCTTTCACTTTGGAAGAGAAGATTGAAGGAATTGAAGCGCTCAAGCTGGTAGCTGAGAAATTCCAGGTATGCCAAGGTAAACTTGTTTTGGAATGATTTGTGTATTCGATCGTTCGAATGCGTCGGATCGTCATTAACGACAAACACGAAATAATGCCTCAATGCTTCATACTGCTCCAAAATTCGATTCACGCATGCTTGTAGAGAAAGCCAACGTGTTTGAGCAGGCGACAGCAACTTAAGTGGTTCGGCATCGAAGAAACTTTGGAATTCTTTGTAGACATCTTGCCTCTTCGACGAACGGTGGAAATGTGCATAGATGTCCCTACACAGATCTTCTAAGCCCTTTGGCAACATTTTTGCTGCATAAGAAGACACCAAATGAATCAGGTGGCATGAGCATTTTACCACGTGCACGTTTTTGTGCTCTGATTTCAATAGCTGGGAAACTGAATTTCGTTCTCCAAACATGACGTTGGTGGTATCCGATGAGTAACCAATTATGTTCTCCATCGGAATGTGGAGCTCAGAAAACGTGTTTTTTATTGACGAGTAAATCCCTTGAGCGGTGCCTTCTTCGACTTCGACCATATCCAATAAATAATGCTTTGACTCAAACGAGTTCATGTCAAAATAAGTCGCCAAAATGGCAAGCTGCTTGGAGGTACTTAAGTCCGTAGCTTCATCGATGATGAAACTGAACTTCTGCGATCGCAATATAGAAACCGCTTGGTGTAAATAGTCGAATCCCAAGACTTGGCGAATGACGTTTGTGGCTTTTTGCTTCTCCAAGCTTTACGGTTTTCAAGGCATCGTCGCGTGGAAAAAGCGATTGTAGAAGCTCTACAAGACCGTCGGACAGAGATATCGGCAAATTGTGTTCAGCAAGGAAAGCACACAACTTAATTTCCATCGACTTTGCACGATCGGTGCTTTGACTTGCGGCCCTCTTCCAAATATTATCGACGGTGTCATTGCGGGTGTTCGAGGCTTGGTTCTTCTCGTGACTTTTACTTTTCATGTGCCTTTTTAATCCCGTCTTCGTGCAATTCAATATCTTATCACACGTTTTGCAGAAAGGTTTCAGCTTACTATCACTGCCGATTTTCTTGCCAAGCCACATCTTAAATTCATCGCGATGTAGCCAACTATCAACGAATACCTGATCCTTTTTTACTCGTTTCGAAGCCTTTGGACCAGGTATTTGTCCTGCACGCTTTGTACCGGTTTGCAGTTGCAACTGAGGTGGAACTGGAGCCCCATCATCAACCTCATCTTCTGACGAGGTTGATTCTGGACTCGAGTCAATCATTCTTTGCATCGGATTTTATGTTAATGCCATTCAATCATTCAAACATGGCGGGAAAATAGAAATTTGCAAACATTGAGCCTGCGCTACTTGTATAGCAGTCTTCCGCTTAAAACCCTATTTAAACCCACGCATCCCCGCTGATCATATTACTACTCGCGTTTTTAATTTATACACATTTTTGAACCCGAAAGTAAAAAATAAGCAGTTTCATCAACTTTTAATTACTGAAAAAGTTCGAATCTCAAAATTTCCTTCCATTTTCCTTCCATATGACCAAATTTCCTTCCAATTTCCTTCCAAATTTTATTTCCACTTCACAAGATATTTAGCAGAAACTCGATTAAAGTTAGCTACTCTTGCATGGAAAATGTCAAGGACGCCATATCTCGCCACAACAACCGCGTATTGTCAAGAACTTCAGCCCCCATAGAATCCCGAAGCTGCAACTGCCGGATCCCAAAGGAATGCCCACTTGATGGAAACTGCCTTGTCCGGAACGTTGTCTATAAAGCCGAAGTTACAACAGTCGATGAAGGAATAACGAAAGAATACGTAGGTATGACAGCTACTTCTTTCAAGGAGAGACATAGCAACCACAAGAAGTCTTTTAAGGACATAAGATATTCGAAAGATACAGAGCTCTCGAAATACGTGTGGAAGCTGAAGGAAAGCGAGAAAGAGTTTGCCCTAAAGTGGTCCATTCTAAAGCGTGCAAACTCATATTCAGCCGGAGGAAAGAGATGCAATCTTTGCCTTGAAGAGAAGTTGTGCTTAATGCAAGCGGACAAACGGCATTCACTGAATAGAAGGTCTGAAATCTTTGCGAAGTGCCGCCATCGAAACAAATTTCGCGCGGGAAGGTTCAAACGTGCGCGCGCGACCAACTTACGTCAGCAAACAGTTGCTGTTCTGACGCCATTAACGAACTGAATTTGTGTTACCTCACTCAATCGCCTGAAGATCGTCTCGACAAACGAGGCGTGAAACTCGGAGTAGCGATGTTTCAGTTTTAAGATATTTATTTAAAAATATATATATATATATATATATATATATATATATATATATATATATATATATATATATATATATATATATATATATATATATATGTTTAACAAATAAAATATAAAGTTCCGTGCATATGTACTCTTATAAAGGTACGTTTGACGTCATTTGAACACGAAAGAAGTTGAGTAGAGGCACGAGGCGATAGCCGAGTGCCTTTACACTTCTTTCGTGTTCAAATCACGTCAAATGTACCTTTATAAGAGTACATATGCACAGGAGCGATATGTTTTATTTTAATTTATAAAATAAGAAGAGGAAAAATCAAACTAAAAGTGAGGTAGTTTAGGAATTTGGCGGGCTTTTCCGGGCAGCTGACGTCATTCTACGCCATTCTACGTCATTCATGATCTATGTTCTCTTATAAATGCACGGAGCCCAGCCAATCAGAGCGTGCGTAGAGGGCACCTTATTTTATAATACCACTAACAATAAAAAATAACCCTCTAGACCAGGAGTGGAAAGCCTTTAAGCCTCCTGTGTCTTTGTTGCAGATAATATCGTCCACGGTTGTCTGATTTTCAACAAATCCCGGATTATTGTGGATGAAATCAGATGTACCTACATCGTTTTTGAAAAAGAAACCATATATACATTAGACATACATGTAGTGGTGCACATTTTGTAAGTTTAAAAACCAAGGGAAAACAAAATATGGTAATAGGATCGGTGTACATATAAAGCAATCATGTACAAAAGAAACTTGTCAAAAAAAATCAACAAAAAAAACAAAAAACATTACTTCTAAATAATTTACGTGCAGTACAAGTTAAATTCTCACTATAGATTATAGAATTTACAAGTACCTTGAAATGTAGAAGCATTCGATTGGCTTTCAGTTTCATCCTGGCTCATGCTGGCAAATTCATCCAGACAGTTACTGACAGATTGACAAGCATCTGAAATGAACCAAAGAAATAACATAATGCTCTAAAAATTCTTAATTAGCAAATTACACAAATGCTGAATACTGATACTGTACATGCAAAGTACAAATATTCCAATATTACATTCAATACTGGGCTATTTAGGTAGTATTTTTAATCACTGTTAACCCTTTAACTCTCACCATGCCAGGAGGACTCCTTTTGACAAGTAAACTTGTCTGGCATTAGAAAATAAAGTAAAAAATAGGTAATAGGTATGCATTGCATACATGTGGATACTGGTATTTATTTGGCTTACAAATAATGATTGAACAATGTAAATATCAGCATATACTCTCACATATCACCTATAATTGACAATAACCTTTAATTTTAAAATGCCCTTAATAACTTCACAATAATGCTTAATTCTAGCCCCAACCCTAACCCTAACCCAACCCAAATGATTGTAGAAAAAGATGAATTAATTTAAACAGTTAAGCCATTACACTCTAACTTTCTACATCTCCATACCATTCAGCAATGTTTCTGATGATAGTTCCTCCACAACTACAAAATTAATGTAATTATTTCAATACATATTTTACTGAGTTGTTAGAACTGAATCATAGGAATGTGCCGGATACCACTTTACCAGATCCCGGATAGTCCTCTTAAAAAAATTCCATACAAGGGAGGACTTTTTTTTCAGAATGGCCAGACATGTATAGTCATGGAGTCTAATAGTCCATTTACACCATTGACATGAAATTGAAAATAATTTGTCAGATATTTTCTGTCCTACCCAGGGAAACAGACCTAGGTGCTAAGTAGAAGTACTTCCTGGTAAACACAACATCCACTAAATATCCGGTAAAGTTTACCAGATACTGGATACTATCGGATAGTGGAATTTTACTGGATACAGGATTCCGTTAATATCCAGATCCAGTACATCCCTGCTGAGTGAATCACAACAAAAATATTATTGAGGGACATGGACCAAAACATGTACAGTACCAAAATAACAAACCTTCGTCAATATCTTTGTCAGCAACACCACATCTCTTGAAAAACTGCCTTAATTCTGTTGGATAGCCAAGGGCCTCTGTTTTTTCACAATGTGCTGAACAGAAGGCATGTCCTCGCTTTGGTGACAGAGGACGAATGCTGGGGTAGTTTACCTTTCCAAATCCAGGTATTGACACTGGTACTTTCCACATGCAGTGGGCGTACCGAAGTTTCCAGTTCCCATCCGCAACATATAACTGGCCACAACCTATACATATAGTAAAGACAAGACAGACATTAAATAAATTTAAAAGTAATAATTAATTAGTCTTCCTATAAAATAGAATAATATGATTAGAACAGTTTACAGCATACTCAGGCTTGCTTCATGTTAAAAAATAACAATGATGCTACATATTTTGTACCTTTTCCCTTGCAATGAGCAGAGCAGTTGTGCAAGTAAAGTTCATCTGAACGTTTTTTTGTTAATAAACTCCATCGCATCATCATAACTTCCAGACATTGTAGTGCATTTTTCTGATGAAAATATCCATTGCTCTCTTAGATCATGATCCAAAAGTTCCTCCTCAACTTCCTTGTGCCAGAAACACTTTGCTATGGCCTTAGCAGACATTTCACCAGGCAATAAACCTTTAACAATGATTTTTCATAACAGTAATATTAATACAAATTATTACTTTTTTATCACATTCAGGATTTTAGTGTTACTGTACTAGTGTATATATCAATTTAGAAAAAGTATTACATCCTAATCTCTGTACAAATACATGTATGTACAGTAACTCAACATTTTTATTTAAATTCAGAACTGTTTCTCATTTAGTTGGTTAACAACTTTTGGTTATTACTGTAAATTCATACTAACCAATATTATTCTCATTTGTTTCATTATCTTCCATTGTTGAGTCATCTTAATAGCAAACACACACAAAAAAAATGTACAGGAATTCTAACCCTTCAGAGCCTTGACACATTCTTGCTCAACGCTATATGCAAGTCTAGCTGAAATAGCTCCAAACAACATTTATTTAGTAAAAAAGAAACACAGTAATGTGAGTAGAAAACAACACGAGATATAGTTTTATTGCAATTAATATTCAGTTTCAACAATCAAATCATTTGCCTGGGTTGTCTGTGGTTGCAGATACACATACATGCAGTATGCAGAATGAGCTCATAGGCAACAAGGCTCAAAGCACCAAGTTGGCTATGAAGCTTATGATGACTCATGTACATGACAAGAGTGCAAAATACATCAGTGTTGGAAAATTGAATAATATTAAAATCACTATCACAGACAACAGGGAGTTGTCTAAATGTTTTAATATAAACTAACTAGTCAAACAAAATATTATTTTAAGAAACAAACTGAAACTATGGGGAAATGCAACTTTTCTACCACTGGTTTGAAGTTGAAAATCAATTTCTTCCTTTACTAGTGAGAACAATAACTCAACCAATCAGAAGACATGATTTATAATTTCATTAATAATAGTTAAAAAAGAACAAACCTTCTAAAATACATCCATACTGCTCAATTTCCTTCTCACACACACTATTGTAGGACTCAGCAAAACCGCTAAATGACACCCAACTGTGATTACTAAAAAGGCAAATACCCGGTACAGTAATTTAGATCAACAAATTGCTCAGATTGTTTATATATATATTTATATATATATATATATATATATATATATATATATATATATATATAGATAGATAAAACAGTTTAACAGTTTAAGTCCTAAAATATAGTCGTTGCTACTCTGAGTTTCACACCTCACGTCTTGAGACGAACTTCAGGCAACTGTATGTAATTGACTCAGTTTGTTGTGTTCGTTGTTGTTATATATGTATTATATATATATATATATATATATATATATATATATATATATATATATATATATAATACATAATAATATAATATATAATACATTATACATATATAATACATTATACATATATATATATATATATATATATATATATATATATATATATATATATATATATTATATATATTATATTATGTTATATAATTATTATATATAAATAATTATTTTTAAAGTTGTAAACAAGCAGTTTAATCTGTAATTAAATGTTAGGCATGATTGGAATAACGATCTTACTAACCTGAGATGGAAACCATTCATACAATTTCTGCTCAAAGTAAGTGACACCGCTTACTTCCACCAACTCAACGCCATTATTGATAGCACGGGGATAAAAGTGCGTTCCCATTGCATCACTGTAATTGCAGATCCCATAAATATGACCGCAGTCTCTGCACTCCAGTGTCACTTTCATGCAAGGAATTGGCCCATTATAAAGCGTGAACAGTTTGGCTTTGCAAGGGTTGTTGCGCATCGAAAGCTTCTTGTTGCAATGCATGCACAACGAAACTGGTGGCGTCAAGAACTTGTTAAAAGATAAGTTCTCCTTCTCTGTTAGCTTCCGTAAGTGGTTGTCGTTTTCTTTTACAGAAAGGAACGAAGAGCAATACATTTCAGCAAACTGTGTGTACAGCGACAGGTCCTGTATTGTGATGTTTTCGCTGTTAGGTGAAGACAAACTCTCAAAGAGTTTGAATATCAGTGTCGAACGCATGGAGGTTCCATCGACCACGCGAGTAATGTTATCTGGCACATGATTTATCGCTCTTCGCAGATTATAAAGACCGTTGACTGAAAGCTTACTTGCTAGCAATTGTAAAGCTTCGTCTTCGGTCAAATTGCACGTATCTGAAATGAGGCGACATAAATCCACTTCTTTTAGTGCATTAAGCCGTTGGCGAACATCACGAACATAGTCGTTTTTTGACTCCACTCTTGCTTTTACTTCATCAAAGTTGAATACTAGCCCCGATGTTCTCTTTTTTTTGGGTTGTCTACCCGCCATTTCAACACAAATGCAAGAAGGAAAGTCGAACAATAATAATGTCAAAACTCAAAAGGCAAACGCAAATACACACACAAAGCAGAGCGCTTACATACTGTTGGGGACTGGTGCTGGCACGCTGGCACGCGTGCCACCGAATTCTTTTACAAAACCATGGTATAATATAAGCTTCATTTGGTTAATTTGTTAACTCTGAATATTTTTGCGATGAGTCATACGCTACCTGTCTTCGCAGAGGTCCGCTTTCTGTTGAACCAATCAGGGTGCTGATTTGCTGAACCAATCAAGCGTGTGATCCGGCTTAGCTTTGATGCTTCGCTTCCCTGTAATTATTACTGCCATTTTGTTTCAATGTTACTGAGATTCAAACGGGTTTTTTCGGTTTTTTCGGTTTTTTGCCTGGAGCAACATCGGTCGAATCGGTTTTCGAAAAACATCGGTTTTTTCCGGTTTATCGATTAACCGCCTCACCCTATGACAAGGATACTGTATTAAAGCTCTTTATTAGAGTGTTTTATGTAATATTTAAAACACATTATGTAATATTTAAAACACAAGCAGGAGTGTTTTATCAGATTTAAAACCACGAGGGCACAGCTCGAGTGTTTTAGATCTGATAAAACATGTGATGCGAGTGTTTTGAATGGCTTCAAAAATGAATTGTTATTGGATGTTATGTTCATTGGTATTCTTTATATAAAATTGTATGTTCGTTAGTATTCTTTATATAAAATTGTATGTTCATTAGTATTCTTTCTGATGTCAAGAAGTTTTATCAGGTATAAAACCCAGACATGGTACTGATCTCCTTTGTGTTTTCCTCGTGAATTATTAATGAGTTTTTTAATGATGTTTCCACTACTATTAAATAAAATAATAATCCGACATGTGTCGATTATCACTGGATTTTTTTATATAATAACTTTCATATAATATATTTTACATAATTAATATATAGAGTTTTATATAATTAATACATAGAGAATAATAAATGAGTCAGAATGCTTGGAAATTTATTTCTCGTGTTAACCAAGATATCTCACTCGTTCGCTTTGCTCATTTGTGAGATATCCTAGTAAACACTCAAAATAAATTTCATATTTCTGCACATCTATGTATTATTCTCTATATATTAATACCAGATAAGTAGGTAAATGTTTCAAATCGAAAGTAAGTTAATATTAAGTAAATGGTTAACTTCTTACATTTTCCTTCTATGAACTGGTGAAGCAAACAGCTCTTGCCAGTACCAGCACTGCCGATTACCAAGAACTTGAAAAGAAAATCTAGTAAATTCAAGAAAAACAAAGCACAGTAAGAAACTCTATTTAAAAAGACTTTTAAGATTGCAGCTTGATTTTATATTTAAAACCTGCTGTCGTCACACGAAAGTTGTGTGGGAGTTTAATACTATTTTAAGTAGGCTCTTTCACATCATTTCCACTTACCATATGTTTCGGACATCGCCAGTTAGGTCAACCAGGTCTAATGTTACGTGTTATTCAAAACCTGGTGATAGCTTTTGTTGATTTTATAACTCCAAATAGTCCTAATATAATAGTCGAGATAAATATTCCTTCGCTGTGGCCGGTTTCCTGCGAAGAATCTTGGGTATAATTTCACTAGAGTCCAGGGATGCGGTTTCTAAAATCGCACGGCCAAGATCCTTCGGTCAAAGTGTATGCATTCTACACGATCACATTAAAAAATTGAACACTCTATTCCGATCAAAATGTAGCCTGCGTGCAGACGGTCGAAATGCGATTAGTGAAAACCCACGGCCAAGCTTTACCATTCTCAAATCGAAAGCCGTACAATCGCTACAATGAGGCGTAAAATATCCCGGAAAATGCGTTAGAATTGCAACGATGACGTAATTCCATCTAGACAGAAAATTATTTTCAAGATCACATTAATTTGAAGATTATCGAAATGCGATTACCTGAAAACGCAACGGTCAAGCTTAATCCCTGCTTAATACCATTCTCTAATCGAAAGACTGCACAGTGGGGCACTCTTAGAAAATGCGCTAATGCGCAGCCGCTGCTATTTCTTGGAATCTCTCGACACATGCGCATGATAACGAAAATCATTCGAAATTAGTTACAACAAAAGTCAATAATCAGTTATATTAAAGAACTTCCACGTTTATCTGTTAAAACTATAAGAAAAAGTTTGCGAGAGAAAAAACCCAAACTTATTAAATGATTCTTTGTAAATTGAATTCACAAAAGCACAACCGAGACTCAATGAAGAATAATTTGATTATAATCTTAAAGCCAATAGATACGGGACCTGTACTCAAATTGAAACAGCATTTTTTAGTGTCCAATAATTGAGATGATCTGTTGCTTGATACTGTTATCTTTCAACTGGCGGGAATTCAGTTCATTTTTTATCGTGTCCCTCTCGTTCTGGTATACAACTAATTTCTCTTTCATGGTGTGAATCATTTTGTCCTTTGTTTCCAATTTTTTGTCAAGTTCGTTTTTCATAGCGGTATATTTCTGTTGGAAAGATTCTTGCTGGTTTTGGAGTTCTTGTTTGTATTGGTGATTTTCATGCTGAAGAAAATAGGTAAATACGTTGTTAACTAACATACAGACAAACAGACATACAGACATACAGACATACATACATACATACATACATACAGACAGACATACAGACATGCAGACATGCAGACATGCAGACATGCAGACATGCAGACATGCAGACATGCAGACATGCAGACATGCAGACATGCAGACATGCAGACATGCAGACATGCAGACAGGGGCAGACAGGCAGACAGGCAGACAGGCAGACAGGCAGACAGGCAGACAGGCAGACAGGCAGACAGGCAGACAGGCAGACAGGCAGACAGGCAGACAGGCAGACAGGCAGACAGGCAGACAGGCAGACAGGCAGACAGGCAGACAGGCAGACAGGCAGACAGGCAGACAGGCAGACAGGCAGACAGGCAGACAGGCAGACAGGCAGACAGGCAGACAGGCAGACAGACAGACAGACAGACAGACAGACAGACAGACAGACAGACAGACAGACAGACAGACAGACAGACAGACAGACAGACAGACAGACAGACAGACATACAGACATACAGACATACAGACATACAGACATACAGACATACAGACATACAGACATACAGACATACAGACATACAGACATACAGACATACAGACATATAGGCTACAGGCATACAGGCATACAGGCATACAAACATACAGACATACAGACACACAGACGTACAGACATAGAAACACAGACACACAGACACACAGACACACAGACACACAGGCACACAGGCACACAGGCACACAGGCACACAGGCACACAGACACACAGACACACAGACACACAGACACACAGACACACAGACACACAGACACGCAGACGCACAGACGCACAGACGCACAGACGCACAGACGCACAGACGCACAGACGCACAGACGCACAGACGCACAGACGCACAGACGCACAGACGCACAGACATACAGATATACAAACATACGGATGCACAAACACACAGACCCACATACATCTAGATTAACATACAGACAAAAACACAAGCACAAACACATACACAAACAGAAGCACAACCAAAAACACAAACAAACACAGAAAAAAATGGCAATAACTTAGATTTAAAAAAATACATAAAATTCTTCTATGATTTGTTAAACAACGCATAATAAAAATTAATGCGTCTAACCTTTAAATTGTCCATGTAGGTGTGAGTCATTTTATCAGTCGCATTTCTCACAAGGAGATCTCGCCTCGTATCTTCCTTTTCTTCTTTCACCTTACGATATTTTTCCTGACAAACTGTAATTTTTGTCAAAAGTTCATCTTTTTCCTTGCGTATTTCATTCAGCAGGTACAGCTGTCTGTACTCAATCTTTTTCTTTTCAGTGATTTCTTTATCAAGCTCGTCTCTTTCTGTCATCAATGCATTAATTTGACTGTCCTTCATGGCTACTAAACCTCGGATGCAGGAACCAATACTGGAGGTATCGCCTTCCGCAGTATAATGTCCAGTCGCGCCTTCGTTGACCCTCTGTTCTGGAATACCTGCAGACACGATGAAAGTAAAAACCAAACCAACTTTATTTATAGTATACTACATGGATAATCCTATCAGCCATATCTAAACTGTTCCACCTAGAGGCCAGTAAGGGTCATTCCTCATTGGTCCAGTGTTACAAAAACACGGAGTATATAGCAATAGAAAACTTGTGGTGTTTAGTAGCTAGAGTCAAACTGGAAGAACTCTTCTCACACGCATGACGCATCCAAGATTGAGGAAATTTCATTATATCGGACGATTGCATGCACCAAATTAGTCATCAAACTTGAATCGCAGAGGTGGTCTAAAAAAATTGTGCGCACCGCACAGTACCACTGCTAGAATGTTTAGAAACTGGAGACTTAATTACAACATAAAGGTGAAGTAATACGAGCAACAAATTGCTGCAACATTGTTGCGTTGCAAATTGAATAGCGTTGTTGCACGTATTACCATCCACCTTAAACATTGTCACCCAACAATGATTTTGCTGCAAGTTGAATCAGCATATTGCAGCAAGTAGAACTGGAGTCTACTTTTTTCAACGATTTTTTTTCCAACTTGCAACAAAATCATTGTTGCGTGACAATGTTTAAGGTGGGTGGTAATACGTGCAACAACGCTTTTCAACGCCTTGCAAGAAAGTTGCGTTGCAAGTTGAAGAGAAATGCTGCCCGTAGTACTTACTGTAGAATCCCGTCTGAATCGCTAAATACCTGCAATGTTTTCCAGAGTGGAAAGTTCCTCATCCCTCACATCGGAGTGTTTAAAAAATTCTTGCATTTCAACTATAATCGCAACATACTCCCGGATGGCCTGGAAATTACCAGGGTTCTCTGAACACCCCTGTATGCATTCCAACTCTGTAGACAGAGATTCGTCGTTCTTCACTTTCAGTAAGTCTTTGTTTTCGTTGAAACTCTCTTTTAGAAGTCCCAGTTGTTCTGTGGTCTTTCCGCAAGTTTCTGCCAGTGCTTTCATTTGCTCCTCAAGAGTTTCGTACTGTTTGCTTTGTTGGACATCCTGAGGTGATACTGCACTGTCACTGGATGATTTGAAAACGTGCAATAATGAGTTGTTTAAATTAGGATAATTGCATTGAATTAAATTAAATAGCCTGCCGGATATATGCTAGACTGGCGAATCAAAAATACCATGCAAGTTAATAATCATCCAACATGATGCTATAGCAATGGAAGGAAGGAAGGAAGGAAGGAAGGAAGGAAGGAAGGAAGGAAGGAAGGAAGGAAGGAAGGAAGGAAGAAAGGAAGGAAGGAAGGAAAGAAGGAAGGAAGGAAGGAAGGAAAGAAAGAAGGAAGGATGGATGGAAGAAAAATGAAGGAAGAAAGGAAAAAGGGAAGGAATGAAATATAAACTCTTGTACATTTAAAGAATACAGGAGATATTCTAAAGTACAGGGACAATGTTCCTAGATATGAAAACAACAAACATAACTTCCTAAATATGAAAACAACATAACTTGATTATCATACCTTGACGTTCCGTTGTGCACCTCCTTATAAAGTTCCTCTTTCTCCTGCTTGATTTTTACAAATTTTTCTTTCAAGAGATCACTGCTTTTACGTTTCTCCTTAAGCGTACGGCTCAAGTTGACATTCTTTGTCTCCAAATCCTTTATCTTTATCTTAAGATCTTTATTCTCGCTCTGCAATAACTCGTTGGCTTCCAAACTGGTTTTGGATTTCTTTTCTAGACTCTTCTTTTCTTCATTAAGTTTTAAGTACGTTTTCTTTGCATTCAGTGCCTCGTCTAGGTTCTGAAGAAACTCGGCACACGTCTTTTCTGTTTTCTCTACAAATGCCTTGGCTTGCTCGTGATATTTCAATGATATCTATATCAAAGACAAAACATTGTATTTTAAAGTGCCTATGAAAAGAAAATTAGATTTATATATCTTATTTGAAAGAACACTTAAAATTATAGCGTAACATCTTTTGCAGTTTTTCGTTTCCTTGCTTCGTTCTTGAGATATTTTAGTTTGTTTCTTTTTTATTATGAAACCAAAACTGTAATTTGAATGAAGCATGTAGATTCTTCAAGTAATTATTATATTTAATAATAGCAAAGATATATAATTAACTTTTTCGATAACTCATTATGCACGTGCCGTCAAAATATTTAAGTTGCATATAAAACAAACTAAAATATCTCAAAAACGAAGCAAGGAAACGAAAAACTGCAAAAGATGTTGCTCTACCATTTTAAGTGTTCTTTCAAATAAGACAAACTTAATTTTCGTTTCATAAACACAGTTTCTTTATTTCGGTCATTTCGCATGCACAAATTTAATTAATTAAAAGTTACATTACACCATTTAATCCAATCAGAATATACGGGCTAAATCTGGTTATACTATAACCTTTGAGTTTCTATTTTAAAACTTAACTGACAGTTAGAAACTAAAAATGTTAAGAAAAATGTAGAAATTTTACAAGTTGAAAATTTTACAGTGTAATAATTTATTTTGTTTGCAGGCTTGATCGTTGTTAACTTACTTTCTCGGTTTCTTCCAAATCCTTCTGGATAGCCAAATTACGTTTGTTTAAGTCATTTGTCTCGTCTAGCAGTTGTAGATAGTGTCCGCGTTCGGTCTTTGCCTTAGCAATCTCTTCCTCAGTGTTTACCACGACACTAGACATTTTTACACTCAAAACTTCATTCTTAGATTCGAGATTTTTCACCGTGTCTAACACACTACCAGATTCTCCTAACTGGATCTCGGCTTGCCTCAATCGTTCCAGCAAGTCATTGTTTTCTGTTTTCTTTTGTCTGAGAGATTTCTGCAAAAATTCGCTTTGCTCAGTTAAACGTTCTTTGGCCTTCGTTAAATCATTTATTTCACTTTTGAAGTTCTCGTTTTTTCTTTCAAATATTTTCATCTTCTCTGCGTGTGCTTGTTGTTGGTGTTTGGCTTCTTCTAATTCGACATGCATCTTGTGCAGTTGTAATACCATTCCTAAAACATATTTTATATTATTTACATTTTTTCAATGTATAATGATAAAACTTAGAATTATAATTACATACACTTGCACTGGTGGTGTTGGTGCTATTAATGTTGTTGTTGTTGTAATTGCTGTTGTTGTCATCGTCGTCGTCGTTGTTATTGTTGTTGTGTTGTTGTTGTTATTTTTGTTGTTGTTGTTGTTGTTGTTGTTGTTGTTGTTGTTGTTGTTGTTGTTGTTGTTGTTGTTGTTGTTGTTGTTGTTGTTGTTGTTGTTGTTGTTGTTGTTGTTGCTGCTGCTGTTGTTGTTGTTGTTGTTGTTGTTGTTGTTGTTGTTGTTGTGGTGGTGGTGGTTGTTGTTGTTATTATCGTCGTCGTTGCCGCTGCTGTTGTTGCTGTCATCGTCATTGTGGTCGTTGTTGCTGCTGCTATTGTTAGTTTTTTAGCTGTATCTTATGAATCCCAAGCTTATTAGGTGCAAGTAGTACATTTACCGTTTATACCACCGATTAGTTGTTGCGGTTTGACGGCCAAATCCGCTGCTGGACCTTCTGCCATTACGGCTTCACGTGCACAGAGCTCGACCAAGCTCTTCGTTGATGTTTTTTTGTCCATTATTGAACAGATATATAGTACCTTTTATAAAACCAAGAAGTAAATAGAAAAATAGAAAATAGACAGTTAATATTTCTCTTGTTAAACAAGTGTCCACAAAAAATCCACTTAAAAATCGTGAATTTCTTCGCTTTGGTAAACCAACGTTTCCGTCTTACCTTAACAAGCTGTTTGTAGTTTGTACGGTCAAAAGGCACGTTTCGTTTAATAGAATCTCTGTCCCTTTGTTATGTACACAAACATAGAACCGGGGAAGAAATTCAGTGAAATGATTCAACTAATTAATTAACACTTTGATGACGTAAGACTTCCAATTATCAGAATTTTACTAGACCAATAGAAAACCAATTAGAGAAATGTCGCAATCTTAAATATATGATTTAAACAGCAGCTCTTGAAGAGTAAGAAACCTCTCACTATTTTGATTTTTGTTTGCTTTCTTAGTTGCTTAAATAGAAACTGTAAATTTCATGTCCAAATTAATTAATAAATTGTATACAGTAGCCGTGCGCAAATATCCAAAAGAATCTGATCCGACCATAATTCGGAAACTTCTGCCACCATATCAATTCTGATACCACCCGCACTTCGGCGCAAGTTTTTATTTTTTTTTAAAACCTTTCTTGTGATGTTTTGTAAATTGCGCGTTTTCAAGACAATTCATTGTTGCGTCAGAGTTGCTAAAAATAACTTGAGTTGATTGCGTAATGCGCATGGTAGATAGGAAACTGGGAACAATTCTTGACGTCACTGTTCTAAACAATCTGAATAAACTTCAAACGCCAGATCGAAGTTCGTTTACTTGAAAGTTGCTTTGAAGAAATTTTAAGCAATAATCGTGTACATATTTGTGCTTTTTATGTACATGATTGAAAAAGAACTGTGAACCCGTGAAAGTTAAAGCCATGGAGAAGACTAAGGATATTGGGAACGGCGACAATGATTTCGACATCGTGATGGGCGCTCGTCCTGTTCAAATTGTGTCTACTGATGAAGACGAACATAGTTTTACTCTAAACGAAGATCTTCTTGAAGAAGTCCTCATCAGCGATGAAAGAGTTCGGGACAAAAAAGTCGTCGTAATATCAGTGGCTGGCGCTTTTCGAAAGGGTAAATCTTTTCTTTTGGACTTCTTTCTTCGCTATCTCGATCGCAAGGTACTGTAGTGTATAATTTTATAATCGAATATCAAGGCTTTCTTTTATAAGTTTAACATTTTTGTTTTTTATATATAATAACTCCTGATTTCATGTTAAGGCACAATAAAAATATATATAACCTCTTGTTCATCCCAGGAAATTGCTTAATGTGTCGTTTTGAAGTGTTGGTCTTAAAACAGATTATTCATAATAGATGTACTATTGTACAAATTATTCAAAGTGCCATCAGTATTTTTCGTGTGCGTTTAATATATATTCTATATTTTACTGTTAACTTATGTTAAAATCATGTCTTTATTTCAGTATTGTAGAACATATTTCCAATTCTCGATTATCAATTACTTTATTACGGTAAATTTCTAGCTCCCGCTTTGTTATGCCTCAATGTGGTCATTTAGTGATTAAAAAATAATCATGGGGCAAAAAGAAAACATTTGCAACAAGTTGCTTTTCCCTTGGGAGTATAATAAATTAACCAAGTCTGTATTATATGAGGGGGAGAACTAGCATAAATATAGGGTGTCTTCATGAAAACTGTGGTATGTGAAACTCTTGAAGTCAATGGCATGACTTGACTATAGATCAGACAATGAATAAATGCTTTACTTGTCTTGGTGTGGTTTCGGTCCCAAGCTGGTGTAACTGTAAACAATGCCAGTTTATGAAATGTTGTTGTTATTAGGTACATGTACCTTTTCAACATGTGCATATTTTAAAAAAAAAGCTTCAGCATAAAACTCCAGACTTAGTATAATATATTAGATGTTTTTATGGTATGGTTTATAAGGAGGTACTTAGATTACAATCATTCCTGCTCATGTTTCTTGTAGTGGAATTTTAGGTCTGGAAGCTCTTCCTGGTGCTATAAATCTGTTAGGATTACTGCATAGTTTTGCCTTTATCCCGGCCCATAGAGATCATATTTAAACACTGGTGGATTTAGGGGGGAGTGTGTGTGTAATTGCTAAGGCAGGAAATCCCCAAGATTCTAGAATTTAAAACTTTTCCAGGGCCCTAGAGGGCACCCATTTAGGTAACACCCCCCTCCCAAAAAAATTATAAAATCCTAGATATGCCACTAGAGGGTGGCCCTGGAGTCCTGAAGTCAATCAACCAAATGTAGAATAATTGAATGCCTGATTACAGTGAAAAAGCACACAGATGACCAATTATTTGCTTTACAAAAATGCAAGAGCAAAATATTGAGGCTATTAGTTGCAGCAGCTGAGCAAAACATTTTTAGAAGCTGTCAATTATCAAAAATATTGAACTACCAGTATATATATCTTCATCACTAATAGGATTCTCCCTATCCTTGGCTCGGTAACGATGATGAAGCACTAACTGGTTTTTCATGGCGTGGTGGCTCAGAAAGGGAAACTACTGGAATTTTGTTGTGGAGTAAACCTTATTTATGCACATTGCCTGATGGGGAGGAGGTATGTATGAATAGATATGATGAGGTAGGCTTGCCCTTCAGGCCTTTTTTGCTAGGAATTTTAGGCAATTTTGACATGTATTGCTGTGAAAGGTTCAAGAAAAATTCATACCTTAAGCTAAGACTGAAAACTACGAGTGAAGAATCGATATTTAACCCTAAGTTTTTCAGGCAAAAATCTCTGTTCCCACAAATGGAATTGGGCTGCTATGCCTATGTACTTAATCTGCTTTCCACTGTAGGTTGCTGTTGTGCTGATGGATACACAAGGTTCATTTGACAGTACATCGACTGTCAAGGATTGTGCCACTGTGTTTGCTTTAAGCACTATGACAAGTTCAGTTCAGGTATAGTATATCACTATTATTATAGCAGTTTTCTCCACAGTCTCATTTAAAATTCAGTGCGTTATACCTTATAACTGTTTGTTACTTGGCATGAATATTTAGATATGATCTTTTTCTTTAATTAAACTAACACATGGTTTAGTTAATCTTAAGTCCTCTGTTCTTGCTGTTACTCCTATTCACAGAAGCACTAGATCATCTAGTGGTAACAAATGTAGTAAAATTTGTTTCCTGTAAATGTAAAACTACCACTTACCAGTGATCCTTTTTTATGAGAACTTGTTGAATTTGGAACGCTCTTGCAAATGAACTGAACCTTAGTATGGATAGTCTAAACTCATTTAAATCTGTTATGCTAAATTATTATTTTACATAATTGGAAACCAGTTACAACTGTGGCAGAAAATCGTTGTACATTTAAAACTATATGTCTAAAATGTAATTCTGTCCATAGTCTTAGCCGTCCAATTTCTTGCTGTTGTTAGTATCTGTATCTGTAAATTATATATATACAGTATATATATATATATATATATATATATATATATATATATATATATATATATATATATAGTTAGTTATACTTAGTATAGTAATAATAGCTTTATACATTAACTTATATCTTGGGCCCGCTGTAATTGACTAATTGCTGTTGCGGATCCCCTGCCATCGTTACTAAGTAACTTTTCTATGTTGTTATCTGTACACATTTTTTATCTGGCAAAGCTAATAAAATAAAATAAAATAAATAACTGTCACTTATTTTAGATCTTTAATATTACTCAAAATATTCAAGAGGATGACTTGCAGCACTTACAGGTAAGTATAGGATGTTTTAAACTACAAAGTGTCACATGCTTTAGTAGTTTGGAGTATGGTTTAGTTTATTGTTAATGACATGTTCTTTAATTTCTTAGCTTTTTACTGAGTATGGCAAACTCGCCATTGAAGAGAGTCATGAAACACCATTCCAGGTAAGAGTTATTTTAATATTAGTGGAAACATAGCAGTACAGTAGTCTAAAAAAAAAGAACCCAGTATTTTCATGCTGCATTGCATATATATATATATTTTTTTTTACTGGAAAGAGCTTGTTGTTTTTGGTCCGTGATTGGAGTTTTCCTTATGAAGCAACATATGGTTACGATGGAGGAGAGCGAATTTTACAAAGAAGATTAGAGGTACACTTATCTTACTCACTGTTCTAAATTATAGCTAGGGTCATTTGACATTCTAATTAGAATGTATAGTCAACTTGCAGGTACTTTTCTCTAATATTTAAAAAAATATAAAAATGCATAATATTTATATAATTAATAAACTGAAACTACAGTGTATAAAACTCTGAGAACTGTTGTTGCTAGTCCAAATGTTTATTTGAAAAATATTGAATTCTTAATAAAAATTAGTTTCTTTAAAGACCATTCCCAATGTACATGCATTAAGTAAACTGTATTGTTTTGTCAACTGGCAATTTGGGGGGAAGCAAAGCATGAAAATTCACTAGTTTAATGTGTCTTCATTCTTTTTAGACAAAGCCAAAACAACACAATGAACTATTACAAGTTAGAAAACATATCCGATCTTGTTTTGAACAAATGGCCTGCTTTTTGATGCCACATCCTGGCCTGAAAGTTGCAACCAGTCCAACATTTGAAGGACAACTTGCTGGTATGTGAAGACGGGATCACCCATAATATTACTTTAACTACATCTCATATGCAAATGCAACCACATATAAATGACTATGAATTTACAACCTTGGCTCGATCTCCATCTGACTCAGCCTCAGTGGCCCAATGGCTAGAGCGTCTAACTCTAACCGGTCACTAGAAGATTGCAGGTTTGAACCTTGTCTGAGGCTCAGAAATCTTTTCTGAGTAATTGAGCTTGACGAACGTCCAACAAACGTCTGTTACAAAATGTACCACATACACTACATACAACTTATCACTTATTCACTTTAGCCATAGTCAATCGAGATATGGTCTGGAAACTCGGCAAACTTCAAAGCGCCTATAATGAGCTGTGATTTTATGTTGAACCGTACCTTACACCGTGCACATCCTTTGTTTTAGGTTTATTAATATTTAAATAGCACGGTTGAGTGATTGAACTGAAACGTTGCTATTGGACAATTCGTTCATTATACTAAAATACAATGTGTTCAGTGACCGTGCACCGTGCACAAAAATGCATAAAGGCGAACAAAAAGATAGACCAAAGACTTTAGCTGAGTTTCCAGACCATATCTCGATTGACTATGCTTTAACTACATCTCATATGCAAACGCTAGTAGCGTTACGCTGCCACTGAGGAGCACATATGACTACGAATTTGCAACCATCTGAGTCTCGATCAGTGTCTCAGTGGTTAGAGCGTCTAACCGGACATTAGAATGTTGCAGGTTTGATCCTTGTCTGAGGCTCAGAAACATTTTCTGAGTATTTGCAGCTTGGCAAACGACCTTTGAACGTCTGTTACACCAAGTTCGCAAACGTACCACTACCACATCCATATAATGTACTGTATACATACGTCCAATATATATGACAACATTTGAATGATCATAACATTTGATAACATAGTTATAAAACTTTTTTAGACACCCAGTCACGAGTTATAAATATGCTGTACAATACTCACTTGTAGTGCACTTAATTTAATTTAATTTTAATTTCTATCATAAAAGAACGGTGAAATTAAAAAATGGGAACCAACACCCAGTTTGTGGTGAAAAGGTGATTGCCTTAAAGTGCCTATGAAGCGAAAATTATTATTGTCGTAAATGAAAACTACAACGTAACGTCTTTTGCAGATCTTCGTTTCCGTGCTTCGTTGTTGAGATATTTCAGTTTCTTTGATATGCAAATTAAACACTTTGACATCACACGTGTATAATGAGTTATCGGAGAAAGTTCTAGGTCTTTGCTATTATCAAACGAAATCACTTCGAAGCCGATCCTGCGTCTATTTCGCATACAGCATTAGACATACAGATTTTTAATTGATTTCGTTTGATAATAGCAAAGACATACCGAACCTTCTCTGATAACTCATTATACACGTGTGACGTCAAAGTTAATTTGCATATCAAAAAAATTGAAATATCTCAACAACGAGGCACGGAAACGAAGATCTGCAGAAGATGTTACTTTGTCGTTTTGAGAGTTCTTTAATTTAAGACAATAATAATTTTCGCTTCGTAGGCACTTTAACACTTTGAAGCCTGAAGACGAGTCTATTTTATTCTGGCTATTAAACGTCCAAGCCTCAAAGTGTTAACATTGCATTGGCTTATTTTCTGCGTTGCTTTTAATGTTTCTTTATAAGATATCGACGAAGGTTTTAAACATCAGCTGGAAGTATTGATTCCTTCACTGATGTCCCCCGAGAACTTGGTTGTGAAGAAAATCAATGGTTTGCCAATAACATGCCGAGGTTTAGTGGAATACTTCAAGGCAAGTTTTTAACAGTTATGAATGAATAAATGAGTAGTTTTCCCAAGCGCGTATATATGTAGACGCACCTTTAGTGTTTTACTCGTCAAGGAAAGACCCAGGTGAAAAACATATCTCAGTGCTTAACCCCTTGACTCCTAAAGCGCGCATGTAGGCACACCTTTAATTACGATTTTACTCCTCAAGGGAAGACCCCTGATACGTAGTTTTCGCGCTATCAACTCTCAAAATTTGCCGTGGATAGTTTGTTTTGGGGAAATTTGGGCTTCTTGGTAACAATGCCTTATGATGTACGCAGATGGATCATTAATAGGGAAATCTATTGTTCTTATGCATAGTTGTCCATCTGCGTACGTCATAAGCATTGTTACCGAAAGCCCAATTTTTCTCCAAGAACGAACTAAGTAAGCCATGGCAAACGTTGAGAGTTAATAGCGCGAAAACTACGCGTCAGATTCTCTTTGAAATTTTCAGTGAGTGCTCCTGCCATGCTCCTCTGTACAATAAAACAACAAAAATGCCAACGAATTTTTCATTTCATAGACACTTTAAGCATCGTTGAAACTATACTCATTTCATATGCATGCGCGCACATATGACAACGAATATGCAATCTAAATGACTTACTCTTAAGGCTTCCATCCAAGCCTCAGTAAGTCAATGACTACAGCGTTTAAGTACATGTTAATAATTAGAAGGTTGCAGGTTGAATCCAAAATATTTTTTGAGTTCTCAACTAGTATTTTATGATGTTAATTTGTTTTGTTTTATTGTTTTTTTGTTTCAACTTAGGCTTACATTAAAATTTATCAAGGAGATGAACTGCCAGAGCCAAAGTCTATGTTACTGGTAACAAATAGTTCACAATCTGTGTTAAGCTTGAATACATGTATGCATGTATTACAGCGCATGCCATTCTGTTAATAACGCACATATTTTTTTAGGCCACAGCTGAGGCTAATAATTTAGCAGCATTAGCAAGTGCCAAAGATCTTTATTTACAAAAAATGGAGAAGGTCAGTGGAACAGATCCTCTATACACAAAGTTACGCCGCGTAATCAATGGAATAGTGTTGAGAAAACGATATGCATAAAAATACAAGCAAGAGACCCCCAAACATTACGAAACATGCCATTGCGCATTTCCAGTAAAGATCTACCTAATCAATCTCGTTCCCAGAACTCACGTTCCCCTTACCCAGCGGGCGGGAAACGAGAAACTCTGGGATAATCCGTTCATGCCATCACAGGATTCTTGTTACCCGGAAGAAGAGTTATATAGAGTTCACTGTGTTCATCAGCCAATGAAATACCGATGTGAAACGGATTATCCCAGAGTCTCTCGTTTCCTGGGTAGGGAACGTGGGCTCTGGGAACGAGATTGCTACCTAATATGAACGGATTTTCTGATTGGCTATAAGTAACTAATCACATTGTCAATTCGTTCCCATACTCCTTACTCATTAGGGTTAATAGAGGAAGGTGTTGGGTTAGGTTATCTAAACCAATCAGAAGCCTTCTTAGTATACGTAGGTGATGACCCCGCATCTCCCGTTGTGACTCGTCGACATTTTAATTCGTTTTTCTTTGCAACCATTTCAGGTGTGTGGCGGAGACACTCCTTATTTAGCTCCTCAAGAGTTAGAGAGACGCCACGACAAATATAAGTCAGCCTCATTGGGAATGTTTCACACGACGCGGAAAATGGGCGGTACGGAGTTTAGCAAGGAATTCGCGGAAAAACTAGAAGCGGATATGGATGACTCTTATCTGAATTTCGTGAAATTGAATGACAGTAAGAACATCTTCAATGCAGCTCGGACGCCGGCCGTGTTCTTTGCTATGATGATCGTTTCTTATACAATGTCTGGTCTGTTTGGGGTTGTTGGAATTTCGTCGTTTGCTATGCTTTGTAATTTCGTTATTGGTCTCTCGTTATTGGCTATTGTTACCTGGGCTTATGTTAGATTCAGTGGAGACTTCCGAGAAATTGGCCAACAACTTGATCAGATTGCCGAAGTGGTTTGGGATGAGGTAAGTTAAAGGGGCATGCAACGAAATTTCACCCCAGTTTTTTATGATTACATTTGAAAGAACACTTAAATTGACAAAGTAACATCTTTCGTAGAATTTCGTTTCCTTGCTTCATTCTTGAGATATTCAGGTTTGTTTGATTTGCAAATGTCATACTATGACATCACACTGTATAATGACGTTTTAGAAAAGTATGATTTTCTTTGAGAATACTTATCAAAAGTACTTAAAATTTTTCACTTACATGTATGTAGCCATGACTGGTCACTAAACGTGTGTAGCTGTGTGTAAAATATTTGAACCATTGTAAAATTGATGCTCTTTCGGCAAAAAGTCATTATGCAGTGTGATGTCATAAGTATCACATTTGCATATCAAACAAACCTGAATACCTCAACAATGAAGCAAGGAAAGAAGCTGATCTAGCTTCTTAAACGAGTAATCGAAGTTTTAGTAAAATTAGGTGTTAAATTATAGTATATTTTGTTTTTCATCGGCTTCAATATACAGATTAAGAATGTTACCTAGTTTACGAGCAAGTTTCCTACAGGTTTCATTGGGTATCAAAAAGCATGTAATGTGGTATACGTTCATGCATTTGCTACGATAATCATCGTTCTTTTTGACAAATCTGATTGGCTAATGTTCAATGTTTGTCCGAAGTTTTGCTAGAGCCAATCAAGTCTTTCAACGCGTTGCGTTATCCACGCACTTCGCGGAAAGGTCTATTGAGTTTGAAAATAACGTTTGTCCGGTATTTTGACGAAGTTAAGGGAAGCGAAGACCACTTCGTTTTGTGTTAAAAAGTACTATATAATAAACTGCTTTACTGAAATTACATTAATCACATTATAAGAAAGTAGTAATGCTTGTGTTTTCTACTGTAGGTTATGTCACGGTTTTACAAGAAAATTTTGGATAAAGGTCTACAGACAGCAACGTCTTCTGGATCCAGTTCAGACAGAAGAAAGAGCACAATAAAAAATGACTGAATTAGTTTAAGAAAATTTGCTTCTTCACGAAGTATTCAATCCGATAACGCCAAACTGTTTGTATACCTGTATGATCAATTCTCATACCTAGAAGTTTATTGCTCTGAATGGAAAAATTGACAGATCTACAAACGGTTTTCGTAGTTTCAAGGTATATTTAAGTAATTATAACTGATAATTTTGCGCCCTCTCTGTTCCGATTGGAATTGTATTGCAGGAATCCAGTTCATACCCTAAAAAGACGTTTTTGGTAAAATGCTAGAAATATTGGACGTACGATTAGTCGGGGAAAATGTTGGATATAGGAACTGTAAATAAAATATCAACTTATTCTATGTAACGAGAATAAAAATTCTCATTTTCAATATGACATGCAGTGTTTCTTGTTCATTTTAGCAATGCTTAAAATGCAAAAAAAAAACTCGCCCATGTAATATCCTTCTTTATTATGTAGATGCGAGTGTTTTATTAAAAAATATGCAGTGTCGTATTTCCCTTATTCTCACTAGTAAAGATATCGATGACGTCATTAAGAATTTTACCTCTTTTTGCATTGAATCTATATAATAAAAAGAAAATTACACGCTGACTTGAAGATATGAATTTTATCTTCTCGTGTTAAAAACGATATTTTACTCATACGCTACGCTCATTCGTGAAATATTGTTTTCACCACTCGAAGATAAAATCCATATCTTCGCACCACCGTGTAATATCCTCTATATCCATTGCCCCCACGCTTGGTAAATATATTATGTTTAGCACATAGCTCGCAGGTAAACAGTGCTTTTCCACGCAATCTGATTGGCTCTTCAATCTCGGGATATCCTGCACTATCCACTTCCGGGGGAAAACAAAATGGCGGCCATTTTGCTTACTTAGACCCCGTTTAAACGATGCCGGTACAATTTGAAAACGGAACAAAATCATGCCGTTTCGACCTTGTGTTTACACGATACCGGCACAAAAATAACATGAAAACGGCACAAAATGAAGACGGGTTCCTTGACGGCATGAAATGAAAACGGAACACTAACCGGTATCGATCGTGTAAACGCCCGTGCCGTAACAGTTTGAGGACGGTAATCACGATTTGTTATACAACTGCATTAAAAACTATCCAAATAACGCTAAAAATGAGTACAAATATACATCGATATTTGGATAGTTATTTGGACAGTAGAAAGCCGGTTTAACAGATTTTGTTAGCCAATCAAATTTATCACTCGGGAACTACTTCATGTATGCTTATTATTTTGTCTTGGTGCAGGGCGAGTCAAAATACAAACGAGTAAAAATATACAGCGATACTACACACCAAAACATCTAATAAGATATAAATATATGACCACAGTATTCGGGTCAGCAGTATTCACAAAGTCTTCTCAATTCTCCTTGGAAGAGAATAGACACATGCTAATCCGTCATTATATTATACCGGCACCGTGTAAACGCAAGACTTTTTGGCCTGTATTTACACACCGGCATGATTTTGTTCCGTTTTCAAATTGTACCGGCATCGTGTAAACGGGGTCTGAAGCAGGAAAGATTTTGTTGATGTAGCAGGAATACCCGAATAAAGTCAACAAAAGTTAACGCATTGCTGGGTCAGGTTCACGTGAAGTACCTGGGTTATATATAGGACATATATTATTTAGCTTACAACCACGTAGAATTATCAACTATTTATAAGATGTCCTTGAAAATAACACACATAGCTTGGATTGTTGGAACAGCTCTGAACAAAGGCGAACGGTTATGCATTTCATTTTAAATTCTCAATTTACATCCGTATTAAAGTACATTATCTTCGACTCACCATATATGTAGTTTCTACTTGAAATGTTCATTCAAAATAGTGCTTTTCATATAATGTCAACTTGAATTGACAATTTTTAACTTGAACCTACATATAAATAGTAATTTTCGTTTGAAACACTAGAACCACCGTTCTTAATATACATGCACGATATTCGATACATACTGCCGGATAAATGTGTTCATTTTGTTTGTAAAAACTTACCATACTGATGATTTCGTTCTATACGAACATCTCGGTTAATCCAAAGACCATTTTCTTGTATTAAATATTGTCTTCACACCAAAATATCAACTCCAAAAATGCAATAATTCCATCCTTCGTGAACTCTGGTGGGGTTCCTTCTGAAAATATGAACATTTTCCCGCCGAAACGCAAGCTCACTCTGATTGGTTCTTTGGGGTTTCATTGTTCTCTGAACTCGTTTCCAGTTCCCAAACAAACGAAGCATACATACGAATTATACATACGTTGATCTCACAAATGCGTGTAAATGTGGTATGAGTTCCTCGATTAAAGAAATAGTAGAAAATGGCGAAATTCTCACAAATGCAGTTCTGTTTCACGCAAGTTCCACAACATTTTTCAGTCACTGTTTAATAGAATTTAATTTGATGGTCATATCGAAAACTTGACATTCAGTTTGTGTTTTAGCACATACTGTAACTCATTCCTGTACGAGGGCTTCCCCAGAGGTGAATAAAATTGTCTGGCGTTGGCCAGAATAAAATACTAAAGACCATTCGGACAGGAAAGAGTTAATGTGTATATTAAAATATAAGATGGCTTTTCACGGAACTTGTCCAATTAATTTAGGTAGTAAAATTTGAAAAACGTAAAAGGGATGCTTAGGCTAGCCATTACGCCAAAACTCCCCTGTCTGGTCTTGTCAGTCTGACCCTTGTTTTCGACCAAGCTAAATATTTCGGTTTTTCAACATATTTCGATGTGTGTAAAATGTAAATGTACTTCAGTTAGTGTAAAATTCGACGAAAAAGTAACAAGGGGGTATTGTTCATACCAGTTAGTACACTAAAGATGATTTTGCGGAGGGAATAAAACGGGTGAAAAGCTAGCAAAGCAAAGCAAGAACAACTCTACTCACACCAGTTCCAGGTCAAACAGGTCGGTCGCCCATTCCATTCAACCCCGTCCAATTTAACTACGGGCCTCAGCGGTGGAAGGAGCTCGCTATCACTCAGTACAGGCCGATTGCACAGTAATTAAGTGTCAATATGTATTCTACTGTCATATATATTTCACTTTGTGATCACTTATCAAAAATAGTAGCACCTTTCAATAAACATCCTATTGAACCGTCTTTCAACTTCAACAAGCACCCGAGTGAGTATCGATACTAGTATTGATTTAACAAATAACTATTGTTGTCTTATTATACTTCAGTTTATTGAAACCGTGTTGAAACTTACGTTGATGAAGATAGTTACATAAACAGAGAAAAAAATGTAAATGTAAAAAAAAAAAAATCACGAGGAGGGTCAATCACAACAGAGCGAGGCTTTAAACTAGCAGTGAAGTCTAGATCCATCTCGGTGTTGTGTGGTTTTTACTAGTAATGAAATACCAGTACTCTAGTCTAACTGCTAATATACTGCTCTAGCATATATAGGCACAGGCGGACAGACCGTTTTTCATGGTCATGCGCACTAATCTCAATAATCGGGCGCGACTTCCACTATCGATCCCCACCCCCCCCCCCATCTCATCCATCAGATTCTCGACTTATTTGGTCCCAACCCCCCTAATCCTAGCCTGTGCGCACTGCGCATACGTGTATGGATAACCTGGTTTGTCTGCTGCTACAATCATTCACTCCACAAAACATGTCATTTCCCAATATCGTCATGTCCCCCACCCTAGCTCCTCCCCTTAAAGACCTTAAACAATCACTTGATTTCCCACAATTAACGGAAATGTTATGGAAAGCTATCGGGAACAAATCATGCAGTGTCAGCAGGAGTGTTTTATCAGATATAAAGACACGAGGCGAAGCCGAGTGTTTTTATATCTGATAAAACACGAACTGCAAGTTTATTATACGGCTTCAAAAACGAACCACTTGGTAAGTTGATTGGCGGAGTTAGTTTGAAAAATAACCTTGTCTAGGCCGAGAAAATCAAAGCTAAAGTTTATGTAAATCAGGAGAAATCTTTATCACATATAAAGATACGATAGTCATGATTTTCTTTTGTGTTTTCCTCATGAATTATTAATGAGTTTTTGAAGTAGTAATACAACATTGTTTAAGGGGGGCGTATGCTGGCAGAGAGGTCAAAAGATGTTAGTGTGGCCTTGTTACGACAATTTTGTCAATGACTGTAGCCCTTTCATAACCCAGAGCGGATCTGATCTCACCAAGCAAACTGACCCAGGTTAACGCAAACCCGACTAAGATTGACTCAGTGTAAGTCATAATACAACTAACTCAGATTCGCTCTCGTAATGTACAAGTATTTTCAGACATAACCCTCCCCCGGAGTAAAGTGCGCAAAATAATGTAATCAGGGGTTGCGCAAATTAAGGGCGAGCCCAGTTAGCAACATGTGAGTGTGGTTTATGATATCAGCGCGAGGCGTGTGGCTTGGGCGCTAACCCTCCATGATACGACTCTCGTAATTATAGTCTGCGCCGACTGTGCGCGGTCTACGTGATGTGTCGCATTATATATTTTGATTAACGTATTTCGTGACTATTGCATGGCCGCTCGCAGTGAATTTCTTGCGGCTATTTTGCGTTTGCGCGCTTTATCATCCTCTTGGCGTTCAGGTGTTGCATGACAACTCAAGAGTATAATTAATTGATTGCAAGAGTATAAGTCATGATATCATCTGATCATCTGATAATCCCAAGTTCAGATGTCTGGGCCGGTGATTAGGAAATCGGGTAGCAAACTAAACAAACACACATTGTCTTGAAAAAATACTCGAAATCCAATGTCACGCTAAACAAGGAAGATTAGCGTCCCTTTGACAACATATGTAAACAGAATTGACGCGACAGGAGACACGCTATTTCACCCAACGCAACACCCAAACGACCGGAGTTTCTCTTGTCGCTACTTTTGAAAGTTTTCAATAATATAGACTTGATTATAGTACTTCACTGTGGGTTTGACAACTCCAATCAATCCGAACGTGCTAAGGTAAGTTCATGTATTTCTTCATATAGACCGTTTATATGTTTTATCAATGAAATGAAGATGACAGGCCAGGCTGCACGTTTTATGTAAGTTTGTCTACCGAGAGAGAGTACCAACCAGTTCAACATCAGATACGCTGTCATCTTCATTTCATTATAAAAGGTCGAACGCCTCGAGAGCGAAGGAAGGCCTTGACTTTGACGAAGGGGCTTGGTTTGAAACATTAGTCTTATGAGTATATGGGTAGTACACAAACTTTTGAATTTAGCCTTACACGCTGCCTACGTAACGCACTATTTGCCATCAGATATGGCTTGTCAAAAAACCTATATATACAAACGATCTGCCATGGCCGTTCGCGCTGTTATCCAAGGAGCGCGCGTTTGTTTTCCTTGCGAAAAGCGATCGTCTCGTGAACGCAGATTATTAAAATCCTGAAACACACTAGGCAGTCGCCGTTATGAGGCGCGACTAAAGCGTCCACTTTGCGCGCGTGTATATTATAGTTTAATAAATACAAAGTACGGACAACAGATAGGGGTAAGCGCGGGTCGAGGACTTTTTCGCTAACGATTCCGCGCTTTCTTGTTGCCCTATGTTTTGGCCAGGTGATGATGAGCAGGCATTGTGGTGTACTAAAGCGCGCCGAACTAATTTCAACTAAACTTGATTATTAGAGCGAGGTCGTTGGGGCGGAGAAAGAACGCCGTCGGAGTGTCGGACTTTTTCGTGGCCGATTTAGACCAAACGACATTTCACCCCAATCAAATCTGACTAGTCATCATTATCACATATCATAATGATGATAAATTAATTTATATTCAGATATCGTTCAGTCGACTTATAATAGTTCGGTTGGATCTCGATGTCTGCTCGCCGTTCAAAATGAGTTTCGGAAGGCATGCCAAATGGATTTATAAGGCGTGCTGTGAACGAACCATTAAAAAAGCAACTAGATCATTATGCCACTATGCTCATATCTCGCTGTATCGGGCCATAGTTAACATATACGAACCAGACTTTTTAGGTTCCTTTATTAAACTGTGCATGGTATTAGGAAGGGTGTAGTGTCCATAACAGTCCCACAATATTTGCAAACGGACACTCGGGTCTGTCTTAGACTATGTGTCTGCCTTAGGTCTTAAAGAGATATCCGTTAGAGATATGTCCGTCTTAGAGAAAGTAAAGTGTCAGAGGTGTCCGGCTTATCCTTTATAGAGAGGTGTCCGTTGAAAGAGTTGACTAGTTGACTGTATTGCAGTTACACGTTAATAAATTGGTAGCACAGGTATAATTTTATACGTTTGCTGAACTTAATAGGAAAAAAGCATGCCGGATTGTATAGGTATATCTGACAAAACTTTGATGTTTAATCGGAGTTGAACCAACGTTGCATAGTTCCAACTTGGCATGTGGCATGTCCAACCCTTAATTGCCTTGTTGAACAGTTTGCCATATTTCGGAATTTAATTGAATTCGGCTCAAGTGATGTTCAACGTCTAAATAGTATTCTAAATCAATTGAACCAAGGTCTATATATGGTGTCAATGCATGTCGAAGGCTCTGTTAAGCCGGTTTTCCACTAGACGACTTTTTTCGCGCGAAGCGACTTTTTCTTTTGTCTCGTGAGCTCCGAGCTGGAACTAATCAGAAATCTATTGAATTCGAACAAACGAAAGTCGCTTCGCGCGAAAAAAATCGCCTAGTGGAAAACCGGCTTTAGATGGACATTTTTCATGCGAGTGTTTCGCCAACGGCGTTGCCAAGTTGCGCGAGCCACTGCGCAGTGCGAGACAAATTCCACGAACCATTGCACCATGCCGCGCAATGGCCTAGATGGTTGCGAAATCGGGTTGGCATCGTTGCACATCGGAAGAAGTCGTTTCTAATATTTTATTTCGTGTAGTGATTTCCACAACTATTTTGACCGTGATTGCGCAGCAATGGTTCATGCAACTTGTCTCGCAACGATCGAACGATACGTAATTCAATGCCGTTGCGAAACAAGTTGTATGCAAAATTGTACAGTTGAACTTAAGTTTGAAGATCAGTTGCCTTGCTGACCTTCAGAATTCAATGTTTATCTATAATAGTATTCTTCACATGTGAATCTCGACGTCTAAATCAGAGCCGAACCAACGTCGCATACGTCGCGTTGGCCACAGTTCAACTTCAGTGGTTATATGCAGAACTTAATTGCTTTGTCGAATTTAATTCAGCAATTGAAAAAAATTAGCACTGACAGCTATTGTCGAGGATAGAATTGGATCTATCATCTTCACGCCGGTAGTCAATTATAGGTTAAATAGTAAAAAGGACGCTGAATAAGCTATTATGTAATATATCATACACGAGGAGGAGTGTTTCATCAGGATATCCAAACACCGAGACGTTTGTTGAAAACCGAGGCGAAGCCGGGGTTTTTGAACAAACTTCGAGTGTATGATACAGCATCTCAAACAAATATCAGTATTTTAAGAGAAAATCGAGATGAAAGTTTGTTTAATTTATGTAAGTTCTGTAAAGGAATTTTATGTAAAGGAAATCAGTACCGTGTCTGTGGTTTGGATATCGGAAGCGATATCCAAACCACAGACACGGTACTGATTTCCTTTGTGTTTTCTTCATTAATTATTAATGAGTTTGAGATGCAATAATAATCAATGATGTTAACTTCTCAAACTCATTAATACAGTCAAGCACAAACCGCAAACATTTTCTCGCGTTTTTTTTACGTTTAGAACCAGCCATTTACCGTTAAAGGCGGGCATGTTTTAACCGCCAAATGAACACAATGCCAGCGCCAAAAGTATCGGTTATGTGGGCGTAACTGTCATGTTTTGATAAGCCTGAAGATACGTTTCAACGTTTGCGAGTGTACGTCTGCACGTTGTGTTGATAATGAATCTAAACAAATTTGGTCGTTTACATTATTCTGGAAACCCCTGGCTACAAGAAGATTTCAAGAGAAGAATTAAAAGAATTCTTACGGAAGGCAGCGATAGAGATACTGGCTATATTCATTCAAAATTATCTCGCTTATCGGCAAGCCTTAGCATTTCTGTGTTTTTATTTGTATGGAAGGTACTGCGAAGAATATACTGAATTGGCGTATCGAATGGGTGGGGTAAACTGACAAATAGATCTAGAACTTATAGAAGTTCGCCAAATTGAGCAACCATCGATTTCGGAAATCGAAAATAACAAATAACGAATGTATTGCTTGAAATGGGAAATTCGACTCAAATTCCAACGTCGATATCTGACAGAAATTAATTCACTGCGGTTCTCTAGTGACAAAGATACTTTTAATTCCCCGAAACTCGAATTAAACTAGCATTTCCAGCCATAGTCTTTACGGAAACCCACAATTCGAACGTGCATTCACCTATCTTGAAACGTTGAAACGTATCTTCAGGCTTGTAATATATTGTTTTGCCAGGGGCTATTGAATATATTCCCCTAAAAGAACAAAGGAAACCGAGGCATGTGAAAAATAAGAGGTAATATTTCAACTCTATTTCAAAGTCATTATCAAACCAATAATTTACAAGCTTACTGAGACCTATATATATATATATATATATATATATATATATATATATATATATATATATATATACATATAACATATACATATATATATATATATATATATATATATATAGATATATATATATATATATATATATATATATATATATATATATATATATATATATATATATATATATATATATATATATGTAGATATATATATATATATATATATATATATATATATATATATATATATATATATATAGATATATATATATATATATATATATATATACAATAACCACAAGAATGATGTCATCGCTTAGTCACTGGAAATGTCACCAGGTTGACAAATCAGCTAAATTGCTTCAAGCAAATGAAGATAAAAATAAAAGTTGACAGTGGTGAAAGGATCTATACATATTACAAGTTCTATACAGTGTTATTACAAGTTCTATACAGTGTGTATAAAAAAAAACTGAACCCTTAGAAAACAACTTATTGTAGTAGTTTGAAAGCCCTAAAAGCGCTGCGTTATAAATGAATCAGCACATAAGTTAAACAGGAAGAGAAAAAGCTTTTAAATACTTTCACCATGCATACACTTCAAGTTATCTTAATTTCCCGTGGGTTCAGCGAAGTGCTTAGGGTTTTCAAACTACTACAATAGAAAACAGCTTAAGGGTTCAGGTTTTTTTTATACACACTGTTTTGGCCTGAAGTACGTATATAGTTCCAGTCCTCTATGCGGTTGAACAAGCTTTATCTGGTCAAAAGACCGCGTAGAAGACTGAAACTATACGTGCTTCAGGCATATATCGGCATATTTGGCTTCAATTTTTACCCGGTGAATCAATGAATCTTCAATTTCGGGTCTGGGAACTGATTGTAAACAGTTTAAAATTGACAAACATTAACGCAATGAATTCTGCCACAATTTTAGGAATGTATAGAACGTTCATTTTGTTCCTCGCGTACATCTCGACTTTGCTAGACGCGAAGCCGTTTACATCTACCACTCGTCCTCCACCAGGGTGCCACTACGATGGCAAATTCCATTCCCTCGGGGATGAGATAAGCCGTGGATCAGATAGTGACGGTCGGTGCTTTGGATTATTTTGTGATCATAATGGTCATGTAATCTCATGGGATGATTGGAACTGTGCATCAACAACCCGTTCAACTACTACATCTTCACCAACGACTACTACACCTCTACCGCAAACAACCACACCCAATTCACGAACTACCACACCTCTACCACCAACTACTACACTTCCTCCAGCAACCACCACACTGAATTCACCAACTACAACTCCACCATCAAGTACCACACCCAATTCACCAACTACTACGCCTCCACCACCAAGTACCACACCTAATTCACCAAGTACTACACCTCCACCACCAACTACCACACCTAATTCACCAAGTACTACGCCTCCACCACCAAGTACCACACCCAATTCACCAAGTACTACACCTCCACCACCAAGTACCACACCCAATTCACCAACTACTACGCCTCCACCACCACCAAGTACCACACCTAATTCACCAACTACCACATCTCCACCACCAAGTACCACACCCAATTCACCAAGTACTACACCTCCACCACCAAGTACCACACCCAATTCACCAAGTACTACACCTCCACCACCAAGTACCACACCCAATTCACCAACTACCACACCTCCACCACCAACTACCACATCCAATTCACAAACTACTACACCTCCACCACCAAGTACCACACCCAATTCACCAAGTACTACAACTCCACCACCAACTACCACACCCAATTCACCAACTACCACACCTCAACCAACAACTACCACACCTCCAACACCAACTACCACACCCTTTTCACCAACTACTATACTACCAACTACCATATATGGATGCTTTTACGATGGAAAATTTTATCACCCAGGGCAAGATATCAGCAGTGGATCAGATGGTGAAGACTGGTGCTATGGTTTATTTTGTGACGACGAAGGTTTTGTAGTAGCATGGGATGATTGGAAATGCGGAACAACTACAACATCCATGCCACCAACTACAACACCCTTTTCACCAACTACCACAACCCCACCACCAACTACCACACCCAATTCACCAACTACCACACCACCAACTACCACACAACCTCCACAAACTACCACACCCCGACCACCTGGATGCTTTTACGAAGGAAAATTTCATCCTCCTGGAGAAATCAGTCGGGGATCAGATGGACAAGGTCGGTGTTATGGCACGACTTGCGAGCCTGATGGTCAAGTCGCGATCTGGGATAACTGGCACTGTGGAACAACGCCTGCTGCCACGACCACGCCACAAATAACCACACCCCCTCCAACTACGAGTCCACTGGGATGCAACTACGATGGTGAGTTCTATCGCCCGGGGGAAGATATCAACAGTGAATCAGATGGTGAGGGTTGGTGCTATGGCTTATTTTGTAACCACGAAGGTCTTATAATATCATGGGATAATTGGTGTGAAACAACACCTCTTCCAACAACCACACCTCCACCACTGACTACCACACTCCCTCCGCCGACTACCACATCTCCTCCATCAACTACCATAGCAACCACAACTCAGGCATCAGCCGCTATTCACCATTCTAGTAGTAACTCCCCAACTACGAACTCAGAACTGATAAACCTTCCAACAACAATTCCCCCAGAAGAGTCTTCTAGATGTTACCATGATGGAAGATACTATGAAGATGGTGACTTGGTCTCAGGTGACTTTCATGGTAAAAACTGGTGTTCTGGTTGGTCTTGTAATGGAGGAATCTTGGTTCCCTGGAATGATACTAAATGCGACAAACTACCGAAAACCACAAATAAACAACCATCCACCACTCCTCCTCCTAATAAAAAGAAACCTGACACAACCACTTCTCAATCTAGCACCTCCACACCAAGTGCCACTCCACGTGGCTCTTCCCGATGTTACCATAAAGGTACATACTACGAAGATGGTGACTTTGTCTCAAACGATTTTGATGGTGATAACTGGTGTTCTGGTTGGCATTGTAAGGGAGGTGACTTGGTTCCTTGGGATGACGTCGATTGTGAAAGCACTCCTACAACTTCTTCTACAGTCAAAACCCTTCCACTAAGTACAAACGAATCACCATCATCCACCATTCCCCCTTCTACGAAGAAACGTGACCCAACCACCATTTTTACCACGCAAGAAAAAATTACGCCAGATTGGTCTTCTCGATGTTACCATAACGGGAGATACTACGGGGATGGTGATTTGGTGTCAAATGATTTTGATGGTGAAAACTGGTGTTCTGGTTGGTATTGTAAAGGAGGTGATTTGGTTCTTTGGAATGATTCTGAATGCGAAAGCACTATGACCACTCCTAAACATTCCTCTTCAGCCGAAAAACTTCCACAAAGAACAACAGAACCATCAGCCTCCACTACTCTTACTACAGAAAACCCCGAATCAACCGGCTCTCAATTTATGACCTCTCCACCAAGTGTCGTTCCACAAGGCTCTTCCCGATGTTACCATGAAGGTAAATACTACGCAGATGGTGATTTTGTCTCCAAAGATTTTGATGGTGAAAATTGGTGTTCTGGTTGGCATTGTAAGGGAGGTGACTTGGTTCCTTGGAATGACGTCGATTGTAAAAGCACTCCTACAACTTCTTCTACAGTCAAAACCCTTCCACTTACAAACGAATCACCATCATCCACCATTCCCCCTTCTACGAAGAAACGTGACCCAACCACCATTTTTACCACGCAAGAAAAAATTACGCCAGATGGGTCTTCTCGATGTTACCATAACGGGAGATACTATGAAGATGGTGATTTGGTGTCAAATGATTTTGATAGTGAAAACTGGTGTTCTGGTTGGTATTGTAAAGGAGGTGATTTGGTTCTTTGGAATGATTCTGAATGCGAAAGCACTATGACCACTCCTAAACATTCCTCTTCAATCGAAAAACTTCCACAAAGAACAATAGAACCATCAGCCTCCACTACTCTTACTACAGAAAACCCCGAATCAACCGGCTCTCAATTTATGACCTCTCCACCAAGTGTCGTTCCACAAGGCTCTTCCCGATGTTACCATGAAGGTAAATACTATGCAGATGGTGATTTTGTCTCCAAAGATTTTGATGGTGAAAATTGGTGTTCTGGTTGGTATTGTAAGGGGGGTGACTTGGTTCCTTGGAATGACCCAAATTGTGAAACAACTACAACTTCTACAACTCCTGCTACAGTCGAAACGCTTCCACAGAGCACTAAATCACCATCATCCACGACTCCTATTTCTACAACGGAAGTTGTACCAACCACTACTCCACTTTCCACCAAGCCACCACGTTTCAGCACAGTTAGCTCTTCGCAATGTT
Source organism: Corallium rubrum (assembly GCA_964035015.1). NCBI lineage: Eukaryota > Metazoa > Cnidaria > Anthozoa > Scleralcyonacea > Coralliidae > Corallium > Corallium rubrum. The sequence goes on from OZ036002.1 coordinate 5,507,057, forward strand.
TTTATAAAGGCGACTACTATCGAGAAGGTGATGTAGTGTCGAAGAATTTCCATGGTATGGGCTGGTGTTCTGGTTGGTTCTGCAATGAGGGCAAGTTGGTTTCTTGGCACGATTTTAATTGTTGGGATGGCCCTCCTACTAAAAAACCAGACACTCGGTTGTCAACTAGTACTGATTTCATGTCGTCAGGAGACACCACATGGTCCCCTGATACCACGTTGCCTCCTGATACCACGTCATCTCCTGATACCACGTCACCTCCTGATACCACGTCATCTCCTGATACCACGTCATCTCCTGATACCACATTGTCTCCTGATACCACGTTGCCTCCTGATACCACGTTGCCTCCTGATACCACGTTGTCTCCTGATACCACGTTGCCTCCTGATACCACGTCATCTCCTGATACCACGTCATCTCCTGATACCACGTTGCCTCCTGATACCACGTTGCCTCCTGATACCACGTCGTTCCCTGATACCACGTCGTCCCCTGACACCACGTTGCCTCCTGATACCACGTTGCCTCCTGATACCACGTTGCCTCCTGATACCACGTCATCTCCTGATACCACGTTGCCTCCTGATACCACGTTGCCTCCTGACACCACGTTGCCTCCTGATACCACGTTGCCTCCTGATACCACGTTGCCTCCTGATACCACGTCGTCCCCTGATACCACGTCGTCCCCTGACACCACGTTGCCTCCTGATACCACGTTGCCTCCTGATACCACGTTGCCTCCTGATACCACGCCATCTCCTGATACCACGTTGCCTCCTGATACCACGTTGCCTCCTGATACCACGTTGCCTCCTGATACCACGTTGCCTCCTGATACCACGTCGTCCCCTGATACCACGTTGTCTCCTGATACCACGTTGCCTCCTGATACCACGTTGTCTCCTGATACCACGTCACCTCCTGATACCACGTCATCGCCTGATACCACGTCATCTCCTGATACCACATTGTCTCCTGATACCACGTTGCCTCCTGATACCACGTTGCCGCCTGACACCACGTTGCCTCCTGATACCACGTTGCCTCCTGATACCACGTTGCCTCCTGATACCACGTTATCTCCTGATACCACGTTGCCTCCGGATACCACGTTGCCTCCTGATACCACGTTGCCTCCTGATACCACGTCATCTCCTGATACCACGTTGCCTCCTGATACCACGTTGCCTCCTGATACCACGTTGTCTCCTGATACCACGTCATCTCCTGATACCACGTTGCCTCCTGATACCACGTCGTCCCCTGATACCACGTCGTCTCCTGATACCACGTTGCCTCCTGATACCACGTTGCCTCCTGATACCACGTTGTCTCCTGATACCACGTTGCCTCCTGATACCACGTTGTCTCCTGGTACCACGTTGTCTCCTGGTACCACGTCATCTCCTGATACCACGTTGCCTCCTGATACCACGTCGTCCCCTGATACCACGTTGTCTCCTGATACCACGTTGTCTCCTGATACCACGTCGTCCCCTGATACCACGTTGTCTCCTGATATCACATTGCCTCCTGATACCACGTTGTCTCCTGATACCACGTTGCCTCCTGATACCACGTTGTCTCCTGATACTACGTTGTCTCCTGATACCACGTTGCCTCCTGATACCACGTTGTCTCCTGATACCACATTGTCTCCTGATACCACGTTGCCTCCTGATACCACGTTGTCTCCTGATACTACGTTGTCTCCTGATACCACGTTGCCTCCTGATACCACGTTGTCTCCTGATACCACATTGCCTCCTGATACCACGTTGCCTCCTGATACCATGTTGCCTCCTGATACCACGTTGCCTCCTGATATCACGTCATCTCCTGATATCACGTTGCCTCCTGATACCACGTCATCTCCTGATACCACGTTGCCTCCTGATACCACGTTGCCTCCTGATACCACGTTGCCTCCTGATACCACGTTGCCTCCTGATACCACGTCATCTCCTGATACCACGTTGCCTCCTGATACCACGTCGTCCCCTGATACCACGTTGCCTCCTGATACCACGTTGCCTCCTGATACCACGTTGTCTCCTGATACCACGTTGCCTCCTGATACCACGTCATCTCCTGATACCACGTTGCCTCCTGATACCACGTTGCCTCCTGATACCACGTTGCCTCCTGATACCACGTTGTCTCCTGATACCACGTTGCCTCCTGATACCACATTGCCTCCTGATACCACGTCGTCCCCTGATACCACGTCATCTCCTGATACCACGTTGTCTCCTGATACCACGTTGTCTCCTGATACCACGTTGTCTCCTGATACCACGTTGCCTCCTGATACCACGTTGTCTCCTGATACCACATTGCCTCCTGATACCACGTTGCCTCCTGATACCACGTTGCCTCCTGATACCACGTTGTCTCCTGATACCACGTTGCCTCCTGATACCACGTTGCCTCCTGATACCACGTCATCTCCTGATACCACGTTGCCTCCTGATACCACGTCATCTCCTGATACCACGTTGCCTCCTGATACCACGTCATCCCCTGATACCACGTTACCTCCTGATACCACGTTGCCTCCTGATATCACGTCATCTCCTGATATCACGTTGCCTCCTGATACCACGTCATCTCCTGATACCACGTTGCCTCCTGATACCACGTTGCCTCCTGATACCACGTTGCCTCCTGATACCACGTCAACTCCTGATACCACGTTGCCTCCTGATATCACGTCGCCTCCTGATAGCACGTCATCTCCTGATACCACGTCATCTCCTGATACCACATTGTCTCCTGATACCACGTTGCCTCCTGATACCACGTTGCCGCCTGACACCACGTTATCTCCTGATACCACGTTGCCTCCTGATACCACGTTGCCTCCTGATACCACGTCATCTCCTGATACCACGTTGCCTCCTGATACCACGTCATCTCCTGATACCACGTTGCCTCCTGATATCACGTCGTCATCTGGTATGACATGGCCACCTGATACCACGTCACTGCCGCGTTCTACTACCGCTTGGGTCAGACCAAGAACAAGACCGGAGAAACAGAGATGTTATTACAAAGATTCCTATTATCCACCGGGAGAAATTACTCGAGGTTTTGTTGGCGATGGTCGTTGTTATGGCATCATTTGCACTCCCTCGGGCGCCCTCGATCGGTGGGTAAAATCTGACTGTACGACAACCGCGTCTCCAACTGCGGCTATGAAGACTACACTACCGGGATGTTTCTACAACGACAAGTACTACCCCCCGGGAAGGATAAGCTGCATAGCTGCCGGGGGGAATTGGTGTTTGGAGGTGATGTGTAACGAAGATGGAACAATTTCGACGCGGAGTATCCGAAGCTGCGAGCTCTCGACCCCCATACCTGGACCCAAGAAATGCTTCTACAACGGTATGTCTTACAACCAAGGCGTAATCAACGAAGGTATGGATGACAAAGGTTGGTGCTATAAGATTGTTTGCCACGATACTGACACCATTTATCTTTGGGGAAGCTGGAACTGCAGGACAACGCCCCCGGTTCCGACTACCCCCAACCAGTGCCGTTACAACGGGAAGTATTACCCGGTCGGCGAGATAACCCGGGAGCAGGATGAAACCGGATGGTGTTATGGAGTATCATGTCGGAAGAATGGCGAGGTCATCATGTGGGGTGGTTACAATTGCGCGAAAAAATAAGGATAATGATATGCAGAATTTTAATATATGTATACTGTAATTGATTTGTATTAAATAAGGGAATATTGCTCTGAGAGTAACATATAAAAGTGCTGTGTAAGCAAATAATGAAATAAGGTTATATATACCAAGTTATAAATATAGTTACACCAATACAGAGTTTTAGATTGACGTTCTTTTGTTTTACCGCAAACTGCAAACCGTGGTTAGACGTTTGCGGTTAGAAGTTTGACGTTAACATGTCAAAGAGCATTTAGATTGGCGTTCGTATTTTCACTTGTTGCGAGCCGCCATATTTGGTTTTCAATCGTTCATACGTATTCACCAAAAATTGACATGAACTTCAGTGTTCAATTTAAAAAAACGTTGTGATTCAAGAACAACAGACATGTAAGAGTATAAATTTACACCCCAAACGTGGGTTGGTTGAGTAAAAGTTACATAAAAACCTTGCCGTAATTCACTTACCTCAAGAAGCCGTTCTAGCAGTACAAACGTGAACCGCAAACGTGTAACCTGACCGCTGGACGTTAGTCACGTGGTTTCTAGCGGTTTGCGGTTATCAAGAAAAAACGTCAATCTAAAACTCTCTAACGTTACTCCGAGTGAACTAATCATACCGAGAACCATACCACTTGACCACGGCTGGGATATTTCCAACCCAAGACCTTTTCTTTACTATAGTAACTAGAATGTCGCCGGTTCGAATCCAATGGTACCTTGTTCTAAATTCATGTCCAATATGCATCGATTCCTACGCGAAGGTTTGTGTTGGGGTCAGACCTATAGAAAGTACCTGGTTTATGTTGGACACGAGTTTGTAAGTGAGTAAGTGCCTCAGTGGATCTGAAATAGCCTTCACCATCCCAGTCAAAACCCTTCCACTAAGTACAAACGAATCTCCATCATCCACCACTCCCCCTTCTACCATTTTTACTACGCAAGCAAAAATTACGCCAGATAGATCTTCTCGATGTTACCATAACGGAAGATACTACGAAGATGGTGATTTGGTGTCAAATGATTTTGATGGTGAAAACTGGTGTTCGGGTTGGTATTGCAAGGGAGGTGATTTGGTTCTTTGGAATGATTCTGAATGCGAAAGCACTATGACCATTCCTAAACATTCCTCTTCAGTCGAAAAACTTCCACAAAGAACAACAGAACCATCAGCCTCCACTACTCTTACTACAGAAAACCCTCAATCAACCGGCTCTCAATTTATGACCTATCCACCAAGTGTCGTTCCACAAGGCTCTTCCCGATGTTACCATGAAGGTAAATACTACGCAGATGGTGATTTTGTCTCTAAAGATTTTGATAGTGAAAATTGGTGTTCTGGTTGGTATTGTAAGGGGGGTGACTTGGTTCCTTGGAATGACGCAAATTGTGAAAGCACTCCTACAACTTCTTCTACAACTTCTACAACTCCTGCTACAGTCGAAACGCTTCCACAGAACACTGAATCACCATCATCTACGACTCCTATTTCTACAAAGGAAGTTGTACCAACCACTACTCAATTCTCCACCAAGCCACCACGTTTCAGCACAGTTAGCTCTTCGCAATGTTTTTTATAAAGGCGACTACTATGGAGAAGGTGATATATAAAGTGTCGAAGAATTTCCATGGTATGTCCCAGTCGAGGTCAACTAGAGTTTTTCTGTACTTAGGCCATGTCCACAGTACTAATCTGTTTTCAAACGAAAACGGAGATCTCGTATCGAAAACGTATCAAACGTTTTCCATCCACGCTATCATTTTCGAATCGTTTTCGCCGTTTGGTAAAACGCTAAAAAAATCTACAAGAGTATGAATGATTAGTTCTAGGTGACTGAAACCACGATAACATAATCGTGACACAACACGATCTCTTACCAAAATTAAGTGTATATCTTAATTGTAAAATAGCGCTCGAATTAAGACATGGCCTTAATTTTAACAATTAAGACATGGCCTTAATTTATCTGTCCCATGCACAAGCGGGATGTTAAACTTGAACACATAAAGCTAAAAATCCTAGAGGGCTGTTGTGGTCCGGGTTTGAGAGGTGGGTCATTTTTCCGGAGGGTTGTGACTAGGTTTAGGGTCCGGGGTTTTTTGGTTAGGTTTAGGGCTACCGGGGGGTTGTGGTTAGGGGTTGGGGTATGGGGGATGAGTTTTCATTTAAAATTAAGGATTATCCTTAATTCTAGGCGAGTTGAGAATTAAGGATAATCCTTAATTTTGGATGTGAGTTCGACCTGCGTGACATCATCGTTTTCCAAAAGCTTCGTTTTTGCGGCCGTCCACACTGGTGCAGATGAGAAAACCGGCGTCTTCGAATGTCTCCACTATGGAGAGCGTTTTCGAAACGCTCCGTTTTCGGTCACCGAAGACGCCGGATTAGTGTGGCTTCTGTAAAACACTTTAGGGTGATATTGGCATCCTCAATAAAGATTATTATTATTGCCTTAGACTGTGAAGCGCCCTCTATCTTCTTTTCGTCAACCATTCCTCGGCGCCCAAACGAAGAAAAATAGAGGGACGGCTCGCGGTCAGTTCTGTATACTTTCTAGGTATGATACATTCACTCGGAGTAGGGCGGTTTTAAACACCGAACTTTGGAGAACTTCAACTCCATTTCAAATGTCGAATTTCTGCTCTGTCAAATTCAATTTACAAATTACGACAGCATTAAAGAATTACTGTTTTCTCTCCTCTATATCCCTTCTCTATCCTTCACAGGATCAGGCTTAGCACATTTTGTTTTTATGTGATTGATTACATTCGACGATTGAAACAGAAGTCGCATTTTAGTCGCCTCCAATTGAATTGAGTTCGACAGAGCAGAAGTGCGACGTTTGAGACGGGTTTTAATTGCTATTACATAACGGTCAAAATGACGCTAACAATACACCAACATGTTAATAAGTTATAACTGGTGAATATACTTCGGAGTAACTTATACTTCACCAAACGAAAGCCGTAACATCTCTTGTTGTTGATTATACTTCCTTTTCAACTTGAGTATCTGTGTGATGAGTAAAAAAACTGATTCAACAAGTTAAAGGTCCGTTTACAATAGCGAGTTTTGCCGCGATTTATATCGCAAACCTTACTCGTAATAGAAGTCGCTGTGTAAACTACTACAATACCGGACATTTCACTACGGTTCGATTACAAATTCAGAGAGGGTTTTTCGGGAAGAACTATCGAGTTTGAGTTGAAGTTAGAGTTAGATTCAGAGTTTGGCCTGTATGTTTCGGGTTTTCTTGGAGACAAACAAACAAACAAACAAACAAACAAACAAACAAACAAACAAACAAACAAACAAACAAACAAACAAACAAACAAACAAACAAACAAACAAACAAACAGACAGACAGACAGACAGACAGACAGACAGACAGACAGACAGACAGACAGACAGAAAAAACAAACAAACAAACAAACAAACAAACAAACAAACAAACAAACAAACAAACAAACAAACAAACAAACAAACAGACAGACAGACAGACAGACAGAAAAAACAAACAAACAAACAAACAAACAAACAAACAAACAAACAAACAAACAAACAGAGACAAACAAACAAACAAACAAACAAACAAACAAACAAACAAACAAACAAACAAACAAACAAACAAACAAACAAACAAACAAACAAACAAACAAACAAACAAACAAACAAACAAACAAACAGACGCACAGACAGGCGGAAAGGCAAGTAGCCGGACAGATAATCAGACGAACAAATCACTCTATCCCTTAGTGTAGCTCTATCGAAGTCGAAAAGGTTATCCTAACCAAGGCGAGATTATCTAGACTATTCTATTGGCACAGCTGCATCCAGATCACAAAAAACGTTAACAAGAAGGTCTGCGATCTCTCTCTCTCAGTCTACATCAAGTAAAAATGTAACTTACCACAGTCCTCTATTGTAGACGTTTGTACTGAAACTCTCGCGTTATTCCATCGAAATGTTCTCCTCATCCAGTTTTCAAATATCGTTCGCTTTGATTTCACGAAATCGCAACACAAGTTCCAAAGTCTGCGGTCTTTTCGTTTGAAAGTGTACTGGGTTAAAACATAGGATGTGATAATTCCTATGCATGTCTAAAATAGATAAAAAAACATTTAGATCATTATTTGATATCTAATTTCCTCTGACTCCAACACTGCGTCTGACTGCTAGCCGGTTATTGCATAACCTCACTATGTGTGTGTGTTGAACTAGTTAACTTTTTATTCAAAGTCGGAAAGTTTACTTGTTGGTAAGTTATCGAAAAGGGCAAAAAAGGTTTCAATGTGAAATTAAAAAAAGGATTAAATGCATGGGCACTGTTCTTTTGTGTAGTCACAAACGAACAATGAATAAAACAAATTTAAAAATCAAACAAACAATGAAATAAATTCACACATCCAAGACAAACAACAGACAGACAGACAGACAGACAGACAGACAGACAGACAGACAGACAGACAGACAGACAGACAGACAGACAGACAGACAGACAGACAGACAGACAGACAGACAGACAGACAGATAGATAGATAGATAGATAGATAGATAGATAGATAGATAGATAGATAGATAGAAACGCAGACAAACAGACACACACAAACAAACAAACAAACAAACAAACAAACAAACAAACAAACAAACAAACAAACAAACAAACAAACAAACAAACAAACAAACAAACAAACAAACAAACAAACAAACAAACAAACAAACAAACAAACAAACAGACAGACGCAGACATATCAAGCAAATTGAAAGCACGAGAATGTGTCAACGTACCGCGACAATAACAGTGGCAGGATACAAAGAACCTAAAGGAAGTCCGTGAATACGAATGATAAACTGAGATGTTAAATCACAGTTTGAATTGTCGTCTTCAATACCTCTAAAACAGAATACAAAACTAGTCTGTAGATCTTTACAACGTCCGAGTAATTTTTAAGAAATATTGTTTTTGCTACGGTCTATTGGTTAATATGTTGAGCAGACGTCGCGTAATATGTCTTCTTACCTGTTGGTGAACTCCAGTTTGAAGTAAAATTCCGGTGAGTGTGGAAATACTGGCGATATTTCAGAGCATGGACTTTTCCTGCCACATAACCACCTGAGAAACCACAGAAATAAAACAAAATATATATAAAGTTGAGGATAATGATGATGGTAGTGGTGGTGATGATGATATTGATGATGATGATGATGACGATGATGACGGTGGTGATGATGATACTGATGATGATGATGATGATGATGATGATGATGATGATGATGATGATGGTGGTGGTGATGAAGATGGTGAGGTTAATTGTGATAGTGATGGTCGTGGTGATCAGCAACACGGTATAGCGAATCAACCCAAACGCTGCTATTGGATGATGCCGAGCTTCATTCTACCAATCATACAACTAGAAGTTTTTATCAAAAGTGAAGTGCTGCGAGTTGCTACCATTTACTATTTAGTAGTAAAATACTTGTTATCGTCCTATGCATTTTCAATTAAAGAGCTTAAGCATGCGACGTTTTCCTCAACATGGACGTCACGCGTATAAAATCGAGCCATTAAAGAGTGATGGCGTCAGCACTCTTGCTTGAAGTGAAGAACGGCAATCTATGCAGTTTTAGGTTTTTGATTTGCAGCAATAACGGCTGTTGTCGAAAAGTCCTCGAGGAAGAAAGACAACGTGATGTAGCGTAGCGCACAATTTAATAATGCCTGCCGCTGATCGGTAGACATTGCGTATACCGAAGATCATCGCCCACGAAATCCTAAGAATCGAGTTTGTAAACGCATATAAACTCGGTCCAGACCTCGTCAAGATTAGTGAGCTGCTCGCCTTACGGCTCGCAGCAATGATACCATTCACCACTTTGAATAAACATAAACAAAAAAAAATGAATCAAAAACTCTCTCCAAGTTTCCAGACCACCCTAATTGACTATGTCTTCATTATCTTCGAGAATGATTGTGAACTAACCAAGTTAACGATGAACACTTACTGTAGTCCATTGGTAGAAATATTGAAAGAAGGTATTGAACCAAGATTTTTATCTTCAGGAGTCCAGATTAGTGTTGAAGTGGAACTAAGATTAAAAAACAAACTTAATCTGTGTCATTTTTATCACATTAGACACGCTTGCAAAAGACAAAGAAAAAGAGAGACAATATTGTACTTTATAGTTCATTTGTAACAAGGCTTATTTTGGAAGGAACAATCGAAATATAGTAAGGTTAGATATACTGCCGAAACAGAGAACGTAGGAGTCAAACGTTTCTCTCTGACGAAGACCCTTCGCTCGAAACGTTAGACTCCTACGTTCTCTGTTTCGGCAGTATATCTAACCTTACTATATTTCGGTTGTTGTTTCTACACTGCCTACGCAGCACGCTACTTTTATTACATTATTTTGGAAGGCTTTACTTTTGCGATTTGATGCAATAAAATTATCAATAAAACTACGTCGTAGGTATTGCCAATATCCAGAGTTCGTACACCTTCATAATTTTAAAAATCCAGGACTTTCAGAATTAATTTTTTTCACAGCCTTTTTTAGGGGTTTTCCAGCGTCTTACGCACGCTGTGATTGGCTAATTACCGTGTGTTTATATCACGCTATGCAAACACGGTTGTGACGTCACAACACATGTCTTAGTCTTATTTCATAACAGAAACAGAAAATGGATGCCCCGTGTTTATATAACCAAACTCGAGTGAGTTTGAGAGAATTCGAAAGTGCTCATGTAAGTAAACCCTCGCCTACAGCTCGGGTTAACGTAAACTTTCGAATTCTCCCAACTCACTCTCGTGTTTGCATCAGGCTATATAAACACGGGCGGCCATTTTCTATTTCTTAAATAATTAATTAATTCTTATAATTAATTAATTAATTAATTAATTCTTATAATTAATTAATTATTAATTAATTCTTATAATTAATTAATTGTTTTTTATAATTAATTAATTAATTAATTAATTTATTAAGATAGTTGCAGTCAAATCATGGGTTGGGTGTATCTCTTAACTCTCGTCCGAGAAGTGTGAAATAGCGCATTCAGCTAACAGTTTATTATAGATTCTTTGAAAGTTTGTGTGGTGACAAATTGTAATAGAAACGAGTATTTGGGGAAACACCACGTTTATGTAATATTTAAAACACAAGCAGGAGTGTTTTATCAGATTTAAAACCACAAGGGTGCAGCCCGAGTGTTTTAGATCTGATAAAACACGTGTATACATGAAGCTTACCCTTGCCTTTTGTAGTTATACAGCGCTCTATCGCCTTGGCTGTAGTCCACTACCGAAGTGAGTTCTTTTCCCCCACCGACAATTGCCAGTCGATATTTTCCTACAAATAGCGTTATGTTGCCAGTAGCTTCATCCAGCATGTTGAAAACAGGATGAAAGGCTGAAAAAACCCAAAAACAACAGCTCATCTAATCACTATTTTAAATGAATAAAAACTAAGGAATTTCTAAATTCAATACAGATTGATTCTGATGAAGATATACTTTTACCACGACGTGCATGTGCACCGCCAGAAGACCAAGTTGGCCTGGATGTACGGATCACGGAAGATCTTTATAGGTCTTCAAAGCATGTGTGAAGATTACCTGGAGAAATGTATTGCAGTTCTTTTGTTCTGAGACTTATATTTGTTTGGTTGAAGTGAAATTACGGAGCCAGGCGAAATGTTTTGGCAAGTCTTAGCGTTTGTCTCTTGTGTACTTTCCCTTGATAAACGTCGAAATTATTCAGCGAAACTCAAGCTATACAGGGTGTATCAAAAAAAAGGCTACCCTTAGAAAATATAATTAACATTCTTTTCAAATAACCTATTGTATATTGACAGCCCTGGACACCTCTGAAGTCACGGATGCGTAAAAACAAATGGTTTTATACACCTGGGAAATTAAGATAACTTGAAGTGTATGCTCCTTCATACGTTTAGAAGTTATCGTAATTTCCCAGGTGTATACGACCATTTGTTTTTTACGCATCCGTGACTTCAGAGGTGTCCAGGGCTGTCAATATACAATAGGTTATTTGAAAAGAATGTTAATTATATTTTATAAGGGTAGCCTTTTTTTTGATACACCCTGTATAACAAAACACTTAATGTCTGGTCCCTCGAGAAACAGTTAGTTTTGTTTTCCCTCGAGTCTCGATGTTTTCCTCGACTTCGTCTCGGGAAATATCAAAACTCCCGGGAAAACAAAATTAACCGTTTCCCTCGGGAGCAGACATTAAGTGTATATTATTTTGTTTTATCTTGTTTTTAACTTGAATATCAAGTCACAAGATGACGATTTTCGGATTATGTTTTATTTTCTTTATTTTCTTAAATTGTCGGCTGGTTATGGTTTCTGGTACAGAGCATTTTCTCTCGTGAATTACCTTTCGAGCATTTTGAGTTCTATGGTGCTAAGTGCATGCTAAAAGTAAGAAGCTAGATTGATATAAACGTACCGTGTTCGTACAAAAAGCAAGCAATTCCATGTTTGGCGTCGCAAAATTGGTTCTTTTTCGATGCATTTACGGAAGCCACCGGGTCAAACACAATCTTTATACCAGGAGGACAACCCAACAAGACTGTCATCGACTGGGTTCCCTGATAACAAAAGAAGGCTTAGTCTTAGAAGCCGAGCAATTATAGGTAAATTACTTCTTCTATATTTCTCTGACAACTAGCATACGCCCTCTATATATAACTCCCCCCAAAATACACCTTTTGTATAGGTCACGAGAACAAGACCATTCGATAGAGCTCGACTGCGAAAGCTTTCAAATGAATGGTCGAACGACTATATTCAGAAAAGTCGTTATAGACATTTTGGTCGCGCCCAAAGGATTACATTCACCATGACCATGAGCATGAGCATGACCATGACCATGACCATGACCATGACCATGTGACTAACTATATGAGCAAGAGCATGAGCATGAGCATGAGCATGAGCATGAGCATGAGCATGAGCACGAGCATGAGCATGTGACTGACTATATGAGCATGACCATGACCATGTGACTGACTATATGAGCAAGAGCATGAGCATGAGCATGAGCATGAGCATGAGCATGAGCATGAGCACGAGCATGAGCATGTGACTGACTATATGAGCATGACCATGACCATGTGACTGACTATATGAGCATGAGCATGAGCACGAGCACGAGCATGAGCACGAGCACGAGCACGAGCACGAGCACGAGCACGAGCACGAGCATGATAGATAGATAGATAGATAGATAGATAGATAGATAGATAGATAGATAGATAGATAGATAGATAGATAGATAGATAGATAGATAGATAGATAGATAGATAGATAGATAGATAGATAGATAGATAGATAGATAGACAGACAGACAGATAGATAGATGGGTTTATTGAGACCTTAATAACAGCATACACTGAATTGCTAAAGTTTACATAAAGTGTTAGAATAATATAAAAAAAGAATATTATAAAATACAAGTATGATAAAAAAACTAAGATAATAATAATTACAATTTCCTTACTATTGTTCAAATCTAAAATTTTATGCGTATGACTCTCATAACGAATTGTAATGTCGCACACTAGCATTGATGAAAGTGTCTAGGAACCTGTTAGTTCGACATCTCGGCAACGTGAAGTCGTGAATAATCTTTGCTTACGTAATTTAACCGTTGGATGGCTATTGTTAAATGGGAGAAAGCTATGTAAGTTATCACGATCGTTAGAAATGATTTTATTAAAAAAGGTTTGACATAGATGTTCTCGATGTTGTGTTAAGGTATTTAGACCTGACAGAGAAAGGGCTTCACTATAATGTAAATCGTATCCGTAGATAATGCGCAAAGCCCTCATTTAAACTCTTTCTAAAGAGAGGCTAAGAGAGTCAGGTAAACTGTAATGGAATACTTGACAAGCATACAGATTCAGATTTTCAGATTTTAATGATTTTGCACATTTAATTTACTAGTTACAGGTATAATTATAGAAAATAAAAGTATTAGATTTGGAGATGTATATACAAAAGTACGGATTGGATACATGCGGTGTAAAAGAGCACCAACTCGTCAGATGGAACTTTGGCTCGTTTAAGCTGTGATAAGAAGTACAGTCTTTTTACAGTTAAAAGCTTCTAGGACAGCGTCGGCCACGGTTGAAATCCAAATATTACCAGGGTTAAGTCACGTTGGGCTGAAAAACAGAGAAAAATCTTCTCGACGTTTCGAGCGAAGGCCCTTCGTCAGGAGAAATTAGTGATTCGCTCGAAACGTCGAGAAGATTTTTCTCTGTTTTTCAGGCCAACGTGACTTAACCCTGGTAATATTCAGTCTTTTTACAGCTTTCTTTACTGTTGTCTCAACATGAGCATTCCATTTTAGGTGATTTTGGATGGTTACACCTAGTACTTTCACAGACTCGACCTGGTTAACCACTGCTCCATCGATAACTACTCTGTCACGAGGTATAGTGGGGTACGCGAAAAAGATATTCTTAACTCTTTGCATTTCTTATTTATCGTTGACCACGCCACTATCTCATCTATAGGATTTTGCGCATGGCTAAGAGCTCTACTGTTAACTGTTTCATAGATACTACCAGGGTTAAGTCACGTTGGCCTGAAAAACAGAGAAAAATCTTCTCGACGTTTCGAGCGAAGGCCCTTCGTCAGGAGAAATTAGTAAACAACTCACATGTGGTCACGCGTATTTATAGCAGAGCTACAATGGGAATCACGTGAACACATGTAAGCCAATAAAAACAAAGTAAACAAATAAATTAATATGTATAAATTTTAGCCTGTGTGCAGGTGCTGACCCAATTTGTGGGTCAGCTACCGGCAAATAGGCAAAGAAACAGGTTATAAATTACTATTTAAATCATCAGAAAAAGGTTAAGGAAAAGGTGTGGAATATGGTGGTGGAGTGAGCTAAATGAAGAAGGTACCTAATCATTGCAATAAAGAGCCAGGGTCCCAGTTTTGTACCTTGTGGCACTCCTGCCGGCACGGACTGCCATTCTGAAAAACAATCTTGAGCCAGCTTTACCCTCTGATGTCTATCTCTTAAAAAGTCAGCAATCCAATTTATAACATAAGGATTGATATTGTAATTAACTAACTTTGACATCAATAACTTGTGGTCAATCAAATCGAACGCTTTCCTATAATCGAGGACAAAAACTCTCACGTCATTACTCGTACCGTCGGTGTCTTTTGACCAGTTATGAATCATACTGATAAGCGCATGCGTAGTAGAAGAACCAGGAATACAGCCAAACTGGTCTACACCTAAACGCCTAAGAACAGCTGGTTTAACGTGGTCTTTAACAACAAAGTGCTCGGCTATCTTAGACAAGGTAGGTGTGAGGGAAATGGGTCTTAAATCTTTGGTGATGTCCTCGATCTTCGAAACCTTTGGTGGGGTAACATTTGCGCATTTCCAGATGGTAGGCAGGACTCCTTCAACTAAACTAGCAGTAATTATCGCGTGTACCGGTGTTGCCAATTGATATGCATAGTCTCGTAGAACCCAATTTGGGATGTTATCAGGACCTCCTGCTTTAGTTGCGTTAAGCGAGATTAGGTTTGCGGTAACAGCTTCCAACGATAAGGATGGCACTTGGAAACCTGTAGTGGCTCGAAGGATTGTTGGGGCTCTAAGAAACCTTTGTTGATGTCATTTGCGAGAGTTATCATGTTAGTTCTGGTAGGAGACATCCCATTGAGGAGCTTAGCAGCCAGGTCTAAAGGTGATTTTTCCATGCCGCAAATGCGCCGGCACTCGGACCACCACTTCCTGGAGTCCTTTCCGCTGAGATCATTAACCTTTGCGTGGTAATGAGCATGAGCATGAGCATGAGCATGAGCATGAGCATGAGCATGAGCATGAGCATGAGCATGAGCATGAGCATGAGCATGAGCATGAACATTGACATGAGCAAAACCATGGCCATGATCACAACCATGACCATAAACATGATCATGCATGATCATGACCACGACCATGATCACGACCATGACTACGACCATGCATAGAGATGAACAAGAACACGCGAGTATGCACTAATACGAGCGTCAACGAACGTAATGGATCATTCACGAACATTATAAACAAACGCGAACATTAAAATAGCCGAAAGTCGACACAAACACCAAACAGTACGCAACAAAATGCTAAATGTGTATGTAAAATCAATATTTTGTACATGACTCAATAGACAGTACCCTTAAAACGCCTTTTTCGGCCTTCTTTACAAAGCATGTTTCGTCTGCTTGCCAAGGCTGTCAAAGAAAAGTTAAAATGCAAGTTCAAAGTAAATAAAGAAAGAAATTACCCGTGGCAAAGCCAAGCATAGATATGGCATAGTTTCCGTGCCAGCATAAAAGATGTCCTGTATAGTGTGAACGAGGTCTAAAGGCTCGTGACTGATGCGATCGAATGGATTGACTTAGCTATAGCTGTTCATACATCCGTGAGACTGAGAAAAATCGCACCGAAAATCGCCTGTGTTAAACGGACCTTAATGTCTTTCGGCATTTATTCTTGAGGAAAGTGTTTTACCTGAACGCGAAATTCCACCGGATGAAGACCAATACCAGGAGCATTCTTCTTTTGTAATAAACCAGAATCCTGGAGAGAAAACTAGACAGTGTAGACAAAAATAACAGATCTGTATTTAATTCTGTGGAGTGATTTTGACTATTTTGTTTTTCGCGCTTCTTTTTAGCTGACGTCAGCAAAAAGCAAATTTGAGACGTTACTAAGTTTGAACGTTTTTCTCAAAATATACGTAGTATGAGACCCCGACTCTGCTCTTCGCCCGCTTCCCAGAACGGGGCAGAGATCACGGACGTAGCCAGGGGGGGGAGCCGGGGGAGCCGCGGCTCCCTCCCTTTTGATATAAAACGACAGAGATGCAACTACAAAACTGATGCAATATCAATTGCGTCAGGAAATAAACTGTAAACAGTGTATTCAATCTACTGAGTGTATACATTTTGAGTGTCTATGTGACGTTTGCGTGTTTTGAGTATTTTATATGACGTTTTTTAACCTTTAGAGTCTGTAAAATCTTCCTCCAAAAGCCAGGAAATGGCATTTCAGCGACTCTCGATTTCAAAATTTCCCGGGGGGCATGCCTCTGGACCCCCCCTTTCAAAATCCTGGCTACGTCTCTGCCAGGGATCATTTGAGCAAAGTCTCTGCAGAGTTCCCACCCGCACGAGCCTACAGTACTTCACTACAACATGAATGGCCGAACTGTATATATGGGCATTTATCTGACTTTTCAAATTCAAATTTTATACGCTCAAAGTTTACCTAAGACCCAGTTTACACGATGCCGGTACAATTTGAAAACGGAACAAAATCATGCCGGTATGCAAATACAGCATATAACATTTCATGTTATTTTTGTGCCGGTATCGTGTAAACGCAAGGCCTAAACGGCATGATTTTGTTCCGTTTTAAAATTGTACCGGCATCGTGTAAACGGGGTCTAAGTGAAGAAATCGTGTTTCCAGTACATGCAGCAAACCTAATTTGCATAAAATCTGTCGCTGACCATAAACATAGATATACGCAAGCGGTACAAGTGTAAATCTTTTCAATAATCAAGAACACCACTAGAACTATGCAGTGAAAATCAATCGGAAATTAAGTTTATGTAAATCAGGACCCGGTTGTATAAAACTTTTAATCATGATTTAATCACCTTTTGGGTGATTAAATCGTAGTTAACGTCTCAAACACTGGTTCTGATTGGCTAGAATTAAGCACTAATCATGATTAAAGTTAATCACTTTTTTATACAACCAGGCCCAGGACCAATTTCTATCCAATCAATCTCGTTCCCAGAGCCCACGTTCCCCACCTGGAAAACGAGAGACTCTGGGATAATCCGTTTCACATCGATATTTCATTGGCTGATGAACACAGTGAACTCTATATAACTCTTCTTCCGGATAACAAGAATCCTGTGATGACGTGAACGGATTATCCCAGAGCCTCTCGTTTCCCGCCCGCTGGGTAAGGGGAACGTGGGCGGCTGGGAACGAGATTGCTATCCAATTTACTACACCTGATTAAACATTCATTCTTTTAATTTTCTTCATGAAGCCATTATTGACTGGATACGTTTTACTATAACTTTTATTTATTTGTTAAATATATACGTATACCTGATACTGCACAGTGCCGTTATGACTAAAAACCTTCCTAATCACTATCACGTTAAGTGAACCAAACTCCGAACCTTTGTAAGACAATCTCAATTGATCTAAGCTTGACCAGTAGACGCTGCTATCTAGAGAAACAGAAAGGGAAACAAATCCTTATTATAATATCTAGAACAAGTTAGATTATCGACGACGACAATGATGATGATAATAATATTAATAATAATAATAATAATAATAATTATTATTATTATTAAATAATTATTAAATAATAATTATATAGAGAATAATACATGGCTGCGCGGAAATATGAAATTTATTTCGAGTGTTGACTAGAATATCTCACGAGTGAGCAAAACGAACGAGTGAGATATCTTGGTCAACACGAGAAATAAATTTCATATTTCCAAGCATTCATGTATTGTTCTGTTTATTATATAAAAAATAGTCCTATTTCCCCACAAAAATAGAGCAGCAAACTCTAATACGTTTCACGATAATCGACACATCAGAGATTTAGAGATTATCATAAATAATCATGCACACATGTGAGATTATCGTTTTTATTAGTGGCGGAAACATCAATAAAACACTCTATTTTATATAATAAAATAATAATAATAAATAACAATAATAAGGAAAAATTTATATGTCATTGTTTACAATTAAATATTATTTCAAAAACTTATAAATGACATCAGAAGACATAATACTAAACGTAATATTCATAGTGCTTATATAAAAGCGAAAATTTGCACGTCGCATGTCCATAACTTAATTTATTCAGAAAGGTTTATATATCATTGCAATTATCAAACGGAATAAACTTGAAACTATAGTTTGTCTACGTGTCTCCCGCAACAGTCGACATTAAATCAACATACAATGTTTTAAATGATTTTGACAGACCGCCCTTTAAGTGCAACGACTGGTATATACCTAAAACGAAAATTAGACTAATATTTAACGACGACGATGTCATTAATTCTGTAGAAGGGATAAAACACCGAACTAACGTCAGATTGAAAGCAAGTTCTCTTTCCCATTCAATATATATACAGATTCTATGAATTCTCTTCAGAGAAAAGCGAACGGCAAAAGCGAACATGAAATTTTTAACAATTTTTTAGGATTATTTACATGGCATAAATTATTCATTTTAGAACCAGCCGTCTTTTCAATCAATCAATTAGTATCAGTTTCATGCAATTCAGGTTTGAGCAGTGTTGTTCTGATCAAGAAAGAAGCATGTTGGTTTCTTTGGGTATCTGGATGGTCTCTGTGCGCTTAATAGTTCTTTCAAGAACAGGAAACTGTTTAAACGAAGCATTGTTCCAGATAGAAGAGGGAAAGTACTTGCCCGGTCGCGTGATTCAAACACAGCATACAAACAGCGAGTTCGAGTGCAGTTCGTATTGTTCAAGAGAAAAATCGTGCGCCTCAGTGAATTACAAGCACAAAGGTGATGATAAAGGTCTGTGTGAACTCAATGATGAAGCACTTTCGGTTTCCCCAGAAGACGGTCTGGCCCAGCCTGAATTCAGTTATCTTGGTGTCGTTGAGCGGGTAAGGAAAACTTTAATTATTTTTTGTTTGATCAATTACATAAAACTATACGCACACACTAGCAGGAAAACCATAGGCGGAGATCAAAGAAGAAATCACGAAAAGAAAACACTGTTATATGATGGACCTTCTCGGTCTCACAAATTCGTACGGTTCGGCCTGTTTACACGGAAGAAAAATTCGGAACTGGTCTTAGGTTAACCAGAAAACGAGATCCACCTCCTCGTAGTTATAAATTAGCATCTAACACTAAACGAGACCGATCTACAACGTGCTTTAGGGATAATTGTATCTAAAGATCTTCTATATGGCACAATCAGGTAGTTTCTATCGTAGCTAAATCAAATAAGGCACTAGGATTTCTTAGAAGAAACACTCCAAATTCATTAAATATAGATTTACGACGAACCCTTCATATCACATTTGTACGTTCTATGTATCATGTCTTATGGAAGTCAGGTGTGGGCTCCCCAATCTAATTCATACGATCTGAAACTTATTGAAAGAGTACAACGCCGTGCTACAAAGTTCATTCTTTTCCCCTGTAAAGATTTTTCCTATAAGGATAGACTAATTAAGCTAAATTTGCTTCTGTTATCCTATTGGATGGAGTATTTAGATCTAGTGTTTTTCTTTAAATGCAGGCTTAAGCTTAATAAGCTAGAGTTAAGTAAGTATGTGAGTCCTTATTCTCAATCTGTTAGGAAGACTAGAAACAGCAATGCAAGTATAGATTATAAAGCAAATTAATGTAAAACGTCAACTTTTAGAGATTCGTATTTTAATCGTATTGTTCCTTTGTGGAATTTGCTACCCTGTAACATAAAAAGATGTACTTCTGTTGCATCCTTAAAACAGGCACTTTTATCTTATTACGTGGAACTTTTACAATCTACATTTGATAGTGATCGGATAAGAACACTTAAGACTATTTGTTCGAAATGTCGTTCGACAAATATCAGGGCAGTTTGTCGTCGCTGAATTTAACTTTCTAGTATATATGATTATTTATTCTATCTAATCCTGTAATAATTATCTAGTTTATGTAAGTGTATTTTGTCTTGTAATATGTGCGGGGCTTAGCTTGACTGGACTTCGAGTCCTTTCTTTGCCCTGGAAAGTTATTAAATTTAAAAAAAAAAAAAATTCGTACGGTTCCGCCTGTTTACACGGCGAAATAGGGCGAATTCAAGACCGGTCTCGAATTCGTACGGTACAGTGTAAACGTAGCTTAATAGAATAGCCGTGAGTTTGTCGTGGTGACAAAATAACTTAAATGTAGCTTGGAAAAACGTTTAATCATAGTGCAGTAAGTAGGTAGTTCTGATAAGAGCTAAGTGGTACAAAGTGGTATAGACTGTCGGATTATAGTTTTACGTAATGAATTAATATATCAAGCTGCGCACCTTATTAAAATTAATAATTTAAAAATTTATTGTAGCAGGTTTTGTACAATTAAAATGCAGTCGAATGAGTACATGAATAAATTTAACATTGTGTAAAACTGAGTTATGCATGGGGATGCACGCGAGAAGCACCGCCTGGAGCAAGTCCACATTTTTGAGTGCTCTTCAAACTTCTCAAGTGCATCCACAGTCAATGAAACACGCTAAACCATGAATTACTGTATTTCTTTTATAACATAGAATAATGCCACAAGAAGCGTTTCGGTTGTGTTTTCTGTTTATACTGTTTGTTGTTTGAACTGCTTTAGATTTATTTTAAATACCTAATCTTTAAGCGCATATAAACCCAAATTTCTTATCATCTAAATACGTTCTACCTTTCGCAAATAGTTGAACAACGAAATATTTTTTAGATTGGAGTAACCTTTATTGCTTTAATATAGAGATTTTTGTTTTCAAAATGGTAATGAGATGACGCCAAAGTAGTCATCATTATCTATACAATATTTATTTGCAGGAGTGACATGACCCAATTCTTCCATTAATGGCGTGTTTGAACAACATGTTCCATATTGTATGAGTTTTTCCACAAAAATTCTCAGGTAGTTTATCTTGCCAAAAAGAGAAAGAAATCCAGAAAATTAGAAATGCGAATCCCCCAGAAAATTGAAGAATAGCTCCAATCAATAAAATATTTCACTGAACAACTGATTGCTCTATGTAGAATGTATTCAGATGATAAAAAAATTGGGTTTATATGCACTTTAAATGTTGCCACAGACCAATTGGTAGTTTGTTTGTTTTGTTTTGACCGAATATTTCTCTTCTTCTTTTTCAAAAAAATGTTTTCCCGCGCTTTTTCCCGTACTACAACGAGAAATGGAGCACGCACGACAAGCATTCAGAAATGGTTGTTGTATTAAATCTACGTTAATTCTTTGAAAGTTTTCATGGCGATAATGTAATATAAATAAGTTTTGTGGAAACACCAGGTAAAATATTTAGCAAAGAAATATTTTACGTGGTGTTTCCACAAAACTTATTTATATTAAATCTATGTTATAAATGTACTTAGCATATAAGCCAATGAATGTGCTTTTTGCCCTTTCCAACCCAACTTGCCATCAAATTTTACTATTTAAAATCCGGCATATAAAAACGTTTTAATCAATTCAAGATGTTCCTTTACAAGCAATTCTAGTCAGTGTGCTAACGTTAATATTCATACGTCTACAGAATTGTAAAGACACGAAGCAGATCTTTTCACATAGTAAGTAATCAATGATTATGATTATAATTAGTGTTTAAGATTAAGATTAAGATTAAGATTAAGATTAAGATTAAGATTAAGATTAAGATTAAGATTAAGCTTAAGATTAAGATTAAGGTTAGTAAGTCAGAATATGTGTTTAGGATTAAGATTATTGCTTAGGGTTAATGGTTAAGGTGAGTTTAAAGAGACATTAGTAGAGGAAATCTTCTATAGGTGAATTTCAGGGTATTGTGTGCGCATCATTTTGCAAAGAAATTGGCGGGCTCCCCACAAAGTAAGCAATGGCAAACAGACTTGCTAGCGAGCCAACAACAGCAGAATAAGAGTGTTAAACATCCAGAAACTGTATCTATACTTTGTTGACTTTAAAAACAGTATGTTTACTTTGTTGGAGCTTGCCAGTTGTTTTGAGAAATGATGCGCGCAACACCCTGAACTCGCCTATTCAATTTTGATTTTATCTATCGACTTTTCGTATGCGAAAGTATAGCATTCTTATTAAATCAATATAATCTCATCATGTCCAGAGATTTTCAGGTTTTTGTAACATGCAAATAAGATGCCTTATGGTGTAACCACTCCACACAGATCAAACCAACTTCCCCAAATCAGGAATAAAAAAAAATCTTGCAATAACTGTGCACATTGCAATGTACCATTCGCATTAAAACAGCTTCAAAGTTTCAGCACAATCTACCCAGTTGTCGTCATTGTCTATGATGGTAGTTTTCATGGAGTGGCTAGATCAAGACTAATTATCTTGCCAAAAAAATTTAGAAACAAAGAAATGTATGTATCCGGTATCTTGCAAAGAAATATTGGATAGTGACAAGTATGTATCACTCCTTGATATACATTTGTTTGTTTGTTTGTTTGTTTGTTTGTTTGTTTGTTTGTTTGTTTGTTTGTTTGTTTGTTTGTTTGTTTGTTTGTTTGTTTGTTTGTTTGTTTGTTTGTTTGTTTGTTTGTTTGTTTGTTTGTTTGTTTGTTTGTTTGTTCGTTCGTTCGTTCGTTCGTTCGTTCGTTCGTTCGTTCGTTCGTTCGTTCGTTCGTTCGTTCGTTCGTTCGTTCGTTCGTTCGTTCGTTCGTTCGTTCGTTCGTTCGTTCGTTCGTTCGTTCGTTCGTTCGTTCGTTCGTTCGTTCGTTCGTTCGTTCGTTCGTTCGTTCGTTCGTTCGTTCGTTCGTTTGTTTGTTTGTTTGTTTGTTTGTTTGTTTGTTTGTTTGTTTGTTTGTTTCTTTACTTATTGGTTTGTTTGCTTGTTTCTTTATTTGGTTTGTTTGTTTGTTTGTTTGTTTGTTTGTTTGTTTGTTTGTTTGTTTGTTTGTTTGTTTGTTTGTTTGTTTGTTTGTTTGTTTGTTTGTTTGTTTGTTTGTTTGTTTGTTTGTTTGTTTGTTTGTTTGTTTGTTTGTTTGTTTGTTTGTTTGTTTGTTTGTTTGTTTGTTTGTTTGTTTGTTTGTTTGTTTGTTTGTTTGTTTGTTTGTTTGTTTGTTTGTTTGTTTGTTTGTTTGTTTGTTTGTTTGTTTGTTTGTTTGTTTGTTTGTTTGTTTGTTTGTTTGTTTGTTTGTTTACTTATTAGTTTCTTTGTTTGCGTGTTTTTGTTGGTTTTTTACTTGTTTGTTTGTTTGTTTGTTTGTTTGTTTGTTTGTTTGTTTGTTTGTTTGTTTGTTTGTTTGTTTGTTTGTTTGTTTGTTTGTTTGTTTGCTTGCTTGTTTGTTTTCTTGCTAGCTTGTTTGCCTGTGTTTACTTACTGATTTGTTTGTTTATATGTTTGCTATATTTTTTATATCGAGATATATCGACAGAAAAGAAGCAAAGCTCAATCTATTACATATCCAGATGCAGAACAAACACAAATTCTGATGTTAATAGTACATAGCACATTTTATCCTACATTTTATGATTCTTTGGTTAGATCTTCCTTGGACAACGGCGTTTACAAACTGCAAAAAGACGACTTTTCACAGCCGTACCCGGTCTACTGTCACATGACTGAAATTCCAGGATGTGGAGGTGGAGGATGGACACTGGTTATGAAAACAGATGGAAGGAAGGTACGACACATAACTGCTGTGCACGGGACTGAAAATGACATGACATAATTTAGTCCAGGGCAAGGCAAGACAGGACAGAGAGCAGAGCAGAGCAGAGCAGAGCAGAGCAGAGCAGAGCAGAGCAGAGCAGAGCAGAGCAGAGCAGAGCAGAGCAGAGCAGAGCAGAGCAGAGCAGAGCAGAGTAGAGTAGAGTAGAGTAGAGTAGAGTAGAGTAGAGTAGAGTAGAGTAGAGTAGAATAGAGTAGTGTAGAGTAGAGCACAGTACAGTACAGTAGGTGCGGTGTGGTGTGGTGTGGTGTGGTATGGTACAGTAGATTGCGGTGCTCTGAAAGTTAGCTTGCGGGCGCAGCTAACTTTCAAACCGCTTTATATTCTGTGTATGATATCGTTCGTTCGTTCGTTCGTTAGGAATCAATAGCAAGCGACATTTTTGACGGGGCATTTTTAACGCGATGTTTTGAACGCCACATGCAGGGCACCGCTTTGTAACACTGTGTCTGGTTATAATATAAATTTCTATCCAAATTGGTTAACGCCACTCTGGCTTACAGTAAAACGTTTTTGAACGTAACTTAAAACTTACTGTACATAGTGTCTTCGTTGTGAAAGTCCTATACTTATACTCCCATAGAAACAAGAAACGACGTTATTTATCTACAAGATACGTCAAATAGGCTTCTGGTAATAGACCGCCCTCCAGACCCGGATTTACCGATAGGCTTACTAGGCTACAGCCTGTAGGCACACAATTTGGACGGCCCACGTTTTGGGATGAAAAAAACCCAACTGATATTATTCTACTTTATAGAAATATTTCTTAAAAATGACGAGAAACTCTGTTAAAAAATGGGATTTCAGACCTTTATATTTTGCTCCAAAGTGTCCTCAAAATGCAGGAAATGCTGTTTTAGAGACCCAAAATTCAAAAAAATTCCGCTGGGGCATGCCCCCAGACCCCCCTAGAAATGTGTCGTCACACTTAACCTGTAGGCCCAAAATTGGTAAATCCGGGCCTGCCGCCATCATCGCAATTCAATAATGCCGAACCAGCCATGAGATTGCGTGAGATGATTCAAAATCACCACTAATCCACCGTATACAATCAAAGTTTAGGGACCTTAAATACAACTTATCCACAACTTATCAATTAAGCAAGATCTTCTATCTTCAGCAAACTTTTAACTATAACGGCTCGTACTGGAGCGACAAGGAAACATATCAAGTTCAAGAAGGACTCGAAGGATTAATAACAGAAAAGGAAAGCAAGTTGGCCTCTTACTGGAACACTCCGTTCACAAAAATATGTCTGGGCATGAAAGTCAATGATGTCAGTAAATGGATAAAGTTGAATTACGAAGCAAGTTCGCTGTACAGTGTGATAGCAGGCGGAACATTCCGAGAAACAACTGTAGGACGGGGAACATGGAAATCACTGATCAGCGGCTCATCTTTACAGACGTATTGCAATAGAGAGGGATTCAACGTTCAAGAGTACAGCACAGAGCATATCTTTGTAAGCGTGCGACTTGGAATCATCGCTAACAATGAGAACGATTGCTTGACCTGTGATTCGTATATTGGCTTTGGTGTTTCGTTTATTAGTTGTGGAGTTGTGTCCACCACAGTAACTGGTAATCTGGCAATATGTAATTATAACGATAATGGTGTCAAGACGGCATTTGGATACATCCTGGTGCAGTAATTGTAACGATGTCATAAGTAAGGGTTATAATGGGGATATGTCATCCTATTTCTAGCAATCCTTATACAAAAACAAAGTTGTCTTAGGGCCTGTTTATATGATCCCGCGGTGTACCGGGATGTCCCGGTTGCCCAGGATGAATTTCATCCCAGGTTTATATGGAGTAAACAAGTGCTCGTCCGGTTGACCGGGATGAATTTCATCCTGGGTCAAAAAGCGCGGGAATAACTTCTACTATGTTCGAAGTTATTTCACTTTTATTCAGTGTTTTATGACCGTAATTATCAAAGTTACAAGCATTGTAGTTCGGTAAACTTCATCCCGGTGTACCGGGATGTCGCGTTTATATGGGAAAAAATCTGTCCCGGTGTACCGAGATCTCGGTTGCTTCAACCGGGATCCCGGTACACAGGGACGTCCCGGTCTCCATATAAACGCAACCGCGAAAATAACAGTAAATTATCTACAAGCCGAGATCCCGGTACACCGGGACGTCCCGGTACATCGGGATCATATAAACAGGCCCTTAGAGTGTGTTTATACGGAGGCGAGTCAGCCCGGGTACCCTGGCTAGCCCGCTTTGCCGAGATCGTGCTGGTGCTATTATTTCTTGTTAATTTTCATCTTGTGTTTGTATGAGAGCCGACCCAGCCCACCTAGCCAGGATCTCGCCTGCCTCCTCCGCAGGCCCTCGTTGCATCATGGACAGGTCACACACGCCGAATTTAGGGCCTGCAAGATCCTGTAAAAAATTGGCAAAACTGGCAAAACTTGACACGGAATAAATTTGCATAATTACTACCATTGTTAATAGCCATGGCTATATACGAAGAGTTTGAAGGACATTGAAGACTTATGACATACGAATCCTAGCTTTAAAATGAAGGAATTGTTGAAAAAAGCAATTACGGTTGAACTTTGTCAACTTTCGGCTGGAATAATCAACGAAAATTCACTTTAGTCTACCCGGAGACTCTTTGGTTTATACTTTTTCGGTTTCCACAACAACTGAAACTTGAATTACGCTACACTATAGCCTACAATTTAACAAAATTAAATCTCATTAATTCTTGGTCAGTTGACAGTCTTCAATAGCTAAATAAACCAAAAAACAATAAGAAAAACATGTACTTTCCTGACCGACTTGACCGTCGAATTTGCTTTTGTTCGGCAGATATTTTTTCCTTCAATTCCTTTTTGTTGATAAAAATATTATTGACAGAAGGTCGGTAATTCTAAAACATATTGGTTTCTTCATTGTCATGATCTGTAAGAAAGTTTAGACCGAATTTCCTGGTGGGTCACAGTGTTAAAAGAACTTGGACGTACGTTTGTCAACAGCGGCCGGAAAGATTTTGCAGGCCCTCTCAAGACTATCGCCTCTAGGGCCTAGTCTCGCTGTGCATAATGGGATCAGTCCCCATTTTGTTTACAGGATCTGGCAGGCCCTCTCAAAAGTGTGACTTGTTCATGCATTACAGTTCATATTTAAAACAATGAGACTTTGTGTCTCACCAGAACTGATAAATTACGCGATTAGCACAACAAGCAAGCGAGCTCGGCAAAGCACTGTAGAGAAATGTGCGTTTACCAAAATCAGTACGTGGGTAAGACAGCTTAAGATCATATAAACATGCTCTAGTACGAGTATGTTGTTTATTGGTAGACAGGGGTGCCGGAGCCACGGGGGCAGCTGCCCCCCCTTGCCTTCACGGTGCGGGGGCAGCACGGGGGCAACAATTGCCCTTTTTCGCACGAGGAATGTTTTCTACAGAAAGTTCCATTCGTATTATCGTATTAGATTACTGTTGTATTAACATGGAAAATGTCTTACAAGCTAGTTTATTGCTTCAGACCGCGGGGAGGCAGCAAACTAATTTTACCTTGGGTTACTTCTGTCTTAATTCTGTTCAGACCTTTTTAACTTGGTGGGTGTTTTGTGATTTCGTTAAGGATGTCATGTTTTACCTTGGCTGACATTATCTGATTAACATCATTAACTGGTCATTAGAATGTTGCACTAGTTATATGTATAATACAACTTATGATGTCATGTTTTCTTAAATGTAAATAGGAATGTAGCATCAATGTGTACAATTCAGTCGTTGAATTTACTTTTTCAGTACATTGCAATTTATTATATAATGGCTTTTGGTTATTTTATGCTATACAGCAAAATTGGCGAATATTATTTACCACGTGCAAAAATTAATGCTGAGAAAAAGTGCCCTTTTTATATGGCTGCCCCCGCCGCCTTACGTAGCTTCTGGCGCCCCTGTTAGCAGATAAAAAATTAAACTCCCATAAGTTAAAAGGAAGGTGGAGCAACAGGGTTAAGTAATATATTGAATAGTAGGAGAAGCTTCCTTAACTTAATTAGATCAAAAACTGGAATCCATTTAATTAATGTACAGCTTTAATGTTGAAGTTTGCAGCTCAGACACTTGACGCTATATAAAAATAGCATTCTACATATAGCCCCTTTAATCAATAGTCACCAGTGTGATAGATAATTTAACATCGCTGGTGAGGTTTTAACGCCCACTGCTTCACGTGGCCAGTCTGCCTCTGGTGATAGACAGAGTAAAACTTTTGGGGCGAAACAAAATACTATGCTACTTATTCATCCAAAATTTATTTAAACAAGGCGATAATAAAAGTATTAATAAACTTTTGGCACTCGCTTATTACTTGTGAAATCTATGAGTGTTGCAGCCAATCCAATTTCAATAGCTACATGCATGATATCCCCTGTAAAAAGAAAACCCTAAATAATAGTTATACAATGACTAAGGGCCTGTTTGTATGATCCCGGTGTACCGGGACGGGATGGCAGCCGGGATGATTTTGATGTATTGAAATAAGTCACGGTCTTTGATTATGTGCATCGGAAAGCTTTCGCCTACATTTTTCAAGGCCTAGATTACTAAATAACTTCAACAAAAGCCATTTTCAATTGCCACAATCATTCACTTTTAACTTTAGGATCAGATCAACAAAATCTGAGTTTTTTCAGGCATCGCGTGGTTTTTCTGTTTTACGTGTTGACTTATTTCAATACATCAAAATCATCCCGGCTGCCATCCCGTCCCGGTACACCGGGATCATATAAACAGACCCTAATGCACGTACATTCCTCTGAAAACTTCTCGAACATTTCCGTGATGGCCAAGATGTTTTCCAGCATAGTGCAGATACTGGGGTTTACATAAAGCTTACTGGGATTGGACTAGAGAAATGTGAAAATCGACACTGAACTTATCAATGCTGAAAATTGCCACTTTGTGTTGCCACGGTAATATCAAATGATAATTTCCAGTTCGTTATTTACTCTTCTCAAATCATTAATAATTCATGACGAAAACACAAAGGAAAACAGTACCGTGTCTGTGGTTTGGATATCGGAGGAAGAAATTACATAAATTAAGCAAACTTTCATCTTGATTTCCTTTAAAATACTGATTTGTTTAAGATGCTATATCATATACACTGAGGAGTGTTTCATCAGAAAATCCAAACACCTCGAAGTTTGTTCAAAAACCTCGCGGCTTCGCCTAGGTTTTCAAGAAACGTCTCGGTGTTTGGATACCTGATAAAACATGATATATTACGTCGCAAGCACCAAAACAGTGCGCAATTTGACTGGAAGACATCTGTCATGACTTTCTTCAATGTTTAAAGAGTTCCTTTCATTTAGAAAACCTGCACCAACAATACTGTTTGTTCAAGCTATTCTAGTTTATTTATATATATATATATATATATATATATATATATATATATATATATATATATATATATATATATTTGTGAAATTCATTACTAATTCATGAGTTTTGCAGCCAATCCAATTTCAGAAATTACGTCACATGTTACCCCTGTAAACCCCATACAAACTAAAACCAATGATGCTAATTAGTTACAAGCACTAGTGGATGTATACTCTTCTGATACAACCACTAGTGCTTGTAACTAATTAGCATCTCAATATCCCAAAGGAATTTTTACTATTCATTCATTTCACAAGTTGTTTACAACACTCGCGTCCTTGTTGTATTGAATATACAATCACTCGCCTTCGGCTCGTGATTGTATATTCAATACAACACGGCCGCTCGTGTTGTAAACATTACATATATATATATATATATATATATATATAATACCATTAATAATTCATGAAGAAAACACAAAAGAAATCATGACCGTGAAGGAGGTTGTATATCTGATACAAACCACGCGTGGTTGTATCATTTGATACAACCAATAGTGGTTGTATATCAGGTCTATCTCAGCTATAAAACATTGAAATTGAGCTTTTTCTGAATTAATCTGAACAAATATTACTCATGTTAACATCAAAGACTCGGAGTATTTTAAGCTATTTACAATATTCGTGTCCGTGTTGTATTGGATATGATAAGCTCTCGCCTTCGGCTCGAGTTTGTATATCCAATACAACACGGCCACTCATATTGTAAATAGTACATATATATATATACAGTATATATATATATATATATATATATATATATATATATATATATATATATATATATATATATATATATATATATATATAGTAGAAACTTACTGCTGCAATCTGATTGGCTACTCTACTCGATAGCAAAATTGAGTACCAGTACTCGCGCGGCCATGCAGTAAAACAACATGGAGGACGAGGAGTGAAAGATTGTTTTGCCTTGGTTTTCACACAGAAACAATGGTTATGCTTCGTTTTTTGAAATAATCAGGAAGAACTAAGGTACACAAATTAGTTTCTACTAAAACAATTAGATTATTCGCTCTCAATTTCTATGACATGTTAGTTGACTCGAGCTCCGCTCTCGACAACTATTCACTCATAGAAATTTCGAGCTCATAATCTAATTGTTATTAAATAGACCACTATCATAATGGCGACTAATTTAAATATTCTTTCATGTGCAATCTTAAAAAAACTTTCTCGCCTCGTTTGTGTGTCGGCAATACAAAAGAATAAGTGCATAGGCTCAATGTCAATAGATGCAAAGCGATAACAAGTTGTTGTCATAAGTCTGTTGGCGTCATGAACCTTGTTATACAAGTTGTCAACAACCCGTTACAGACTTATTAACACACTTGGAACAAGCAGTACAAATGCATTCCAGCGGTAACGGCTTGTTGGAACGGCCTTACATGTACTACTTCCTTGCAGGTAAATATAAAACAACCCAGATGTTTTTTACATGTACTGTGCGGTGTAATATGTTTGATTAAATGTTTGTCTGATTGATAAGCCTATGGCACAGTGTAACCCAATCATATCGAAGGCTGGTATTTGTAGCCGCCCTTCAAATTTAATATATGAAGTTTAAGGTCACTTTATTAATTTAGTGTAATATATAAGTATATATAGAGAGGACAGGCCTAGAAGAAAAAGCTATCGTGACTGAAGAGCAATGTTTAGTCTTCTAAGTATCGGGGCACTCTTTCTCCACTCTATTCTCCTCCTAGAATCAGGAAATTGTTTAAACGAAGCGCTGTTTCATAGACGAGTGGGGAAGTACTTGCCTGGCCGCGTGATTCGGACAGAGAATACAGACAGCGAGTTCGAGTGCAGTTTATATTGCTCAAGAGAAGAGAGATGCGCGTCAGTGAATTACAAACACACAGGTGACAGACAAGGGCTGTGTGAACTCAACGATGAATGGCTTAGAGATTTCCCGGGAAAAGGGTTAGATTTAGACAAGCCTGAATTCAACTACCTCGGCATCGTTAAGCGGGTGAGGACAAGTAGTTCTGTTCTTTCTTTTAATTTCAATCATTTAACATATCCCAATTATTTGTTTTAGAGTGTGCATGTAATCATGTAAGCTGCCGACTAGGGACTTTAAGATCTACGACGTCGACCTCAACAACAACGTCCTTTCAACAAAAGAATTATTTTTGCAAAACAAAGAGAATGAACAATTTTTAGTCCCTGGTGTAATTTCAACACCGTACTCGTTCTTTATACAACGCCACTTAGAGCATTTTCATAATAATTCTTGCGTTTAGAGGACATAGTCGTTGAGGTTGACTTCGTAGATCACTTAATGTCCCTTATATTCGATGAAAGCCTTACGATGTACAAAAAACGAGCATGAAACAAATTTGCAGAAAATTAAGTAGTTACAAACTGTAGGATAACTTCAGTAAAGCGCTATCAGGTCGTCAGAATTTATGCCACAAAAATAAGATAGATATCGTTAGAAAGCTATTAATTTGTAGAATACAATATTGTATTTGATTTTGCGATAAACACAAACCAATAATAGTTGTGACTTATTTTGGTAAAACCAGAGGGCTTCACTAGGGGCGATTCGAGTACAAAGCGTTTTATTTTGTTCAAATTTCTTTTTTGCTGTTCGATTCCGAGATAAATTATAAGCAAAACGGTGTCGGCGTTTTTTGATATGTCCACTTTTAATTTGCTGTTCAGTTTATTGACGACCAAAGTTGAAAATGCTGTTTTTCGACCAACGTTCGGACGAAACAAGTCATAAAATCGATATCAAGCAATAAATAAAAAAACCCCAGCACTGTTTAGCTGAAAATTTATCTCGGAATCGAACTGCGAAATATTTCTTTTAACAAAATAAAACGCTTTGTACCTAAGTCGTCCGAGTAAAGCCCTCTGGTTTTATTTAAAAAATTCACAACTATTATTGGCTCGTGTTTATCGCAAAATCAAATACAACATTGTATTCTACAAATGAATAGCTTTCTAACGATATCTATTTTATTTTTGTGGCATAAATTCTGACGAATTGAGAGCGCTTCACCGAAATGACTCTGCAAACCTTATAAAGAAGACCTTGATGGCTGAAAACTTATTTTCTTCTTGCAACTGGTGTTCGTATAAACTTTTCAGCTGGCTCATGACAACATTTAATTAACGAAGCTTTTTTAAGAGCAATATTAAAATATTGCCGCAAATTTGTTTGCACACATATGTATTTCTTTTCCAATTTAAAACAGATGTAATCAAAAGCCCAGTTTACACGGCCAAAATTTAAACGGGATCTGAGCCACATCTGACTTTAAGCGGGCTTAAAATGTCCGTGTAAACAGATCGGCGTAAATTAATCGCGATTAGTTTCCACCACCTCAAGGAGGTGGATTAAATTTAAACTGAGCACGATCAGTTAATCGCGCTTAATATGGCCGTGTAAACGCAACGGGATTGAAAAACGCTTGCTATTAATACGGTATTATTAATACGATAAAATGCATTTTTTTGCCCTGCTGTAGAAGCTTCCATCTCGGCGCTATTCTTTGTTTCTTTCTTTTTCTATTACTCTTTCTCGTGTACCGATGTCTTCCGTAGTTCCGTTCCGTTGTTCTTTGACGCACGTTACCAATACGAAGCTTCCAAAACCCAAACTATAGCTTATAAGCTTAAATGACCGTGTAAACGCACCAAGGTGGCGCATTTTAAGCACGCTTAACTTAAGCGTGCAAACAGCCCTAAAGATATAGATTTGGTTGATAAGAATTACCGTGTCAAAATATCATTTAATAATAATAATAATTTTTTTTTGAATAGCATGGCGGCAGGCGTTTCATCCCCTCCCTCTCCCCCCCCCCCCCCTACTGAAACGCCTATGCAGGCTACTCAACAGGTAGAGCGGCGGACCGGAATCCCGAAGGTGCGAAATCCCGCTCGAGTCAGCCGAAATTTTTCGGTTGAGTTTAACAGTGTAAGAAAATCATGAAAAATTTTCTCATGTTTCTCTGAGGATGATTCTGTAATAGCTAACATATCTTCTGCATTATCCATCCTTCTCTAGAATTGTAAAGACACAAAGCAAATCTTTTCACCAAGTAAGTCCTATGTAGGCACGGGGCTGAAAGGTGACGTCCTAACGGCACACACCACTCGTGCTTGCGCGTCTATACTATATACACTATATATATATATATTAACACAATCTGAGCTTTCGATCTGTATAGGCCTTTTACAACGGCGAGCTAAATCATGTGACTTACACATTCAAACATCTGCTAGTTTAGGTTTATAAACAATCTTTAAGATATAATGGAAAGTATATGAAAGTCAGGATGGATATATATCCGATTTACAACACATTTAATTTCTTTTGAATTTTCTTCACGAATCAGTCAAATTTTTTTTAGAAACAAAGAGATGTATAAGCTTACGATCTTGCCAGGAAATGCTGAACTATGACGAGTAAGTACACTTATCTCATGACACCCCCACATTTTATCGTTCAATGTATTAATAAAGATGTTTAACTGATCCGTATGCATAGTAGTGTGTAGTCTGTCTGTCTGTCTGTCCGTCCGTCCGTCCGTCCGTCCGTCCGTCCGTCCGTCCGTCCGTCCGTCCATGCATCTGTCCGTCCATCCATCTGTCCGTCCGTTTGTTTGTTAGATCGTTGGAAAACGGTGTTTACCAGCTGCAGTTGAACGATTCTTCGCAAAAGTACTCAGTCTACTGTCACATGACTAACATTCCCGGATGTAGAAGTGGAGGATGGACGCTGGTTATAAAAACAGATGGAAGTAAGGTACGACTAATCATGGAACCGGAATTTGAAAAAAGTCCTTTGTATTTGACATAAAATTTTATTGTTTAAACACGTTGCTATACTTGATGGGGTTCTTTCTCAAAGTCTCTATTTTCTATTTCCAGAAGACCTTTATCAATGATGCTCCGTATTGGAGTAACAAAATAACATATCAAGTTCAAGAAGGGCTCGAAGGATTAACAGAAAAGGAAAGCAAGCTGGCCTCTTACTGGAACACTCCGTTCACAAAAATATGTCTTGGCATGAAAGTTAATGGTGTCAGTAAATGGATAAAGTTGGATTACGAAGCAAGTTCGCTGTACAGTGTGATAGCAGGCGGAACATTCCGAGAAACAACTGTAGGGCGGGGAACATGGAAATCACTGATCAGCGGATCATCTTTACAGCGGAATTGCAATTTAGAGGGATTCAACATTGATATGTCCCGCACAACGAATCTTTATATACACGCACGACTTGGGATCATCGCCAATAATGAGTATGATTGCATAAGTTGTGATTCGTGGATGGGGTTTGGTGTTTCGTCAAGGGGTTGTGGTGTAGTCTCCGCTGTAACATGTGGTAACTTTGCAAAGTGTGACGGTAATAAAATCTTTCCAGCATTTGGATTCATGTTGGTGCAGTAACAAGTAACACTGGGAAAATAGACCACTGACCTATATATATATATATATATATATATATATATATATATATATATATATATATATATATATATAACTGGATCCTGTCCAAACAGTGATCGAACAAAGATGGCGAAAATATGGGTCTTTTCTCTCATGGTAGCAACTGCTGACCTTATTCTGTTCAATGTTTGCGTGACTGTGGGCTCAGCCGCGCCCGCGGGCTGATCAATTCAGTTATAAATGTATTTATGAGGAAAAAGGACAGCAGTTACTATTATAGAAGAAAGGACCAATAAACCATTGGAATGGTCACCATTGTCAGTCATTGATATAGGCACCCACAGTCCAGTTATATATAGGTCAGTGGAATAGATCTATAGTCATCTATATAACAACACTATCTTAAAATAGAAGTAATTTCGTTCGATGATCGCATTTCTAAGTTTTAATCATATGATTTCCGATTACCAGATAGTGGTCAGGCAAAATAAAATTAGAGCGATTTGCACAACTTAGCAAAGCCACTGATCTCTTCTAAAACAAGACTGGATCAAGTAACTCATTGTTCGCCAAGGTCAGAAAATAAAGCTCGGTTCCTTGCTAATGAGCGCCTTCTCTCTCTGCAAACATCCAACACTTTCCCTGTCGCCCATGCGCGAAGTTACCTTGGCAATGAAGTTCAGAAACACGAGATGTGCGTGAACATCACGAGGCGATAGCCCAGCGTTTCACCAGCTCTGTGAGTCGTCTTGTAATTTCCCAAGCACTGTAAACAACTTTATACCGACTCTGTGACAAAGTAGTCTTATTTCTTTACGGAAATAATGTTTTGAATAGTAAATAAAGAGATAAAAACAAGCTTACAGACGCTCAACTGGCTCAGGAACGCTAATTTTTACACTCTAGTGCCACCACGTAAACAACTCGTTGGTCATTGCGTAAGCACGCTCAATAGCCAATTAGAATGTGCGTTGCACCAAACCTGTTTTCAAAACTGGTTTGACACGTCCAAGATCATGGACGGCGGCTACATCAAACAAAGTGTCGGATGTTTGCAGAGGTCTCTTTCTTGTAGTAGAGAGACCTCGGTCAGCAGGGAAATTGGCGCCCACCAATCAGGCACGTAGCCAGGATTTTTAAAGGGGGGGAGCCGAAATCAAAATAAATTTTAGGAGGGTCCGGGGGCATGCTCTCCCGGGAAATTTTGAAATCGAGAGTCGCTGAAATGCCATTTCCTGGCTTTTGGAGGAAGATTTTACAGACTCTAAAGGTTAAAAAACGTCATATAAAATACTCAAAACACGCGTAGATACTCAGAATGCATACACTCAGTAGATTGAATACACTGTTTACAGTTTATTTCCTGACATAATTAGCATTGCATCAGTTTTGTAGTTATATATCTGTTGTTTTATATCTAAAGGGGGGGGGGGGGGAAGCCGTAGCTCCCTGCCATCAATCAATTGTGTAGGTAGATCAATACGAAGATGGAATATTCAGGACACAATGCTGTGCTTTTGGTTGTAAAAAGCAAAAAAAAAAGAAAAGAACGAGAAAAAACTCAGAAGTAATATGTAAAGGCCTCCAATTCGGACTAGACCGGGTTTTCAAGTACGAGGAATTCGTTCCAGTCCGAGGCGAATACATGACTTCTCAAAATCACTTAGTGTATTCCCAAAATGAATTAGTGCATTAGTAATTAGTGTATGGATGAATAACCGATTGTGTGAAGTAATATTTCAAGTCCAAGGACTTGAAATATTATTTCCAGTCCTTGGACTAGAAATAATATTTCAAGTCCTCTGCCCAGTACTTCCCTGGTATTTCAAGTCCCTTCACGTGGTGCAATTCAGCGCTTCTGATTGATTGATTATCTCATGAATTATTAATGAGTTTGAGAAGCGAGTTTCACACATCCAGTTGGTCCCTTAGCTCAATGGCCAATGCTGGCTTCGCTTTCCAACTCAATATATAGTTGCTCGATCCAGCCTTCTTTCAGACATCAGTGAGCAAAACACAAGCGTGCGGCATTTTCCAACTTTGGAGTGTCAATATCATGTAAATATTTTAAAGTGATAATTGACTTTGCCATTTGCCCTTCGAATATAAACTTGAATACAATGCTATATAAAAACACTTGTATAATATATGTCATTGAAGCACAAGGAACGTTAATAATGAAATGAACTTGCAAGTGACACCGATAAGTAAACATGACGCTGTGCTGATTGGAGATTGAAACGGAGATTGTGTTTTGTATAGCGGCGCTCTCCCTCTCTCTCCCGAAACGGAACAGCCGGAGTGAACGCCTGACCAGGCGTCTTGTTATCATTATCAAAACGTTTTTACTCGATACTTATTTATCATTATTGACATCTACTTTTGAAGTTCATATGACCTGTACATGTTCATTATACCGTAACTGCTCCTGTCACTGAGAGTAGTTTTCGAATGTACCAGTTGCTTGAACTCCACGGTGCATCACTGTGCGTGCGCGGCCTCAGCTTCGTTCTTATGAATTCCATTCAGTGTTACTCATTTTGCTCTTTCAGTTTTGAGTTCATAGACTTCATAGGAATCGGCTTGGGCTGTGCATGTGTATTGGTGCATCGTGGATTTCGAGCAAGTGGTCTATGATCAACTTACTGTATTGACTGATTTTTTATTGTTGCTGCCGATAAGTAAACATGACGCTGTGCTGATATTTTTTTCTAACGGAGATTGTGTTTTGTATAGCGGCGCTCTCCTCTCTCTCCCGAAACGGAACAGCCGGAGTGAACGCCTGGGCTTGGGTCCCTGTGTCTCGTGTCCAGACCTCTTTGCCGAGTTATGTAAAGCCGCTAGGATCTCGATTTGTGAAAAAATCTGGATGTTTGTTAGCAGTCCCCTTTTTCACGCGGAGTTTGGAGCACACATGCGCACATGTTCGTATAGTCAATCTGTGATTCAGTCATTCAGGAGCAGTTGCATTTCAATTTTAAAGGTGAGTAGTTATTCATATTTGCTTGAATTTGGGGATTTTGGTCATTTTGGACACTCTACTTTCAAGAGTTTTCTTCAACCATGAGCTTCGTGTTTTAGTTGGGATCGAGCACGTTATGGAAGTCGAGGGTAAATTAAAGTGGAGTACTTTTACTTTGACGAGCTTTAGTAGTTTATTTTATTTAAGCTAGAATTTTTTAAATGTTCGATTAAATACCTTGCTGTAAGTCTGTGTTTTAGTCGTGGACTGGGTAGATATATAACTCATCAAACCATTGAGGTTGAATATTTATATTAGGGGATTGGAATTGTGTATCTCAGTTACATCAACTTGTACTGCCTTAACATGTATGTTAATATTCAATGAAATGCATACCTACCAAGTCTCACGCCTTGCGCGTGTGACACACGCCTCAGCATTAATTCTCACGCTCACACGCGGGACATAAGTGATCTCACGCCTCAGTTTGGTTTGTAGAGCTCCGTGCTGGTATTTAATACTTAACGCTTGAAATCCTGCTAAAAGCGAATTAAATCTTATTCGTAATCCCCAAATGTGTACAATCTCTTGGGAAAATTAAAATTTAAATGTGACCGCAGGTTTCCCGAGTCAATGAGTCGCGCGTATGCCTCGCAGAGGCTCGCTGCAGTTTGGGGACAAGACTTTCATGCACGCGGTGGCCATAAAGAACGGGGGCTCAGCTCTGAATGAGATTTACACAAAACAATATGGCTGACATGGACTCGGACCATTGAACTCTAAGTAAACTGGAACGATAACTCGATGGCGTATCATGAAGCCAAAAATGGCGGACATGGGGGCCGCCATGCACGTCAATCCCAGTCCCTTTTACTGTATAACCGAGAGAAAATGGAGCTGAATTTGGTGAACTGGGTTGCAAAAACAGCTTGAAATCAAAGAAAAACTAAACTTGTTAACCACTTTTAGGCTTAAATCAAATTCCAATATACCGTAGAGTAGGTGAACACTGACATGACGAATAAAAACAAGGAAAACAGTAAAAATATAAGCTCTCAAATGAAAGTCAACAATACGCAACCAAAATTGCCATTGGTTTGGAAAAATATAAAGAAAATACATATGAAACCCAGGTTTAAAATGAAGAGGTTCTTTATAAAAACAATTGGGTTTTAAATTTCTCAATTTTCAGTAGGAAAAACCCAACAAAATGCACTTTACCGTGTTATTACAGCTCTGGAATTACTGTTCGTATCGAAAAATGTCAGACTTAGCATTTTCACAACTGAAACTTGAGTTAAAGCTATAATTTAGCATCTTATTACTAATTCTTGGCAAGACAACCTTCAAACGTTTGAGATAACAAAGAAAAATAAGAGAAACCTGCATTTTCCGTACGAGTTTCGGACTCGAATTTTGCTTTTGTTCGGCAGATATTTCGTCATTCAATCCATTTTCGTGTGTAGAAATTGTTCAGGTACAAGGCCAATAAGCCCAATACATACTATCTTCTTCGTTATCATCCATAAAAAAACTTTAGGTCTAAAAAATGGTTGTTTTTTGCAGCGAGTTTTCAGTTTTTCATTGTACGTGCCGCTCATAGGTTCTGTTGACGTCAGACGTGCAATGGCGACCCCCAGCGGCCGGAAGTTTGACTTCACCCAATCATAGGGCCTTTCTTATGGAGTTAGCGTTCCAGTTTATTTAGAGTTCAATGACTCGGACATAGAGATCATATATAAACTAGAGGGGGCATTGGGGGATAAATCAGGTAACCAATTGAAGGCTGCCATCTTGGATAAATTGGTTGGCAAAACAACGATGCCCGGATGAAATTTGTTGGTTCCAGGCCTTTTTTCTGTATCCGAAGCTAATTTTACATTTCTTGTTTATCTCGCCACATTTGTTTATGGAAAAAGAAGGTGGAAAACTCACGAACTACGTATTGTTAAAGTACATCGTGTACGTATGTTGTCACAAATTTCATAAGCTTTTGTTTCATATATAGTTGAAGTTTCTTCGTTATCTGTAGCGTTTTAAAACGTTCAAAATGTTCACACCTTTGTTCGTCAAATGATGAGAACTGGACTTATCACAAGTGCTTAGAATTTTGGCTATTGTTTTTAAAATACTTATCGCACAACCTTGAGCAATATATCAAACAGAACATATTGTAAAATTCAATTTCTGGTAGAACTTTTAAGTTCTTCTCCGAACCAGAAGTGTTCTAAAATTGTGAAAACATTTGTCATTTTGATCTGGCCTGGGTGAAGTTGGTCAATGTGAGAAGCTGTTTTTCATACCTAAAGTATTCCAAAAGTTATAGATGAAAGCAAACACCAAAACTGCAAAAGACAAAACAAACGGCTTCCCACATTGACCAACTTCACCCAGGCCAGATCAAAATGACAAATGTTTTCACAATTTTAGAACACTTCTGGTTCAGATAAGAACTTGAAAGTTCTATCAGAAATTGCATTTTACAATATGTTCTGTTTGATATATTGCTCAGGGTTGTGTGATAAGTATTTTAAAAACAATAGCCAAAATTCTAAGCACTTGTGATAAGTCCATTTCTCATCATTTGACGAACAAAGGTGTGAACATTTTGAACGTTTTAAAACGCTACAGATAACGAAGAAACTTCAACTATATATGAAACAAAAGCTTATGAAATTCGTGACAACATACGTACATAGTTCGTGAGTTTTCCACCTTCTTTTTCCATAAACAAATGTGGCGAGATAAACAAGAAATCAACCTCGTACCCAGGGCCATTTGTAGGGAACTGGGCCAAGATGGCGGGAACAAATGGCCCTGGTGGAGGCTAGGCTATCTCAGCCTCTGATTGGTCAAGAGCTTATGGCGTAAATCAGACGGTTTGATTTTGTATTTTTTTAAATAAAATTGTATTTTGACCTTGTCGGTTGTTCCTGCACACGGCACGGGAAATCATATTTTAAATCATGCAATAATTAGGTGTAATTAGGTATAATTACTGCGTTAAGAACTGAGTTCTAGTGAATAAAATGCGCAATATACTGCGCATTTTGAGCTAGCCTCCACCAGGGCCATTTGTTCCCGCCATTTTGTTTTAATCGCCATCTTGGCCCAGTTCCCTACAAATAGCCCTGGGTACGAGGTTGAACAAGAAATGTATAATTAGCTTCGGATACAGAAAAAAGGCCTGGAACCAACAAATTTCATCCGGGCATCGTTGTTTTGCCAACCAATTTATCCAAGATGGCAGCCTTCAATTGGTTACCTGTGGTTGGCTGAAATTAGGACTGGATGCCCACTCTAGTATTTATATGATCTCTATGGACTCGGAGGAATGCGCTATTAAAATCATGTTTTTTAAAATTCTTCACAAATGTGCTGTCAGAATACGGGAAATGCCGTTTCAGAGATCCAAATTCCAAACATTTTCAGGGGGGGCATGCCCCCGGACCCCCCTAGACATGCGGTCACACGCCTGGGTATTACTCAAACTTGGCAGCTATGGAAATGTGTTATTCATTTCAGGGTTATTAACTCATAAGTAATAACTTACATCAACACGTACTTTAATTTATAATTAGGTGTCTTTTGTATTATAAAATTACCAAGATGATTGGCAAGGTCAATGTCTTTATCTGTTATACAATAAAAATTATTAATCACTTCTCAATTGTAAAGCAAGCCAATTCCCTGTGTTCTTTGTGAACTGTAACATATGCATGAAAAAACAAACAATTTTGTTCTTTTATTAGTGTTATAGGTTTCTATAATTCATGATATACAATATAAGTAGTGCAATGTCTGCTGGCTACAAGTAACTACAAAGTCTCGTTGAAAGAAATGAATTATCATGGGAAACTAAATCACTAACCACAATGGATCTGTTAACTATTGACTACCATGGACTGAAGTATATAAAATACCATCTCTTCATGGCCCTTTGGGACTGCTGTACAGTATATCTACAAGATGCCATTGCATACAGGATTGTACATGTTCATTTCAGAATATAAACTACACATTTGGTTTCAATGATGGATTTCCACACAAAGAGTAACAGTATCTGGCTACACTGCATCTGTATCTTTCTGTAATAAACTACACCTCATGCAGTGCCTGTACATTGAGTCTGAGAAGAAATGGATTATCATTTCACTCAAAACACTCTCAGAAAAGTGTGATTCACTTACAACGGAAGTATTAGTGTCCCATAATTTATTACATGTTTCTCTCAGAAAATAAACTACATGTATTGTTTCAATGAATATCATATGGATTGCTACACAATAATTATGTGAAGACATCTTGAAAGTAATGGTTTGTCATCAATGACTATAGTAGTGCATTCTTACCAACAAGTACAACTAATAAAAAGAGATTATAAACAATGGGCAACTCTAAAATTCTAAAATGCTAGCCCACATTTTAGTTATACCAATTCTGCAAAATAATCTTGTGGACTTGATGGTATATTGCTGTATAATTTTTCAGCTTTAGATTTGTTATAACATGAGACACTTGGAACTGCACTGATAGTTTTGTCACAGCAAGAGCCATGGTGATTTATTACTTGTATACTATAGTGTTTACCCTGTCAAAACCCTTGCCAATTATATCAAGAGATAAGTCATAGTAATGTTTAATTCTAAATCTTATAATTAAAAAAATTAAAAAAAACTGTGTAAATACCCTCTGTCTGTTGCAATTAATATATATACCCAGAGCTTATATTGGGAATTTTGTAAAACATCAGGAAACTAATCAGGATTTTTGTCCCACTTGAGGCAGCACTTCACTTGCGATAGTAATAGTTTTAATATCTATTTTTAATTACAACGGGAAAGGCGCCTCGCATGGGTCCTCGAGTCCCGTTCGCTTCCGGGTATCTTTTAAGTAATTTTATGTAAATATCCAATAAAGTCGTTAAAAATAAAAAAAATTAGGTTCGGCGCATGAGAAGAGCGACGTTTAACCTGGGCTTAATCCAAGTAAACAAATTAACAAAACGACTTTTTTGTAAAACCGCAAAAGGCTAACCCAACGACGGAAAGTAACTACATAGAAGTTACTTTCGCGATCAGGCTCTCGGCAACGGCCTCCGTGGCTCAGTGGTCAGAGCATTGCACTAGAGTCGCAAGGTCGTGGGTTCAATTCCTGCCGGAAGGCCTGTGTAGTTGCATTTTTCGCAACTGGTCCCGGTTTGGTCTTAAAATGTATATATTCTACACTCGAATTTTCCTTCACCAAAAATCCCTAGAACATGCTATGTAATCGAGTGAAATGCCCATTATTACATAGAAGAAAGTAGCTTCACATAATTCAGTAAATAAAATTTAAGAAACCCCTGCAGGTGCAACGAAAGCGGCGCCAAAACCCAATAATGGAAAACAGTCCCAACAGGTGGCAGCGGTCTGCCTGTATACTTAGAGTATAATTGCCTATATATTGACCAACCACTGACCAAAATAAGCCTTTCCGTGTCTCTGATTCCCACATATACTATATCTAAGCGTGATCAGTTGTTTTAAAATAAACATTCCTCTTTGAAGTCGAGTTTGCAGGCGAGCTAAAGTCGTGAACGTTCTAAAAAAAGGTAGTTGTGAGGTATATAGTCATGTCTAAGTTCTTAGGAACCTGGGCACTCTTTTTGTCGTCATTAGTGCTCCCAGAACTTGGGAATTGTTTGAACGAAGTGTTGTTCCAGAGAGAAGAGCGAAAGTACTTGCCTGGCCGCGTGATTGAAACGAAGCATACAAACAGCGAGTTCGAGTGCAGTTTATATTGTACAATAGAGGAGTCGTGCCTGTCAGTGAATTACAAATACACAGGTGAAAGTAAAGGTCTGTGTGAACTCAACGACGAAGCACTTTCGGATCCCCCAGAAAATGGTCTAGCCCAGCCTGAATTCAGTTACCTTGGTGTCGTTGATCGGGTAAGAAAATATATTTCCAATACTTTTTGCTTGACAAGCTTTAATCCTCGTGTGTACGACATAAATTGACAATTTTTTTTCTTGACAAATTTCATTTTCTCATGTGTATGACATAAAGTGACAATGTTTTTTGTTTTGAACAATTTTATTTTCGCGTGCGTAGGGCATAAAGTATGTGACAAGTTTTTCACTTGACATAGTGTGTACAACACACAAGTTGACACGTTTTATTTTCTCGTGCACTG
Source organism: Corallium rubrum (assembly GCA_964035015.1). Classification (NCBI taxonomy): domain Eukaryota; kingdom Metazoa; phylum Cnidaria; class Anthozoa; order Scleralcyonacea; family Coralliidae; genus Corallium; species Corallium rubrum. The sequence goes on from OZ036002.1 coordinate 5,551,257, forward strand.
CTTACTTTATCACTGTTCATTATGGAAAATACAAGTTTGAGAGTCCGAAACACTTGATTAAACGATTCGGCAAAAGAATAAAACTAAGTGTTATGCATAGTTAAACAGTCTGACAATCAAAAACTGGTACCAAATATGGCTGCCAATTACCCTTCAAACTAATTTAATTCGAAAACAACTTTGGTGACCCCTAATTGTTTTTTCATTAAAAATGTTCTTGAAGTATGAGTAATCTATAGGCCGATTTAAAAAAAATTCTGTAGAACGAATAATTTTGTTTTGTTTTGTTTTGTTTTGTTTTGTTTTGTTTTGTTTTGTTTTGTTTTGTTTTGTTTTGTTTTGTTTTGTTTAATTTTTAAAAAATTTCGTTCTACAGAATTTTTTAAAAATCGGCCTATAGATTACTCATACTTCAAGAAAAGTTTTAATGAAAAAAACAATTGGGGGTCACCAAAGTTTTTTTCGAATTGTATTAATTTGAAGGGTAATTGGCAGCCATATTTGGTACCAGTTTTTGATTGTCAGACTGTTTAACTATACATAACATTTAGTTTTACTCTTTTTCCGAATTGTTTAATCACGTATTTTGGACTCTCAAACTTGTATATTCCATTTTTCAATGTGTGTGGAGTCACCTTAATGAAAACTGTTCCCAACATGTAGGAAATAGTGTTTCAGAACCACCTACCCCACCTCCGCTATCTTGCGCGTTCAGTGCTCGCCGTTACCTCACTAAAACTCTGCCTGCGTTTAACAAATAAAACATAAAGCCCGTGCATATGTACTCTTATAAAGGCACGTTTGACTATAATATCGCCTCGTGCCTCTACTCAACTTCTTTCGTGTTCAAATCACGTCAAACGTACCTTTATAAGTGTACATATACAGGAGCGGTATGTTTTATTTGTTTTATAAAATAAGAAGAGGAAAAATCAAACTAAAAGTGAGGTAGTTTAGGAATTTGGCGGGCTTTTCCGACCAGCTGACGCCATTCTACGCCATTTTACGTCATTCATGATCTCTGTTCTCTTATAAATGCACGGAGCCCAGCCAATCAGAGCATGCGTAGAGGACACCTTATTTTAGAAAAATAAATATAGATACGCCTTTGTGCATGCATAGTTAATAGAACGTACGTATACACGGTTTGGAAAGTCATCCAAAGTCATTGTTCTATGTTTTTGTTTAAGTTTATGGCAACTTGTGCAACTCCACGGTATTGTATTTTCTGTATAATGAAGCAGTCATCCAATAGCAACGATCGGGTTTAATTAGTGTGGTCCTTCATCGTCACATGTTGTGGTGCTTCGTCGTCACGCGTTCATAGAATTTACTTCCACATAAGGAACTCCATTGTCTTTCAACATGACCATTACTTCAAGCTGAAAGACAATAGAGCTTCCAAACCCAGCGTTCGAAATAACGCTTGGGAAGTTGGGGGTCAGATACACAATTTGGGGGGTCAACCATTTTCCCCTCTTAATTTGTACATGACACACAAAAGCGTTCATTTCTTGATTTGCACAGAAAGTGAAACAAAAAATATTTGAACGCTTTTTTGGTGAGATTTGGGGGAAGTCGAACCGTACGACGGCCTTAAATGCGTAGTAACTAGTTAACACTGTGAAATGTAAATGAAGTTTAATTTTCCACCTAGCTTTAATACAGGCAGAGAATCTCAATCGTAGACACATACATTATACAGGTGTCGTCACGTTTCTCATCTTTATAAACTTGCGGAAAATACACATATCGCTATACGGTCAGGTCTATATCTTTGTTTTTCGACAAGCGACAAAACGGCACCGCACAGGTTCAGCAAACTTTACGCAAGCATTAATAAATTGGCTTAAAACCAACCTTGAGTCCTAAATGCATTTGAAGATTTCAGCTGGAATGGTTTATGTTACCCCCTGTGTTTGAACTATAAAAGAGTGCAGGAAAAGTGATGACATAAACCTTATTTCGTTAAAACTTGAGCGGTCAAGTTGATGATTTTGCACCCCTGACCTCCCGTTATTTTGAGCGCTGCTGAAACCATATGTCCTAGTAACTATTTAAGTGTCAACATTGTCAATTTAAGTGTCAACATTGTAGCATGTTGTATATAGGCCAAACCAGCCGACTTCTTCACACTCGAGTTTCTGATCACATGGGTGTTTCCGCCATTACTGGCAAGAAACGCACTAATCCTTCGCCCTCAAGTATTCTTTCACACCATTGTGAAACCGGCCATACCATCTCTCTTGAGGACTTTACTACTTTATCTTCTGGCACTTCGGTCACTGATCTGCTAATTAAGGAAAGCTTACTCATTCAGAAGATTAAACCCTCGCTTAATGCAAACACCAGCTCCTTCCCACTTTCTCTCTTCTGACATCTCACCTCCCGACCTCTCACCTCTCATATATCTGTAATAGTTATTATTAGTAACCTATTTATATATTTGTATTATTTATTCCCTCATTCATTCTCTGAAGATGTTGCGAGAAGCAACGAAATGCTTTGCTTCGTGTATTATGCTGCGCATTGATATTTATATTAAGACTAGTAACTATGTTGTTTCCTTGAGTATATCTGGACTAACTGGCTCGTACGAATAAATTTGTAGTAATAAAAATCTTACTTTTCTCACTTGCCTGTTTTATTTAAATACTTTTCTCACTTGCCTGTTTTATTTAAATGTCTAAGTTAATAATAATATATATGTTCTGGATTAATTTTTCCCCCCAGAATTGTGAAGATGCCAAGAAAATCTTTTCACCAAGTAAGTATTAGGCCGTGTCGTGACTTCATCAAGGGAGTGAAAATAACTCCAAAAATATATCTCCCTAAAGCGTAGTTCTCATATGTCGCCAACCGTCGCCGATCCATGATTCAGATGCATGTTAAGTAATAAAGAACAATGCAGAAAAGCACTGCTTTCTGCATTGTTCTTTATTATTATATGGCTGGGTTTGATTTCCGGTCCGTACGCAAAACGACGCACGCTGATTGGTTCCTGAGAGGTCGGGATTTCTCGGCCCTGTAAGTTTTGGCGGGAACATTTCTGAGTTGATTTGAATACAAATAAGAGAGAAATAGGTATCTTCATTCAAATATTCTGAACAATAAAATATGTTGGAACATCACTGCTGGTTTTCTTTAAAGCTGTTTATCTAAAAACACGACAAATAAAAGGCGAACTGGTGTAAACAAAGAACGCCAAGAAGCGACACGAAAAAGTCAATAGGTAAGGTAAACAGCATACTACGAAGACGAAAACAACGCTCGAAGCTTAAAAATAAAATGAACCAATAACCATATAATAAATTCCTTATTAACCTCGTTTGCTCGGTCTGTACTGGAAAGTATTTGCCCTCGGTTTTATTGCACAAACCTCGCTCCTTCGTCGCTCGGTCTGTACGAAAACCTCAGGCAAATACTTTCCCGTACAGACCTCGCACTCGGTTAATAAGTCTTTATTACTTTTCTTTTTTACCGTTTTAACATGCATCTAAATTACAAATCGGCGACCGTCGGCGACATAAGAGAACTAGGCTTAAAAACGTTTAGGAATGTTGAAGGAAAGCAATCAATCAATTGTCCAGCAGGGACGTACTCCCCCGGTCAAACAAGGATGAGAGTTGGCAAGCGAGAGTTTGTCTAAGAGTTTTCTCAACTCTCATGCCCCGGTCAAACGAGGATGAGAGTTGATGAGAGTTGACCATGAGAGTTGACGAGAGTTGTAGGACTTACCGCGCGTAGCAGGGACACTAGGAACGAATTTCGAGGTAAACAAAGTTCGTATTTTTACAATCTCGTACTGGACAAATAAATAGACAGATATATTTTGCATTCTTGCCTTTTCTTGTCACGAAAAGTCACGAATACAGTCAAAACAATTTCATGACCGCTAAACTCTCATTAACTCTCATATGCCAACTCTCATGACCGGTCAAACGAGCAAAAACTCTCATCAACTCTCATTAAAATTTGAACCAGCTCAAAGTTGATGAGAGTTAAGAGTGCATGAAAGTCGATGAGAGTTGGTGGTCAAACGCGACCGAGAGTTGCAACTCTCATCGACTCTCATCAACTCTCATCTTCGTTTGACCGGGGCTGTAGCCAGGGGCTTTTGATATAAAACAACAGACATGTAACTACAAAACTGATGCAATATGAATTGTGTCAGGAAATAAACTGTAAACAGTGTATTCAATCTAATGAGTGTATGCATTTTGAGTATCTATGTGACGTTTGCGTGTTTTGACTATTTTATATGACGTTTTTTAACCTTTAGAGTCTGTAAAATCTTCCTCCAAAAGCCAGGAAATGGCATTTCAGCGACTATTGATTTCAAAATTTCCGGGGGGAGCATGCCCCCGGATCCCCCTAAAAATTTATTTCGATTTCAGCTACCCCCCTTTTAAAATCCTGGCTACGTCCCTGGTGTCCAGTAGCCGATACCTTTTCCCTCCTTCCTAATTTTTAAAAAGGCCCTGGGAACGAGGTTGACGGAACTGAGTAGTGAAGGACAACTTTTAACAATTATTGGACGAGGATGAGCAAAATATCGTGATTTGTCAGTGGTGAGCAGATCAATTATTTGCGGATGCCGAAGGCAGACGTAAATCACTGAATTGCGAAACACTGACAAATCGCGATATTTTGTGAAAAACGAGTTCAATAACTGTTATTTGAAGGCAGTTATTTGCAGGTGACGTAGCGGTCCTGCAACCAATTAAAAGGAAGATAAAAAATAAATCGAAAATAATTAAACATATTTCACCAATTCAGAATAAATGAATATTTATCCACGTGTTGTAATTGTAAATCGAATACAAATTGGTCCTGATTGACATAAACTTTCTGATCGATTTTCTCAGCTTGTACAAGATAGCCATGCAGTTTGGATGCTCATGTTATACAAATTAAATATATTTTAGGAACAAAAAAATGTGTGCCTTTGGGAACTTGTAGGCAAATATTGGAGAAAGTCAGGTATGTATTTAGCATCATCATACGAGCTCACGTCAAAATCACAGTTGTAATTTACATACTATGAAGTCAGACTCTCCAAATGTTACAAAGAAGCAAAGCTCAGTCTATTACATATCCAGATGCAGAACAAACACAAATTCTGATGTTAATAGTACATAGCACATTTTACAAGTATAGGTTATTTTGAGGCCACGAGGGGACATGTGATTTATTCACGAGGGCGAAAATAATGTTTCTCAAGCTGATGTTAAAAAACTTAAAGAATTATGGAGAGATATCAAGAAAAATGTACTTAATTTTCACATGGACGAGGTTGACAGGAGTCACAATAGAAAAGAAATATTGAGGGGAATATTAGAGGGGAATATTAATCTTGTTTTGCCGGGGCTATTGAATATATTCCCCAAAAAGAACAAAGGAAACCGAGGCATGTGAAAATTAATATATATATATGATTCTTTGGTTAGATCTTCCTTGGACAACGGTGTTTACAAACTGCAAAAAGACGACCTTTCACAGCAGTACCCGGTCTACTGTCACATGACTGAAATTCCCGGTTGTGGAGGTGGGGGGTGGACACTGGTTATGAAAACAGATGGAAGGAAGGTACGACACATAACTGCTGCGCACGGGACTGAAATATATCTACGGTCCGTAAAAATGACATAATTTAGTCCATGGCAAGACAGGCAGGGCAGAGCAAGGCAGTACAGTACAGTACAGTACAGTACAGTACAGTACAGTACAGTACAGTACAGTACAGTACAGTACAGTACAGTACAGTACAGTACAGTGCAGTGCAGTTCAGTTCAGTTCAGTACAGTATACAGTACAGTACAGTACAGTACAGTACAGTACAGTACAGTACAGTACAGTACAGTACATGCAGTACAGTACAGTACAATACAGTACAGTACAATACAGTGCAGCGCAGTGCAGTGCAGTGCAATACAGTACAGTACAGTACAGTGCAGTGCAGTACAGTATACAGTACAGTACAGTACATGCAGTACAGTACAGTACAGTACAGTACAGTACAGTACAGTACAGTACAGTACAGTACAGTACAGTACAGTACATGCAGTACAGTACAGTACAATACAGTACAGTACAATACAGTGCAGTGCAGTGCAATACAGTACAGTACAGTGCAGTGCAGTGCAGTACAGTATACAGTACAGTACAGTACATGCAGTACAGTACAGTACAGTACAGTACAGTACAGTACAGTACAGTACAATACAGTACAGTACAGTACAGTACAGTACAGTACAGTACAGTACAGTACAGTACAGTACAGTACAGTACAGTACAGTACAGTACAGTACAGTACAGTACAGTACAGTGCAGTGCATTGCAGTACAGTATACAGTACAGTACAGTACAGTACAGTACAGTACAATACAGTACAATACAGTACAGTACAGTACAGTACAGTACAGTACAGTACAGTACAGTACAGTACAGTACAGTACAGTACAGTACAGTACAGTACAGTTGGTGAGGTGTGGTATGGTACAGTAGAGTATAATATGAATTTCTATCCGAAGTGGTTAACGCCACTCTGGCTTAAAACGTTTTTGAACGTATAACTTCAAAACCTCATTAATAATTCATGAGGAAATCACAACTGAGGAAAATCATGACCGTGACGTGTCTCTATATGTGATAGAGACACGCTCGCTATTTTCGATGAACTTTTTCTTCGATTTTGCGGCTCAGACAACTTCAATTTTCAAAATTGATTTCTATATGAGGTTATCATAAGGATAGTTTTAAAACTATTTAAAACATTCACAGTACGTGTCTACCAGATCTAAAACACTCGCCTATCGCCTCGTGTGATAAATCTGATAAAACACTGCTGCTCATGTTTTAAATAGTACTTCAAAAACTCATTAATAATTCATGAGGAAAACACAAAAGAAAATCATGACCGTATCGTATCTTCATATGTGATAAAGATTTCTCCTGATTTACATAAACTTTAGCTTTGATTTTCTCGGCTTAGGGTCTGTTTATATGATCCCGGTGTACCGGGACGGGATGGCAGCCGGGATGATTTTGATGTATTAAAATAAGTCGACACGTAAAACAGAAAAACCACGCGATGCCTGAAGAAACTCAGATTTTGTTGATCTCATCCTAAAGTTAAAAGTGAATGATTGTGGCAATTGAAAATGGCTTTTGTTGAAGTTATTTAGTAATCTAGGCCTTGAAAAATGTAGGCGAAAGCTTTCCGATGCACATAATCAAAGACCGTGACTTATTTCAATATATCAAAATCATCCCGGCTGCCATCCCGTCCCGGTACACCGGGATCATATAAACAGGCCCTTAGACAAGGTTATTTTTCAAACTAACTCCGCCAATCAACTTACCAAGTGGTTCGTTTTTGAAGCCGTATAATAAACTCGCAGTTCGTGTTTTATCAGATATATAAACACTCGGCTTCGCCTCGTGTCTTTATATCTGATAAAACACTCCTGCTCGTTTACAGTACTTAAAACTTACTGTGCATGACCCACCGTTTCAACACTCCGACCTAGTGTCTTCGTTGTGAAAGTCCTATATTTATACTCTCATAGAAACAATAAACGACGTTATTTATCTACAAGATACAACAAGATACGTATCTACAAATAGGCTTCTGCTAATAGACCGCCATCATCGCAATTCAATAATGCCGAACCAGCCATGACATTGCGTGAGATGATTCAAAATCACCACCAATCCACAGTATACAATCAAAGTTTAGGGGGTCATGCCCAACACCTCTACCCCACCTTAAATACGAGTCTGTTCACAACTTATCAATTAAGCAAGATCTTCTATTTTCAGCAAACTTTTACGTATAGTGCCTCGTACTGGAGCGACAAGGAAACATATCAAGTTCAAGAAGGACTCGAAGGATTAATAACAGAAAAGGAAAGCAAGTTGGCCTCTTACTGGAACATTCCGTTCACAAAAATATGTCTTGGCATGAAAGTCAATGGTGTCAGTAAATGGATAAAGTTGGATTACGAAGCAAGTTCGCTGTACAGTGTGATAGCAGGCGGAACATTCCGAGAAACAAGTGTAGGACGGGGAACATGGAAATCACTGATCAGCGGCTCATCTTTACAGACGTATTGCAATAGAGAGGGATTCAACATTCAGGGGTACCATGGAGGCGTGCGACTTGGAATCATCGCTAACGATCAAACGAGTTGCTCTTTGTGTGATTCGTATATTGGCTTTGGTGTTTCATCCACCCCAGTAACTGGTAATCTGGCTGCATGGAATCCTGATAATGGTAACAAGAACACTACGGCATTTGGATATATCTTGGTGCAATAATTGTAACGATGTCATAAGTAAGGGTTAATGGAGATATGTCACCATATTTCTAGCAATCCTTATACAAAAACAAAATTGTCTAGATATATATAAAGGAGAAGAAGTTTGTTTTTTCGGGGTTTTTTCTCATATACGAGTCACGTGTTCATATTACAACCAGGCATGGTATCCAATGTTTTTTATATATTATAATATTTAAAATATGAGCAGCAGTGTTAAAACACAATCTGACAAAACACGTACTGCGCTGCGAATGTTTTGAACAGCTTCAAAACCGACCCATTTGGTAAGTTCATTGACGTAGTAATTTTGAAAAATAACGTTGTCTAAGCCGATATAATCAAAGCTAAAGTTTATGTAAATCAGGAGGTTTCTTTATCAAATATAAAACCACGGGCATGATACTGATTTCCTTCGTGTTTTCCTCAAGAGAAACTAGAAACCTGCACAGATACACCAGGATAAACAGGATAAAGGATAAAGGACTGGGGGGCTAATCATCCTTACTTGCAGCCAGGGGCTGAATTGCGAAGGATGCAGATCAACGTGGCCGTGTCGAGGCATATCAAAGGCGCTCCAGGCAGCCGCCATACGACACAGTTCAGACCACGGATCACAGCTAAGATGTTAGGTGTTGATTTTATGGAGGGAGGAAAACCGGAGAACCCGGCGAAAAACCCTCGAAGCACAGGAGAGATCAACTACTAACTCTACTCACATGAGTTCAAACCCGACAACGGGGTCATTCCCAAGCGGTCACCCATCCAAATACTAACCCCGTCTAACCGGGCTTAACTTTTTGGTGAGAGGCAGCGCGCTAACAGCATGCGCCACCCGTGCTCCCCAAGTGCCAAAACAGATGATCAAAGTTGAAGCGAGATTGAAAGGGATTGCAAAAGCGACATTTCTTTATTTCTGTTGGCACGTCAGCACTTAATTTAGGTCAATCGTTTGTGTAAAAAGTTGTTATATAAAAGGTAATTTGTCATTACGAGTTTTGCACAACTGACTGGCCTTAGTCTTAAAGTGCCACTAACCCCAAAAAATGTTTTTCGCAAATCTAAAAGCCCTTATTGAGTGGATTAGTCCAGTGAATAAATTATTGGTATTGGACATTTCTTTGGTTTTCTGTAGACCACCAAAGTTGCAAAAATTGGCATATGCATGTCCCATGGCGGAGAAGAAAGGGAATGGGTATATTCCTGGTGTGACGTCAGACAAGCCAAACAAGGAACTCATTTGAGCTCTGTCTGCTGAATGCATAAAATTTTTACATTGAGTTAGTTCGGAAAATGAATTTTCAACCCAAAAAATTCTATGTATTCACCAGACAGAGCTCAGTGGTTTGTATCACATTTACACCGGCACTGATTAAACCAATTTCTTTTGAAATTTCTATAATACGTACGTAATGTAGTGTATAACAAAGTATAACTTAACTGGCGTTATATCTGGATCCAATTTTTACTCAGGCTACCGATAGGTAGACCGAGTCTAGGTTTCGGCTCCGTTTCTGTTTCTGTTTTGTTTTTTTTTGGGTTTTTTCCGTGTCACAAAATTGCATTTTTGCACAATTTACTTCCGGTACCAGCCATGTTTTCCGGTCAGGCCGACTTCTAATATTAAACTCTTTCGCTTTTGGCGAACTCAACACTTCAAGGGTTATATTTAAACGATCAAGGTATTCTTGGACGTAGTTATTAAACGATCATAGTTATTGGGCAGTAATGTCGCTGGCAAGTATCTTGATATTATTATATACACTTACAATCGCACACGCCGTTCGGTAAACATGAAGCTGTGTAATTAAAGGCGAAGAGACTTGACATATTGACCGCTGTTTCTTTCTTTGCTTTCCTGATCGTCTCGGATGTGTTCTGTGTGTTCACAGACATAGTTATTGGTCAGTAATGTCGCTGGCAAGTATCTTGATATACGCACACGCCGTTGATAGTTGTGTTGATATTTAATACCTGAAGGGACTCGACATATGAACGTTGTGTACATGTGTGGAAATACGTTAATAAATACAGGCAATCGTGTTTTGTTATTGCAAAATTGTGTTTTCTATCGGAGAATTGGATTGTGTTTTTGACTTTTGTCTGTGACCAATGTGTTTAATAGACTTTAGACCTTAGCACTGCATAGCACTGTGATTTTGCAGTAGCCCGAGCGAACGCCTGACCAGGCGTCTTGTTTTAAAAACAAACATGATTTTTCCAGAAAAAAAATGATTCGTTCTACAGAATTTTTAAAAATCGGCCTATTGATTACTCATACTTCAAGAAAAATTTTAATGGAAAAAAATATTGGGGGTCACCAAAGTTTTTTTCGAATTAAATTAGTTTGAAGGGTAATTGGCAGCCATTTTGACACGTCATTGTTGCCATAGCAACAACGGTTGCTATTTATTTGGTAACAGTTTTTGATTGTCAGACTGTTTAACTATGCATAACATTTAGTTTTATTCTTTTTTCGCATTGTTTATACACGTGTTTTGGACTCTCAAACTTGTATTTCCATTTTTCAAGAAACTGTATGGAGCCACCTTAAGTTAATTTGCCGTATATGTTTAAGAAATAAATGCACAAAAAAAAAAAGGTATAACGTACGAAATCTGTCTTCTCGTAATGTTACGATCAGTGGCTCCACCCACCCCCATCCTACACCCCTTCCTCCTCCCCTACCCCCCTCCTCTCCCCCTGCCTTAGTTATACTACTTATGGTACTCACCGGTTAGAAGATGGCTGTCCAGAGTCATCGCGACATCGAAATTGTAGAAATCGCCTTTCTTGAGGTATATACGAGCAGGCAGGACATCTCGGATTTCAAATAACTCCACGGTATCTTCGCCTTGGATGGAAGTGCGTCCATTCTCCAAGTAGTTCTCGAGAAATGCAAATGAGACAGGAATGGTATTGATCAGATGTGGAATCTCGATATCATCGATGACGTGTCGTGAGTAATAATTACTGTGAGGAGCGCTAAAGTCCACGACGAACTTTAGACACTGATTTGGTCTTTTTTTGCCATGTTGGTTTTCTAGCACAGATGGTGAAGTCACAGCGTCGTTGTCGTTTGCGGTTTGCTGGTGAGTCAACTGAGTGTAAGATAGCAGATCCGAGATGGCTACTTTGGCTCTGAAAATGCACGGTTCACTGGAAGACCTGTTTTGACATTGAATTACCTGCACCAATATAAAAAAAGATAAATGACCACTTTTATTTTTGGTTCTTCTTAATATCCTTCACCTCTTTATCTTCATCACTATCCTTACACTTATCATTATTCTTATCTTGATCATCATCCTAGTCACCATCCGTATTCTTATCATTATCCTTATCTCTATCCCCACCGATTATCCTCATCGCCGCTCCTACTATGCACCATCACTATTCTTGGAGTGGAGTGGAGTGGAGTGGAGTGGAGTGGAGTGGAGTGGAGTGGAGTGGAGTGGAGTGGAGAGTGGAGTGGAGTGGAGAGTGGAGTGGAGTGGAGTGGAGTGGAGTGGAGTGAAGTGGAGTGAAGTGGAGTGTACTTTACTGTATTGTACTGTACTGTATTGTATTGTATTGTATTGTATTGTATTGTATTATATTGTATTGTATTGTATTGTATTGTAGTACTGTACTGCACTGTACTCACTACACTCTAGTCTAGTGTGGTGTGGTGTGGTGTGGTGTGGTGTGGTGTGGTGTGGTGTGGTGTGGTGTGGTGTAGTGTAGTGTAGTGTAGTGTAGTGTAGTGTAGTGTAGTGTAGTGTAGTGTGTAGTGTGGTGTGGTGTGGTGTGGTGTGGTGTGGTGTAGTGTAGAGTAGTGTAGTGTAGTGTAGTCTTCAGCCCTTCGCAAGTCTTTTACCTTCCACAGCTGACTGGATGCATCAAATAACAACGACAGAATATTGTAATTCCCCAAGCACAAAGGCAACTCTCGATTAGTCATTAGGCCAATGTTCCACTGCTCGGCCGTCTCGAGGAGATGCACTGAAGCAAAACCAGCGTGGCCCCACCAAACCTTAAAGAAGAATAGAGATAAGCCAGAGAAGCGTTAGGCGTTACTCTGCGTTCAATTGGGTCGATTTATGGTTTAGATGCATGTTAAAACGAAAAACGATCAGCGAAATAGTCTGAGGCTTCGTTGTTCTTACTACACCCCAATGTCCTTCATTATTTAGCATGCATCTAAATCATAAACGGTCCAACCTCGTCCCCAGGGTATTCGTGAAGAGATGCGGATAGGTACGAGAACGCGCCGACAAAGGGTGGGTTTTGGCGGGAACAGGTTACGATATATTTTCCGGTGAGTTCAGCAGGCTGAGACGACCCAGCAAACTATTCCATTTTCTATAGCAATACGGCTTTTAAAGGCCTGTTTATACGATCGCGGTGTACCGGGATCTCGGCTTGTAGATAATTTACTGTTATTTTCGCGGTTGTGTTTATATGGAGACCGGGACAGATTTTTTCCCATATAAACGCGACATCCCGGTACACCGGGATGACGTTTACTGAACTACAATGCTTGTAACTTTGAATATTACGGTCAGAATTTCGTCCAAATGGTCAGGTCTAAAGACAAAACACTGAATAAAAGTGAAATAACTTCTATTGAACATAGTAGAATTAGGGTGAGTTTTTGCTTTTTTGTCCATTTCCTTAAATTCCCGGGCTTTTTGACCTGGGATGAAATTCATCCCGTGAACCGGGACGAGCACTTTGTTTACTCCATATAAACCCGGGATGAAATCCCGGGCAACTGGGACATCCCGGTACACCGGTGTAACAAGACCATATGCCCCCCCCTTCAGAATGCCCCCCGGGGCATCTGGTACTAGGATCAGAAGCCTCCCCGGGCAACTGGTGCTAGGACCAGTTGCCCCCCTTCAGGACCAGATGCCTCCCTTGTGAAATCCTTTAAAATACTTCTTAAACCAAGTTCGAAATGTACTGAAACTTGTTTCGAAACTAACAATAAAACCCTTAGATGGTTAAATGAGTTCGCAGGCGTTCGATAGACGTTGCAATGTCTCCCAAAGCGCCATTGAAATGTTAATCGCGGTCGGCAATGATTAATGGTTGTTTTTCTATTTTTGGGAACATTGCTTCGGAGAAAAACCCGTGCTGATAGTGCTTAATTTTTTAGAGTTTGCCAGACCCGAAAACCGAGGTCTATTTCAACGCTTCGAACATCAGTTCAACGATGTTACAATCAACAAAAACAAAACTGGAACATTTGTTTAATAAATTGGAAATTCGGCATGACCAATGACCGTGACCACTGACAAAATTGAAATAATAATGCACTTCCGCGTGCTGGCTTTCTGACTTTCTCTTTCATTATTTTGGCACTATAACTATCGAATAACGTGGAATAGTCTGATATGAATAGTCCATTCCACGTTATTCGCTAGTTATGGTGTCAAAATAATGAAAGAAAGTCCGAAAGCCAGCACGCGGAAGTGCATTTCAATTTTGTCAGTGGTCACAGTCATTGGTCATGCCGAATTTCCAATTTATTAAACAAATGTTCCAGTTTTGTTTTTTGTTGATTGTAACATCGTTGAGCTGATGTTTCGAAGCGTTGAAATAGACCTCGGCTTTCGGGTCTGGCAAACTCTGAAAAATTAAGCACTATCAGCACGGGTTGTTCTCCGAAGCAATGTTTCCAAAACAGAAAAACAACCATTAATCATGGCCGACCGCGATTAACATTAATTTCAATGGCGCTTTGGGAGACATTGCAACGTCTATCGAACGCCTGCGAACTCATTTAACCATCTAAGGGTTTTATTGTTAGTTTCGAAACAAGTTTCAGTACATTTCGAACTTGGTTTAAGAAGTATTTTAAAGGATTTCACAAGGGGGGCATCTGGTCCTGAAGGGGGCAACTGGTCCTAGGACCAGATGCCCGGGGAGGCATTCTGAAAGAGGGGGGGGGGGGATCTGGTCCTGTTACACCGGCATCATTTTAACAGGCCCTAATTCATTCCTGTCCGAGGGCTTCCCCAGAGGTGAATAAAATCGTCTGGCGTTAGCCAGAATAAAATACTAAAATCGAAATATAGTAAGGTTAGATATACTGCCGAAACAAAGGACGTAGTAGTCTACAAACGTTAGACTACTACGTTCGCAGTATACCTAACCTTACTATATTTCGATCAGTTATTGTTTCAACACTGCCTACGCAGCACGCTACTTTTATTTCACTATTTAAAATAATACTAAAAGACCGATTCGAACAGGAAAGAGTTAACCAATCGTTGGTGCACGTTTCCCCCAACCAATGCGGCAATGCTATTTTATAGTAACATTCTATCATTCCATGCATATTGTACTTTTTAATACCTTTTGGGACGTCGTTAAAAACGCGTAAGAGCCATCATCCGCCGAAACAAATACTGTGATTTTTGAATCATTAGGAAAATCCCACAGCCAAAGGAAATCTTCGCCTCCGTTTGGACTACAGAAATAAACAGGACGAAAAAAATGAGGACTTTGAAGACCCGGAGCGTCCAAAGAGGAAAACGAGAGGGCGTCCAAAAACGAGAATTGTCGGATTTAGTATGTACTACGCACAGTGCAAACACAAACACAAACACAAACACAAACACAAACACAAACACAAACACGAACACGAACACGAACACGAACACGAACACGAACACGAACACGAACACGAACACGAACACGAACACGAACACGAACACGAACACGAACACGAACACGAACACGAACACGAACACGAACACGAACACGAACACGAACACGAACACGAACACGAACACGAACACGAACACGAACACGAACACGAACACGAACACGAACACGAACGCGAACGCGAATGCGAACACAAGCACGGAAACAAAAGACGAACACGAAAACAAACACGAACACGAAAACAAAGACGAACACGAAAAAAAAGACGAACACGAACACGACACAACCACGCACGCACGCACGCACGCACGCACGCACGCGGACACAAAAACGAACACAAACACAGACACGAACGCGGACACAAACACAGGAGAGAAAGTAGAGAAGAAAATTAAAAACGAATTATATTTCCCACAAAGGCAAGTCTTGTTTCGATAAAAATAGGTAACGGTTTACCTATACAGTAAGACGCTCCCCCAGGCAAAGAGTTCGTTACCAGTGCTTCGTGTAAACGATAAACCAGTCAGGTCGATGCGTGTTGGTCCAGATGAGGATGACTTCACCAACGTCCAATGCTCGCCGTGTTCGTCATCACCTGTTGAGAATAAAGATGATAAATAACAATTTTTGATTTGTGAAGCGCAAAGACAACCATAGCAAACATATCACTTTCATGTAAACTGGCTCCAACAAACCTTGATTCCTCTTTTGCAAAGATGAAGGGAATTTGACGAGTATTTTCCATTTCTTATCTACACCAAAACACAGAAAAGTAAACCGCAGCGATTATTATTATTAGACAAGTAGTCTGTCAGATTATTGTAGAAGATGAATTCACGAAATATTGGCAATGTGCCCACAATATTATGTGACATGGGTGTTATTGATTACAAATATAGATTTGACAATAACAACAATGGCATAGACAATATGACAGGAATGATAAATAATTCTAAACCGATCTACTATTAGCGCTACAGCTATACTGATACTACTACTTCTGCTGCTGTTTCTACTACTTCTGCTGCTGTTTCTACTGTTGCTGTTCCTGCATGACTACTGTTGCTCCTGCGTGTTGCTACTGCTGTTGTTGCTCCTGTTGCTAGTGATGCTCATGCTGATCATATGCCAGCTCCTCCTGTTGCTGCTCCTGCTGTTGCTGCATCTGGTGTTGCTGCTGCTCCTGGTGTTGCTGCTCTCCTGTTGCTGCTCCTGCTGTTGCTGCCGCTCCTGTTGCTGCTCTTGCTCCTGCTGTTGCTGCACCTGCTGTTGCTGCACCTGCTGCTCCTGCTGCTGCTCTTGTTGTTGCTGCTGCGGCTCCTGGTGTGGCTGCTGCTCCTGTTGCTGCTCCTGCTGTTGCTGCCGCTCCTGTTGCTGCTCTTGCTCCTGCTGTTGCTGCTCCTGCTGTTGCTGCCGCTCCTGTTGCTGCTCTTGCTCCTGCTGTTGCTGCTCCTGCTGTTGCTGCACCTGCTGCTCCTGTTGCTGCTCTTGTTGTTGCTGCTGCGGCTCCTGGTGTGGCTGCTGCTCCTGTTGCTGCTCCTGCTGTTGCTGCCGCTCCTGTTGCTGCTCTTGCTCCTGCTGTTGCTGCTCCTGCTGTTTCTGCACCTGCTGTTGCTGCTGCTCCTGTTGCTGTTGCTGCTGCTCCTGTTGCTGCTCTTGCTGTTGCTGCTACTCTTGTTGCTGCTCCCGCTCTTGTTTTTGCTGTTGCTGCTCCTGCTGTTGCTACTCCTGCTCTTGTCGTTGCTGCTCCTGTCGTTGCTGTTGCTGCTCCTGCCTGCTGTGACTCCTGCTCCTGCTGTTGTTGCTGCTCCTGCTGCAGTCGCTGCCGTTGTTCCTGCTGCTGCCGTTGCTGTTCCTGCTGTTGTTGCTTGTGCTGCTGTTGCAGCTACTGCCTCTAACTTCTACTAATACTACTAGTGACGCTCCTACTGCTGCCGCTACAGTTACTGCTACTGCTACCATTGCATGCCACTATTGCTGCTCCTAGCTACTGCTACTATTAATAGTACCACTACCACTAAATGCTGTTACTATTGCTGTTAATAATCATTTACCTGTGTACCCTACAGTATAGAAAAAGAATTTAGACAAGTACCCCCAGTAAACAAGGAAGACATAATGATTCCAAGGAAATGAGTTCATGCTGCCATCTTGAATAATACACGCTGAGTATGCTAAACAAAGACAAAACAGTAACAAAATGAAACCAGAACAAGATATGTAAGGGAAAGTATCAGACCTAAACAAACAAAGGTAACAATTTTTGTATGGCTGGAACGTACATTAAGTTACACCAGGGAAAAAAGTAAAGTCAAGTTTCAGTGGCTCCTGTACACACGTAAAAACGCACAACTTGTTCACGGTTGTCAACAGGCGTGAACAATGTTGTGCTGCTCGCCGTGAACAATGTTGCGCTGCTCGCCGTGAACAAGTTGTCAACAAGTTGTTCACTTATGGTTTGAACAACTTGTTCACGGATAAATCAACAGTCATGAACAAGTTGTTCCAACAGCACATTTTTTTATAGCCAACAACGTTGTTCGCACATGATACAACATGTTGTAACAGCATGACGAAATAACAACGATGAACAACAATGTTACAACAATGGTGAACATGGTTGATGTATCAACACGTTCTTCGGTTGTTACGACATGCGTGAACAACGGTTGTTGTTTCATCAAGCAGTAACAACTTGTTGAAACAATGATGAACAATGTTGTTCATTTATCAATGTTGTCCACATACCGTAGAATCCCGAAAGTAGCGGCCCCCCCGAAAGTAGCGACAAATTTGAGATGTCTACAAAATTTCCGAAAGTAGCGGCCCCCCGAAAGTAGCGGCCCCCCCGTAAGTAGCGGTCCCCAAGTCATCGCTTGATTAACTCGAAAAAGTTTCAACTATCAACGTACCAAAGTGTATAACAGTCAGAGTTGAAATGGCACAAGGAAAAACTAAAGCATATTAAATGTGGTAAATAGGAAGGAACAAAGAAGAATATTACCACAGTATGTTAACGTATTTTACCACCCGAAAGTAGCGGCCCCCCGTAAGTAGCGGCCCCCAACAGCGGATAAAACCGAAAGTAAGGGGGGGGCGCTACTTTCGGGATTCTACGGTATGTCAACAAGTTGTTACAGCATTGTTGCAAGTTGTTACAGCATTGTTCAGGCAACAATGCTGTAACAACTTGCGAGATTTGTACGCGTGTACGGCCCGGTGTCAGAACAAAATCGACGCCTTAGGTACAAAATCTTGACCTTGCTTATGAAGCCTGTTTACCATTTACATGATTGTATTGTTGTTGTGAGACAACTGTATTTTCTACTCTGTCTAACGCGAAACGATTTGACTACGGTAGTCAAAGGGAGACGTCTCGATAAGCTACGCATGAAGGATTAATTAATGACCAAAGTTAAAGTGTCTATGAAATGAAAAATTCGTTGGCATTTTTGTTGTTTTATTGTACACAGGAGCATGACAGGAGCCCTCACTCGAAATTTCAAGAGAATCTGATGCGTAGTTTTCGCGCTATAAACTCTCAAAGTTTGCCATGGCTAGTCGTTCTTGGAGAAAAATGGAGAAGTATGCATAAACAGGGACGTAGCCAGGGGGAGCCGCGGCTCCCCCCCCCCCCCCCTTTTGATATAAAACAACAGACATGTAACTACAAAACTGATGCAATGTGAATTGTGTCAGGAAACAAAACTGTAAACAATGTATTCAATCTATTGAGTGTATACATTTCGAGTATCTATGTGACGTTTTGAGTATTTTATATGACGTTTTTTAACCTTTAGAGTCTGTAAAATCTTCCTCCAAAAGCCAGGAAATGGCATTTCAGCGACTCTCGATTTCAAAATTTCCCGGGGGAGCATGCCCCCGGACCCCCCTAAAAATTATTTTGATTTCGGCTTTCCCCCCCCTTTCAAAATCCTGGCTACGTGCCTGTGCATAAAGAACAATAGATTTCACTATTAATGGTCCATCTGAGTACGTCGTAAGGAATTGTTACCAAGAAGCCCAAATTTCCCCAAAACAAAGTATCCACGGCAAATTTTGAGAGTTGATAGCGCGAAAACTATATACGCATCAGATTCTCTTGAAATTTTCAGTGAGTGCTCCTGTCATGCTCCTCTGTACAATAAAACAACAAAAATGCCAACGAATTTTTCACTTCATAGACACTTTAAAGCTGGTCTCCACTCAGGAAAATGTACCTCAGACTTCCTTAGGCTCAGACTTTCTTAGGCTCAGACAGAAAAGTTTCCTTACAGTGTTAAAGCACGGGTGCCATTAGTTCAGACCGCCAAAAATGCACAAGACAACGAAACTTTCCTAATGTGCATATTCGGTTCTGAAGAAATTTCCCTTGAGCGGAAAGCACTCGAACCATACTCAAGAGAATGGAGCTCACTGCATGGCTTTTCTCAAGACCATATCATACCTTTCTGGTTTAATTCTGATGCTAGAAACTCACAGAGCGTGCGGTTTCCGAGGTCGTTTAATTCTGTGAAGTATAGAGACTGAGATGTTTCTACAAATTAAGCCAAAAGTTAATAATTATATTAGGCTGCTCAAGATTGCAGTAACCAGATGAATGTTGCTGACACAATTACCGCAAAAGACGTACACCTTACAGCATGAAAAGAAAGAACTTAAACGTTTTACCTTGTAATACGTCTGATTCAAATATCCGCGCTGAAGACTCTTCTATAGCTAGAACTTTGATAGTTCCAGGAAAGGATTGGGGTGGGGCTACCATCTTCCGAATACACAATGGAAGGATTAATTTGGAGAAATCTACAACACAGTGGTAAAGTCTGTTAGAGCCAATATTTTTGGGACTTGTGCTCTAGTGATTAAGAATGGTAGGAAGACGCAAATGTTTTTTTACACATACAGTTATGAGGTGTAGCACGGATTTCTTTGAGGCCAAACTGCAATTAATAAGAGATGATAGTTGAGTAAGGTAGAGCAGAAAAAGTGAATGAATGAATGGATGGATGGATGGATGGATGGGGTGGATTAAATGTCTGGATGGATAAATTGATGGATGAATGGATAAATGAATGAATGGATAGATAGAACAAGTTACTAGGTAAATGGCTGACTGATCAACTGACTGACTGACTGACTGACTGACTGACTGACTGACTGACTGACTGACTGACTGACTGACTGACTGACTGACTGACTGACTGACTGACTGACTGACTGACTGACTGACTGACTGACTGACTGATCAACTGACTGATCAACTGACTGACTGGCTGACTGATCAACTGACTGACTGACTGACTGACTGACTGACTGACTGACTGACTGACTGACTGACTGACTGACTGACTGACTGACTGACTGACTGACTGACTGACTGACTGACTGACTGACTGACTGACTGACTGACTGACTGACTGATCAACTGACTGATCAACTGACTGATCAACTGACTGACTGACTGACTGATCAACTGACTGACTGATCAACTGACTGACTGACTGACTGACTGACTGACTGACTGACTGACTGACTGACTGACTGACTGACTGACTGACTGACTGACTGACTGACTGACTGATCAACTGACTGACTGACTGACTGACTGACTGACTGACTGACTGACTGACTGACTGACTGACTGACTGACTGACTGACTGACTGACTGACTGACTGACTGACTGACTGACTGACTGACTGATCAACTGACTGACTGACTGACTGACTGACTGACTGACTGACTGACTGACTGACTGACTGACTGACTGACTGACTGACTGACTGACTGACTGACTGACTGACTGACTGACTGACTGACTGACTGACTGATCAACTGACTGACTGACTGACTGACTGACTGACTGACTGACTGACTGACTGACTGACTGACTGACTGACTGACTGACTGACTGACTGATCAACTGACTGACTGACTGACTGACTGACTGACTGACTGACTGACTGACTGACTGACTGACTGACTGACTGACTGACTGACTGACTGACTGACTGACTGATCAACTGACTGATCAACTGACTGACTGACTGACTGACTGACTGACTGACTGACTGACTGACTGACTGACTGACTGACTGACTGACTGACTGACTGACTGACTGATCAACTGACTGACTGACTGACTGACTGACTGACTGACTGACTGACTGACTGACTGACTGACTGACTGACTGACTGACTGACTGACTGACTGACTGACTGACTGACTGACTGACTGATCAACTGACTGACTGATCAACTGACTGACTGACTGACTGACTGACTGACTGACTGACTGACTGACTGACTGACTGACTGACTGACTGACTGACTGATCAACTGACTGACTGACTGACTGACTGACTGACTGACTGACTGACTGACTGACTGACTGACTGACTGACTGACTGACTGACTGACTGACTGACTGACTGACTGACTGACTGACTGACTGATCAACTGACTGACTGACCGACTGACTGACTGACTGACTGACTGACTGACTGACTGACTGACTGACTGACTGACTGACTGACTGACTGACTGACTGACTGACTGACTGACTGACTGACTGACTGACTGACTGATCAACTGACTGACTGACTGACTGACTGACTGACTGACTGACTGACTGACTGACTGACTGACTGACTGACTGACTGACTGACTGACTGACTGACTGACTGACTGACTGACTGATCAACTGACTGACTGACTGACTGACTGACTGACTGACTGACTGACTGACTGACTGACTGACTGACTGACTGACTGACTGACTGACTGACTGACTGACTGACTGACTGATCAACTGACTGATCAACTGACTGATCAACTGACTGACTGACTGACTGACTGACTGACTGACTGACTGACTGACTGACTGACTGACTGACTGACTGACTGACTGACAACAAACAAACAAACAAACAAACAAACAAACAAACAAACAAACAAACAAACAAACAAATGAATAAACAAATAAACAAATGAATAAACAAATAAAAAACAAAGAAATAAACAAACAAACAAACAAACAAACAAACAAACAAACAAACAAATAAATAAATAAATTGACACAAAATACATGTATATACATATATATATATATATATATATATATATATATATATATATATATTCAAAAAATATCTTACGCATGTGCTTAACAAGATCCTGCCTGGCAATGACAAAGTTTCTTTTATTTCAAATGAAGAACAAGATCCTGGGCAGACTTTGGAATGTCCAGGTCCACTTATATTATAGACCTAAAATAAAAATTATAATTAAGACTTAATATCCCATGGTTGTTTTATACATGCATGCAAGTGCAACTAGTTTGCCAGGGCCCAGTGTTAAGAGTTGGTGTAACTTGTCTTGCAACAATTATATATTGGACAAATTGCCTATTATTGCAAATTGACTATTAATCCAAAAGTCTTATCAACCTTGACAATAGCGGTTTTCTCAAATTCTGAGTTTGTCAACAGGCAATAATCAGACTTTCCTATTGCAGCAACAAGCCAGAAAGGAACTGCCATGACTACATGATTAATGATAAATGTTTGATCAACTTTGTAGCCATCTGGGAGGTTTTTCACATGTTCTACAAATGTATTCTCATTGGGTTCACTGATACCACTTGAATGAATGATGTGACTATAAAGAAAAAACAATATTTCACATCAGCTCAGCTCACGCATGCATCCCAAAGGGGTGGGGGGAGGTGGTGTTTGACAGTTGGACAGTCACACACAGTGGTGTTGGGCAGAGGTGCAGGGGGGAAGGGGAAAAATCACCACTGACCATATTGGTACAACGTTAATTATCACTAAAGCTACCTTTTCTCTTCAATTGCATTGGGATTGGTTACTGAACACTTGATTAGAACTGTCGAGTCCTCAGGAGGCAATGGAACCAACCAAGCAACATCATTAAGACGAGAGCCATTGCAATTTGGGAAAGATAAGTTCTCCTCAGTTCTCTCTGAAATCATTTCTTCCTTGTTAGATTGCCGTGGTGTGCAGTTATGGTCTGTGGCAGGATTTGCATCAAAACTGCTGTTATTTCTAAATATAACACCAAACAAAAAATCTAATATTGGAGCATATCTACAGTATATCAAGCTGTATGAGTGAGTGAGTGAGTGAGTGAGTGAGTGAGTGAGTGAGTGAGTGAGTGAGTGAGTGAGTGAGTGAGTGAGTGAGTGAGTGAGTGAGTGAGTGAGTGAGTGGGTGGGTGGGTGAGCTGAGTAAATGAGTGGGTGGGTGAATGATGGGAGGGTGGGTTTGTGAGTGGGTGCATGGATGGTTGACTGATGTGGTGAGTAACTGGGTGAGACTGTGTGAGTGAATGAGTATAAGTGAATTTGTGAGTGAGTGGGTAGTAAGTAGGTGGGTTTGTGAGCGAGTGCTGTAGGTGCAGTCAGTGGGTAAGTGAGTGAGTGGGTGGGTGAGTTAGTTGAACAATTGCAACCTGGAACAGAGCAGTTTCTTAGGGCCCACCATCCTACAACTTCCTTGTCTGAAACAAATTTTGTAGCTAGCTAGATGTTTTCCTTATTTAGGGGTTGGGGGTTGAGGGAAGTGGTGTGCCTGTGTCGATCCCCAACCAGGCAAGTGTACCCCCTCTGATCCCCTCCACCCGTCTTGTCTATTGTACATGATAAACTTTCATCAATCAGGTATATAATGCAGCAAGTATAAAACTATACTCACAGCATAAGAAAATTCCCTTGGAGCTCAACTTCATTTGATGACTGACTAAACTGGACTAAGGCACCTTCAGTATATAAGATCTTCCTAGCATTCATTACACCTTCCAGGCCGTAGTTAATAAGTTCTAGCTTTACAAGAGGGGTGTACCCTGAATAGACAAGTGACCTCAACAAGAATGGGTTCACCTATAATTATAACAAAATTAAGGAATATTAATTATATTCTTGTATACAGCAATGCAGTTGTAATATTTCTTTATATTTTGAAAACAGTATTGCAGTTTCTGACCATTTTTTGACAGTATAACAGTTTGGCACATACCCACCCCCACCCACATGTAATCAACATAATTTCTTACCCTGGGCTGGACCAGCCAATAATTTCTTCAACTTTAATAGGTAACAGGGAGGGGACCATGGACATTGGTGGGTACTGTCATAACCATCCCAAACTGCAATACCCAGAATACTGGTTGAAACTGTGAAATTGACAAAATACTGTACAGTACAGTACCATATAAAAACACCACAATTAATTGCCTTTAAATCCCAACATCGACCTCCAACAGCAATTCAGCAAAAACTGATTGATGCGCATTAATTGACTTCTTGTTGAATCCATTGACAAAGCCTTTTTAGCTTTTCTTCCTTCTTTTCCATGAAAGAAGGTACATGTACCTGTACTTCTAGACTACCTGTATATTCCAACCCACACTGAACTCAACTATTTATGGTAATACTCTATAAGCAGTACTTTTTTAAGTAGTATACAATATACTTTTATATATTTTTACATATTATATATAAAATATTTTTTATTTTTACAAAATATACTTTTACATATTCAAAAATATACTTTTATTAGACAACTCATGCAAGGTCATGCAAGTCCAACCGGGAAAAATTTTTAAAAATACGAACCACAAACAAAATATTTTGTACCTGGCTTTGACAGGAAATTCTAATCCTGAGAAAAAAGGAGCGTCCAGGCCGAACTGTGTTATAATAAACGCGAAATTCTTTTTCTTGTTCCGACAGCATTTCCAAGACATCCATCATCCATTTGCACGAATGCTCCATCGCTGAACACGCCGCTAAAACGCTCAACAACAACCCAAAACTTTTCAAAAGCACCATCTTTCTCAAGAAAGAGTCCCTCTTTCAGGTTGGTGCTTCAGGAGAACTCGAAAGTCATTTATTCATGAGAAAATTATTGTTTTTCATCAATAATTTTTTAGTCCAAGAATACTTCAAGAATGTCCAGAAAAAAATTTTAAATTTTGGTGAAGACAAACCAAGGAGGCTCACGGGAAAAATCTTCTCAGCCAATCACAATCTCGTACTCAGACCCTTCGCCGCGCACTGAGCCAATGGGGATCTTTCTTGTGTCCAGGCCTTCTTTTCACCACCCGGTATTCAAAATGGCTTCTTCGAGAGTCGTTGAACTTCCGAAGTTGTTTGCTGTTACGTTAATTCGCAGCGGAATACGGCAACCTTTTTGGGAAAAGAGGACGCTGAAAGCTCTAGGATTGACAAGACTTAACAAGACTGTCATTCATAAGAACAGTCCTTCAGTGAACGGCCAATTAAATTCGGTGAAACACCTTGTGTGGATTACTCCGATTCGAATGCAGTGCAAATCGGGAGAGCTTGGTGACAGTGTCTCGATAAAAGACAAGAGTAGTACACCTCTGTTCCTTACCAAGAATGGCGTATTTGATATGGACAAGTATCTAGAACATTGTAAACTAACGCAGAAGGGCCAAAGTTGAAGTTCGTTTTCGATAAGTTGAAATTTTGAATCCGCTTGCCGACGAACGAAGCTGAATGAATTGAAGAATATTTTGTCACCCAAGTTCAGGATCCAAATAGAGATATTCCAATAAAATACATTGTCTCTTAAATGGCCACATCTTTGAATGAGGAGGCCTCTATATGCAGCCATGCAGTCTATGCAGACCATTGAAGCTGGTGATCGTTGGGATTTGCTACGTGGAATAAAGGTGTATTAAACTATTGAGGCTGGAAAACTTTTAGTAATAGTCAATACTCCAGAACTGACACTAGTAGTTTGCAGGCTTTTAACAAGTCTGTGAACAAGTTGTAAAAATTAAAAAAATAGCATTATTTCATCAAACTGCCACAACCTTGTTGTAGACCTTTAATGCAGTAATTTGTTAGTATATTACATTATCGCCATGAAAACTTTCAAAGAATTAATACTGCAAGAAGTTACTGGAACAACCAGCTTTGTTGGTCACAATAACGTGTTACAAACTTATGAAGATTTTGTTGCAGGGTTTATGCAGGGAGATCCCAACCTAGTACCCAGGCTCTTTACTCAACACTCCTTAATTTTAACCAGAGAGCAAAGAGCCTGGGTATAAGGTTGGATCATGGGTTGGATTATATCAAC
Organism: Corallium rubrum; assembly: GCA_964035015.1. Classification (NCBI taxonomy): domain Eukaryota; kingdom Metazoa; phylum Cnidaria; class Anthozoa; order Scleralcyonacea; family Coralliidae; genus Corallium; species Corallium rubrum. Next base: position 5,577,365 of record OZ036002.1, read on the forward strand.
AAGCTGGTTGTAAGTTCATGTCCAAAATAACCTGAGTACTTCATGAAAGCCTTACACCAACACCCCCCCTAATCCTAACCAACAAAATTTGTGCATATTGAACATGAACTTATTACCAACAAGCCAACGAACTAACAAGTTGTAACAAAGCTGTTTTAGTATTGGTGGTTACAACTAATCACAGCCTTCTTACAATGTAACCACTTGTTGATAGGACAGTAAATACACAGACATCCTGGCTTACCAATTCTTACTATACTTAAACTGAAATAGTGTTTATTAATCAAAATATTAACATGAACTCTTGATCAAAAGATTATACTATTAACTCTTCTCTGTCTGAATCCACTATAGCAAAAAAAATGGCAGCATGTACATTTTCCCATAATCTTTTGTGTGAGAAGAAAAGAGAGCTGCAAGGATGCTAAAATTGGTGAGAAAGCTGTTATCTATTAACATTGACATGTCAACAACTCTTGTCAGAACTAGTTTGAGCTTGCAAAGGATCATGGTACAATGGTACATCTTTTCTGCTATAATAGATTGGTCTTTAATATTTTATTCTGGATAACACCAGACGGTTTTATTCACCTCTGGAGAAGCCCTCGGACAGGAATAAGTCCAAGACAAGCCTAACAAGTTTTTAATACCGTTTATATTACCCTGGGTAGGGATAACGGGGACATGTGAGGATGCAAGGCAATGAAAGGGGGAGCAGCCAATCATACCACTATTACCACCTCGCATCCCCGTGTGTCCTCGTTATCCTTACAGGCGTGGAAGAACCTCGAACCCAGGGTAACGTTGGCTAAATTTGTTTGGTAAAAATTGGAGGTTGGGTCAGCAAAAAAATAAAAAAAATATTTCTCTACCATGCTGACATACACCGATGATAAATTATAACTGCTCACTTAGCAACTGTCTCGCTTACTCTTAACACCATAGGCGTAGAGTTTTGTTTTCATCTAGGGGGACTGATGTGCTGAACAGGGCCTTTCTAAGAATTTTCTCGTGGGGGGCATGCCCCTCAGAAATTTTTGAAATTTAGAGTCTTGGAAATGCCATTTCCTGCATTCTGAGGGGTGATTTTTAAGAACACTGAAGGTCATGAAATGTCATAAAAACTAGTTAAAATACAACACATTTCAACAAGTTTTCGATGTTGTGTTTACTGGGTTGACTTATCACTGTATAGGGCCATAGGGGTGCTTTTGGCTGACAGGAATGAGGCTGTAACAGTTACTTTAGCCTAACGAGTAACCTATAATTTTTGAATGGTGATTGATGAGTCAGTTGCCGCAAAATCTCTGGGGGGGCTCAGCCCCTGGTCCCAGAGGTTCAACGCCACCAACTCACGCCATTTCAGGGGGAGGGGGGCAGCCAGCATAGAACCTATATATGCGACCAGGGTAGCCCATATGTAAAAGGAAAACAAACTGCCACGGGCGTAGAGAGAGGTTGAGTGGACGATCTTACAGTGGTCCAACAACACAAAAACGTTGTCAACAGATTTGGACTGGCATATTTTGCTATGGAATAATGGCTGAGCATTGTAGAACAATGAATGCCTATTGTCCCAAGGCAAAATAGCACAATGGCTAGTCCAAGCCAAATATCGTTTCGAGAAGGTCAATTGAGACATAAGGTGCTGTTAGACGACGCGATTTTTCTTGCAACAAATCACTGAATGTTGTATAAAGTTGCGTAAAAAATCGCACCGTGTAACACCTCGTAGCAACATGCGATTTTGTAATTTTTGCCGTGTTGCAAGTTGCAAGAAAAGTTGGATGGGTTCTACTTTTTGCTGCAACTTACAACAAAAATCGTAAGTTGCTGAACGTGTGTATTAAACACCCTTCCTGCAACTTGCGATTTTTTTTTTCCATATGCAAATTTGTTGCAAGTTGCAAGAAAAATCGCATCGTGTAACAGCACCTATAGTAAAATCCTTTAGTTTTTGAATTTCTTTTTTTTACACGGTCTTTGCAGTTCCTTGATTATTTCGAGTTTTAAAAGGTTCAGTCAAAATTAATGTTATATATAGAATTATAGTCAAAAGCCTGGTTTCCATATAGTTGTAATTGTTGTAATTCAGTCGGCGATTGTTTGCGATCTTTTACAACAGTTGTGTTTCCATATAGTTGTAATTGTTGTAATTCAAATCGCCGATTCGCTCGGACTGAGGACTTCTCGGTTTCGACAAAGTTCACATGAGCTAAGTTTGATATTCAAAAACAAATTGAATGACTAAACCTTTGTTTGTGATCATTTTCACAGTTTATATAACAATATAACAAGCATTATTTACAAGTTCAGTAACTTCGCCGCTTAAATCTCATGTTTCGTGAACGTTTGACGACAGTTGCAAACATTTGAGCTGGTCTACGGCATTCAAGTCTTCGAACTAGTAGTAGACTTCTTTAACAAAATCGAGGGTTTTTTGAAAGGATTTGGCCGGGTTTTGTAAATAACTTTGTGTTTTACGTTGCAAACATCTAGCAAAAAGTCGCCGACTGTCCGCGATTGATGTTTCCATTAACTGTTGTCGCATCAGCGACTGTTGTATTAATTGTAGTAGAAGTTGAACCTGATTCAACTTCTACAACAGTCGCCGACTGTCGCCGATTGGACTCGATCGGCGACAGTCGCCGACTGAATTACAACAATTACAACTATATATATGGAAACCAGGCTTATAGCGTATAAGCTAGAGGGCAAACACCCCAGTGTGTCAGATTAGCGTATAGATTAGGCTGATGGTAAACACGCTTGTGGGTCAGGTTAACGTATAAGCTAGGCGGTAAATCTGCCACGAATCATCAGACTAAAAAACTAAGTTAAAGCCCTTATGAAACGAGAACGCAAGTCATCGCAAGTTGGCAGTCACGCTATCTCAGCTAGCCGCTCTGAACAATTTCCCGAAAATATTATGTACCGTGACAAAGTTAAAACTTGTTTAAAACACTCATGAAACCTTTATTTTGTTAATTTGGGTGTTCGAACGACCGCCACAGAAATTCGTGACTGTCAACTTGCGATGACCTGCGTTCTCGTTACGCCCGTGGCAATTCGTTACTCTGTCAGTGTACAACCTGTTGCCGTATCGGGTGTGTGATACCCTGTCGGTATAATATTAATAATAAATTTATAATATAATTAATTATTCCTAATTTCTAGCTTATAAACAAAACCTACAACGTAACACTAAACGACCAAGTTTGCGTAGCTGTGTCTGAGACACATTTTGCTAAGATAAGTCCCTTCTCGGCGTGATTCCGACTGTCCAGACAAAAATTTGAACCCTTAAATCGAAGCTGTCCCATTGTCAAAATCCAGTGCTATAAAGTAAGAAAATAAGTACTATCTATTAGAAGAAGTATCTTTACGAGTCACCTCCCTTTATTTTCAGACTTTGTTAGACCAGCATTTAGTGCGAGAGAGAAATATTTAGCAAAGGCAAACGGAAATCAAACCTTCAACCTTCGGAGTTGAACAATGTACTTAATATACAGGAACTAAATACATTACCTGGTTAGGATGATTTTGTAAACATGGCTGAAACCTTACTACTTCGTTTACTCTCCCAATTTTTACAGCCAAGCAAAATTCATCGTGTTTAAGCTGTTTATTCTTCGTGTATGTCCAATCCTGAAGAAAAGTATAATATATAAACCAGTATGATTGAACAGTTAGTGGGCAGGTTGATGGTTGGTTGCTGAATGTTAGGGTTGGTTATAGTTGGTTGGTTGATTGGTTGGTTGGTTGGTTGGTTTGTTGGTTGGTTGGTTGGTTGGTTGGTTGGTTGGTTGGTTGGTTGGTTGGTTGGTTGGTTGGTTGGTTGGTTGGTTAGTTAGTTAGTTAGTTGGTTGGTTGGTGGGCAGGTTGATGGTTGGTTGCTGAATGTTAGGGTTGGTTGGTTAGTTATAGTTGGTTGGTTGGTTAGTTGGTTGGTTGGTTGGTTGGTTGGTTGGTTGGTTGGTTGGTTGGTTGGTTGGTTGGTTGGTTGGTTGGTTGGTTGGTTGGTTGGTTGGTTGGTTGGTTGGTTGGTTGGTTGGTTGATTGATTAGTTGGTTGGTTGGTTGGTTGGTTGGTTGGTTGGTTGGTTGGTTGGTTGGTTGGTTGGTTGGTTGGTTGGTTGGTTGGTTGGTTGGTTGGTTGGTTGGTTGGTTGGTTAGTTGGTAGGTTGGTTGATTAGTTGGTGAGAGGGTTGGTGGTTGGGTTGGTGGGTGTTCGGGTTGGAGGTTGATTTATTTGTTTGTGCATATCCGTCCGTCCGCCCACCCACCCGCGTCTGTCTGTCTGTCTGTCTGTCTGTCTGTCTGTCTGTCTGTCTGTCTGTCTGTCTGTCTGTCTGTCTGTCTGTCTGTCTGTCTGTCTGTCTGTCTGTCTGTCTGTCTGTCTGTCTGTCTGTCTGTCTGTCTGTCTGTCCGTCCGTCCGTCCACTATGCAGTCTCACCTGATTACCACCGGCGTCATGGCAACGAAACAAACCAACACTGCCCCCAACAGTGTTGTGACCCAGGGTGTCAACGCAGTCTTCGTCTTGCTTGATCTCACCAAAAGCAAGCACGTCTTCTTCCTTCGGAACTCTTCGATAAAAATAAAAGTAAAACTTCAAATTTGTACAAAAACGAGCCCCCAGGATGACATAACGCTATATGAGCGAAAAACCTACCAACCTTTTTTAACCTTACCAGAACCTTTCCTGTGTAATACGAATAGAAGTACTACTGTATGTCTATAATGTCATGTTGTTAACAAAGATATACAAACTTTATTCTTCTCCTAACCCTCTCGTGTACTTCAATAAACTTACTTTAGTTCTGGATACACGTTATGGACGTACCAACTGAACGGCTTGCATTGCAATCTCATTTTGAGATTTAGACGTTCACGAATGCTATAAAAAATTATAATAGATCAAATATGTCACCCATAGCCTCTTAACCCTTTATCGCCCAACGATGTCTTTAGTATTTTACTCTGGCTAACGCCAGACGATTTTACTCGTCAATGGAGTGGCAACTGGGCGATAAAAAGTTAAACCATTTTTTAATCGACAATCTCGACAATTTACAACCTTTTTACTTCATCCGAAACAATGTCTACGCAACACTCCACTTTTTAAACTCCATGTTGGTATGTTTTAACTAAGTCATAACATTACTGTACTTACTCTCCAAATGCGACATTCTTGGCATAAGGTACTGCTGCGTAGTAGTATTTTTTATAATTATCAAACCAAACTTCTGCAGCTCGTCTACTATTTCTGAAAAAGAAACAAAGAGCAAAGTCTTTCAATTGTCACTCAAGTAGATGAATAGGAATACAATTCATAATGTAATGTAATGTAACGTAACGTAACGTAATGGTGTAATGCGATGCGATGTGATGCTATGTAATAAAGTGTAATGTAATGTAATGTAATGTAATGTAATGTAATGTAGTGTAGTGTAGTGTAGTGTAGTGTAGTGTAGTGTAGTGTAGTGTAGTGTAGTGTAGTGTAGTGTAGTGTAGTGTAGTGTAGTGTAGTGTAGTGTAGTGTAGTGTAGTGTAGTGTAGTGTAGTGTAGTGTAGTGTAGTGTAGTGTAGTGTAGTGTAGTGTAGTGTAGTGTAGTGTAGTGTAGTGTAGTGTAGTGTAGTGTAGTGTAGTGTAGTGTAGTGTAGTGTAGTGTAGTGTAGTGTAGTGTAGTGTAGTGTAGTGTAGTGTAGTGTAGTGTAGTGTAGTGTAGTGTAGTGTAGTGTAATGTAATGTAATGTAATGTAATGTAATGTAATGTAATGTAATGTAGTGTAGTGTAGTGTAGTGTAATGTAATGTAATGTAATGTAATGTAATGTAATGTAATGTAATGTAATGTAATGTAATCAATGTAACGTAACGTGTAATGTAATGTAATGTAATGTAATGTAAGGTAATGTATAATGTAATGTAATGTAATGTAATGTAATGTAAGGTAATGTAATGTAATGTAATGTAATGTAATGTAATGTAATGTAATGTAATGTAATGTAATGTAAGGTAATGTATAATGTAATGTAATGTAATGTAATGTAATGTAATGTAATGTAATGTAATGTAATGTAATGTAATGTAATGTAATGTAATGTAATGTAATGTAAGGTAATGTATAATGTAATGTAATGTAATGTAATGTAATGTAATGTAATGTAATGTAATGTAATGTAATGTAATGTAATGTAATGTAATGTAACGTAACGTAACGTAATGGAATGCAATGCAATGCAATGTAATGTAAAATTTCATAAATCTATTCTTACTTTTGAAAAACATTCATACTTCCACCAGGAAAATCATAAGGATGTCTGTTACGGAAAACATGACCAACTCTTGAGCAGGGCATGATTTCCATAGCTCCACCACATAACCAAATACGAAACGAAATTTCTACAACAGGAATCGTAAATGGTATGAAGTATGAGACTATGAGTACATGTTTGTAAAAAGTGGTGGTTGTCTTCGTTACGTCGTGTGTGGATTAGCAAACTATGGGTCCGTTTACTGCGGATTCAGGTTGACCGTTTAACGGCAACATTTGTTGCGTTCGTTGCAACAGTTAATTAAGACGTTTCCAGGCAGAATGTCAGACGTTGCTGGGCGGGATTTACAACGTTCTGTCAAAAAATATCAGCGTTGTGGGTGAATTTAATAAGAACTTGTAAGCCCCGCCCAGCAACGTCTGACATTTGCCTGGAAACGTCGTATAATTAATCAGTTGCAACAAACGCAACAAATGTTGCCGTTAAACGGTCAACCTGAATCTGCAGTACATGAATCCGGATTGAGTTTCAATCCGGATTGAAAAGCGAAGTCAATCCGTGTTTACATGGGAATTGGGTTTCTGGATTGAAATCCGCCTGTCGCCTGAAATCCATAAATATTAGAAAACACGCATGCATTGTTTGTTCTAGTCCTCTCTGTCACGTTTTTCATTCTGGAATGAAACTCGCACCGCCTTGACATGATTCCAGAACGAAATTTCAATCCGAAATTAGATTTCAATCCGGAATGAGAAACGGATTGAACTCAATCCGGAATGAGCTAATCTCAATCGGGATTCATGTAAACAGATAAAGGGGTTTGATCAGGAGCGGAACGAGTTCAATCCAGATTGAAACTCAATCCAGATTCATGTAAACGGCCCCTATGTATGGATGCTCTTAACGTAACTCTGAGAATAACCACCGCCGTGGCCGTCGAAAAATTAGTCACCACCATTATCACCACTACCATTGAAGGTGATGTACAGTCCATTCTGCGCATGTACGAAGCTAATGTTTACATCTAAATTTACAAAAAAAAATACTAATACCTTATTCAAGATTGTAAGCTTTTCTTGGTTTCCATTCATTACTTGTACCCAAAACAAAACATTTTCATGAGAAATAGAAGAAATCCGAGGAGATATCCTCGCCGAATCGCTTGGTTTTCTGCCCTGTTGTTCCTAACGGTTTACATTGAGCTGAGTACTTCATGTAATTATCTACGAAT
>OZ036002.1:5589876-5619876 GCA_964035015.1 Corallium rubrum
TTGCACCGTTTTAAGGTGTAGTGCAAACGAGACATTCAATTTTCCCAAACTGAACATCTGCAACGATTATAAAAGCAATTTACTCACATTTTTTTTTGAGGAAAAAATTACCAGTCATGGTATGCCCGGTAAGCAACAATATTTATTGAACAAGCTGGATAATTTTACCAGTCAATGACCAGTGACCGACACTAATTTTGAGGCTTGCATGTAATCATTTATAGCATTAATTTATCAAGTGAACTTACCTAACAACAGTTCTTAATAAGGCAGCTCTCCCTTCATTATGAAAACAGATTATAACACTTGTACTTGGTAAATTAGATGGCCACGATTTCGATTGACACCTAAAAATTTACAACATACCATAGGGGTTACTCTAGAAGAACGATACTCTAGTGTATGTGCCTTATAATAAGTTCTGAGGTTTAGACAACTTACTGTGAATGGCGTATATCAGGCGGAGATCGATTATAAGCAGTATCTTCACTAGCTTTCTGATTGTAAGCATTGTCAACATAGGCATCCTGTCCTTCTTCTAACTTGTTGCCAGCTATATAGCCTTGTACATCAAACTTTTTAATACTCCTTGAATCCAGTTCTCCACCATATTGCTCCTTCGTAGCACTTGTAAAAACCTGAGTATAAAATAATAAATTGAAAGCAATGACATTTAAACTGCATGTTTCATTAGTCCACTGGTATCAGTTGGCATGCACTCTTATTATAATTTTACTCTGACTAATGCCAGATATTCAAGAAGAGACATCTTCAGCTGGCAAATTAAAGTGCCTATGAAGCGAAAATTATTATTGTCTTAAATGAAAGAACTCTCAAAATGACAAAGTAACATCTTTAGCAGATCTTCGTTTCCGTGCTTCATTGTTGAGATATTTCAGTTTCTTTGATATGCAAATTAAACACTTTGACATTACATGTGTATAATGAGTTATCAGAGAAAGTTCAGTATATCTTTGCTATTATCAAACAAAATCAATTAAAAATCTGTATGTCTAATGCTGTATGCAAAATAGATGCACAGGATCGGCTTTGAAGTGATTTCGTTTGATAATAGCAAAGATATAGAACTTTCTCCGATAACTCATTATACACGTGTGACGTCAAAGTGTTTAATTTGCATATCAAAAACATTGAAATATCTCAACAACGAGGCACGGAAATGAAGATCTGCAAAAGATGTTACTGAAGAAGCCAGGCAAATACTTTTGGCCCATTTAGAGGTCTTAAAAATGTCTGAATAAAGATGGAGAACACTAAGACAAGATACCTGATAAAACCCCACACTTTTTGTTCAGCTGGAAAGTTTAAGTTATGTCAAAAATTATAATTTTCTGATCGGCCACCAGTTAAAACTTAATGAAACCCCTGTATGTTAACACAGAAGATAGGCTGTGTAAACTTTGTAAATCAGCTGGATCAAAACACACAAACTGGCACACAAAACATTTAAATACTGTATCTACAATAACTTTGATACCTTACTCAGCTTTAATGATTTTGGAAAACTCCAAAATTTAACCCAGTATAAGAGCCAGATGACATCTTAAAATGGTTACTGGTTACTGTATTAAAGTTAGAATACACCTCCCTCCTCCCCCCCCCCCATAGCTACGTGCCCCCATTTACGGAGTATGGCAAGTGCACACACAAGGTTTTTTTTGTGCTTCGTCATTTTGCACACTAAAATGTATGCCAAATACAAAAATTTTCTTTAATTGCTACATGCCACTTTGTAACAAGTTAAACAAAGTACTTGACTACTTGCTCTAAGCTCTGTAACCTCTGTTCTGAGTTCTGCTATACTCTGCAAACTGGTACGGGCCGGAACTTTGTCACCCCTTTGGATCACAGTTGTTTTCAAAATAAGCTGCATGACACTAGCTTCAAATAGATGAGCAGCACAAGCTGTATGATAAAATAAGTCATACAATTACATGTAATGAGGTTATGCAATAACCAAGGTTAACAGCCAAGGAACTGCGTGCAGAGAATGGGGAGAATCAGCGTGAGAATGTTCGATAACTAAAGGCACATTGGCCAGCAAGGAGTCATTACACCTTTAGTTCATGGCATATACTGGCTATTTGGGGGAAACGTTAACAGTGTATATATTTGCATCCCACCATCCCACCCCTAATCAATCCAAGCAAATTGTAATTTCCACCAAAAGTATTTTCGGTGTGATAGGTGCAGACATGCAAAGGTGGTCAGGTCAAGGATGGAATTTGACATGTAGTGTGGGGACCTGAATCCAAGTAGCAACAAATCGCAACATATCCTGTAAATATAGTGTTAAGGATCAATTCAAGTATATGACACACACACCCTCTTTCTGCACACCCCGCAACAGGTACAGTGGCGGATTAAGGGAGGGGGGCTGACTGGGCTACAGGGGCCTGGGGCCACTGATGTCTTATTAAAAAAGAATGCCCCAGGCCCCTACGTGCAGTGCAAGAAGGGGCCTGGGGGGCCCAATCAGAAATACAGCCAGGGGCCTCAGGTACCCTTAATCCGCCTCTGAACAGGTAAGGTACTGTACATCGCTGAGGAGGGGGGGGAGAGAGTATACTCAAAATTGAAAATTTACTAAAAACGGATGTCCAAAAAGGACAGAATTTACTATTTCCCTCTTTCTCGCGTAAACATCGTTTAATACCTTATCGTACTCGGCGGTGCCAGTGCTCTTGGCGTGATCATAGTCTTCGTTCATATCATAAGTAGCGAATTCTTCTAAGTCGTCAAGTTGGGATAATTCCTGACGTGGCTTTAGACCTCCGATGAAATAAAATACGCCAAGTAGCCAAACTCCCGTTAAAATAGCGAGAAGATGCCGTGTCCTCAAACAGCGCATGGTCTCTTCTATAGTACATGAACAAAGCCAAACAGTTAAGTATGTACTACAGGTACATTAAAGGCGCATTTTCATTATTTATACACGCACATCCGACACTGCTGTGCTGGTACATACATTCATTGCATTCATGCATGGGCAGCATGTTGGGACTAATCGGACAACTGTGGTAATGTGGTAAAGACGCTGTTTTTCTTATTAATATCCACAATTGTCACATCATGCTCCTTAAAGACCATAAATGACACATTTATACTATTGCATCTATCTTTATCCACAACCATCACGTTATGCTCCCTAAAAACCATAATTAACACGCTTGATACTATTGCATCTATCTTTATCCACAACTGTCATTTATGCCCCTTAAAGACCATAAATAACACGCCAGATACAATTGCTTCTATCTTTATCCACAACTATCACGTTATGCTAATATTGCATCTGTTTATGCACAACTGTCACTTTATGCTCCTCAAACACCATAAATGAGTAAATGACACGTTTTATACTATGTCTACTATTGCACCTATCTTCATCCACAACTGTCACTTTACGCTCCTCAAAGATCATAAATAACACCCCTGATATTATCGCATCTATTGTTATCCACAACTGTCATTTTTGCTTTATGCTTTTATGCTCCTCTAAAGGGTATATAAGATTAAGGGCCATCCCTCATTCCTCATTGGCCAACTGTTAATCTAGGTGGTTGTGGTTAGGTGAACCAATAGTTTATTCAAATTTCCAATAATTATTCAAATTTCCGATATTAATTAAACCACAAAAACATTCTAATTAGTTCTCATTCTTCTGATCTTCTCTCGAAAATTCCCTTCAGCTGTCTACCCGCACAGCAGGCTCATAATTTATATTCCGGATTTCCGGCATCTACATATAGTGGTCGTGTGGTTCGCAGACGTGGCCTTTGATCTGCTTTGGCCTTACATGTTAAAACCCAAGAAGAAGAACAATTCGTCGAATTTGACGACCCTTAAGCCAACGGTAAAGTAATGGAAGACTTTACCAGGATTCTGTCTCTTTCGTTTGCCATGTTAACCGGCTGCTACGTTGCTGGATCTTTGCCATTGTCTGTTAGTTTATCCGAGGTTTGTGATTTTTAAAACAGAAAAAACTCTTTGATTTTTATCATTAATCCTTTACAAGGTCAACCTGAGTTGTATGTTTATAATTTACGATTTATATGTACTAGAAGTTCACGAAAAGTACTAATGTTTTCGGTGTATAAGCTTACATGTAGTAATACATGTAGTTTTGTTGACTCGTGTCTAATTATTAATTTAATTTCATGTTCTTATTTGTTCGATAATTAACATAGGCCAAGCTTCACATGGTTACAGTTTTGGGTTCTGGTTTGTTGGTTGGTACTGCATTAGCTGTGATTATACCAGAAGGAGTTCATGCTCTTTATGATGGTGGAGAACATCAGCATGGTAAATTTGTACTACTCACTAACTGTACATAACGGATAACAGTACATTTAATATGCTTGATTTAATGCTTTCTGTTAGCATCCTACTAGAGTGCTACCCCACACTAGGATATGCATAAATCCAGGGGGGTGTATATGTGTACTAATGTACAAACATTTTATTGTTAATATCTATAAATGCTGTTAAAATTGGGTTGTGTAGGATTGTTGATCATTTATACATATATATATATATATATATATATATATATATATATATATATATATATACATGTATATATATATATTTAACAAATAGATTCCATTTTGCCGTTGTCTGTTCAGTTATAGATGCACAGATGACGTCACAACGTGGTAAGAACAAAAAAGTGGCCCACGAGACGCAGTCGAGTGGGTCACTGATGTTCTTACCACGTTGTGACGTCCTCTGTGCATCTATAACTGAACAGACAACAAAAAAATGGAATCTATTTGTTTTATACAATAAAAAATAGAAAAATTATGTTTCAACGGACTTATTAAATTTTCCCGGCGACTTTCTGGGGCATTGAAAAAGATGAATCACTTCATCTGACGTGATCCATGATCTATACAAATCAAGCCACGTCATTGGCTCGTGATGTTGCAGTGAGATCCGTGATTGGTTTAGAGAAATCAGACCAAGTCAGTGATGTAATCTGTGCATCTGTCCCTTTATAGATCATGGCTATCGACCAATAAAAAACGCACGTACTATTCAAATTATTGTATAAATATATATATATATATATATATATATATATATATATATATATATATATATATATATATATATATATATATATATATATATATATGTAATATTTAAAAATCGCACAGGAGGGCTTTATCGAATATAGCAGAGGTGATAGCTGAGTGTTTTAGAGTTGATGAAGCCTGTACTGCATGGTTTTTAAATATTATATATATATATATATATATATATATATATATATATATTTTCGCTTACCTCAAAAGTCTGCTACAGGCTGTTTCATCTAAAAAAGAATCTTCAGATCTGCCTGAAGATTCTTTTTTAGATGAAACAGCCTGTAGCAGACTTTTGAGGTAAGCGAAAATCTATATTTGCTCTAACTATATGTTATCGAGCACTCTTTGCGTTTCGTAGACCAAAACCCACACGTATATATATATATATATATATATATATATATACAGTGAAACCTGAGTTTTCCGACCCCCATGTTTTCCGACCACCTGTCCTATACGACCACTTTTTCTGGCACGGATGATTTGTAGTTGAAATATACCTTCAATGAGCGACCACCTGCCTTACGCGACCAGCGACCGGTTTTTTGTGTCCCAAACAAGATATTTACCTGTTATTAGCGACCAACTCAACGTAAAACTGCCGAAATACGTTAAAGAAATACCCGTTTTTTCGTAGTAAACAAACGCGAATGCGACCACATGTGAAAACAAGAAACCGGAAGTGTTTCCCAATTGCCGTGTTGCTTCTCTTTTGAGCATTATTTGATGAAAATCTGTGTGAATTTCTCCTGCCAAAGCCAAATACTTTTTAGTTGAAGTTTGAGAGTTAATACAATGACTGAACAATCCAAAACCATGAGTAATATTTGTTAACTTTAGACAAGATGATCTTGACGATCGTTTACCGCGACAAGTTTGTATATTTTATAACGGCTTTTTAACTTGGAAAGGAAAGTGTCAAAAGTCACAAAACTGAGTGTTCACATCTAATAAATACTACTGGAAGATCGTAAATAAAGCCAAGCGCTTTTAACAAGACCAAACCAGCGCAAAAATTGAATCTGAAACGTAACAAAAACACAGCGCAAAAACTGAAGTGAACGACAGTACGAGACCATTTTGATGTGGAGAACATCGCTCTATAAAGGTCATGATATTAAACACACAAATGTCAAATTTCTTTTATTTTAATATCCAATTAACATTAATAAATCAAGACTGCACTTCTTTGAAGTGTTCTTGCTTTTTCCATTTCCCTTGTAAATCTTTATAAATCACCATTTTCCTAACCTTGAAACAATGTTTATATAAAGAACCGCTGCGGGTCGCGGCGCTGCCAAAATGGCTGCTATGACGTCACATCACTACCTGTCTGAACGACCACCTGTCCTCAACGACCGCTTTTTTGTGGCACCAGGGGTGGTCGCAAAACTCAGGTTTCACTGTATATATATATCGCAAGGTCGTGGGTTCAATTCCTGCCGGAGGGCCTGTGTAGTTGCATTTTTCGCAACTGCTCCCGGTTTGGTCTTAAAATGTATATATTCTACACTCGAATTTTCCTTCACCCTAAATCCTTAGAACATGCTATGTAATCGAGTGAAATGCCCAATATCATTTATAATATACCCAATTCTCTCCTGACATTACCACCTCATTATATATACAGAACTCGCGATCAAGCTCTCGGCAACGGCCTCCGTGGCTCAGTGGTCAGAGCATTGCACTAGAATCGCAAGGTCGTGGGTTCAATTCCTGCCGGAGGGCCTGTGTAGTTGCATTTTTCGCAACTGCTCCCGGTTTGGTCTTAAAATGTATATATTCTACACTCGAATTTTCCTTCACCCTAAATCCTTAGAACATGCTATGTAATCGAGTGAAATGCCCAATATCATTTATAATATACCCAATTCTCTCCTGACATTACCACCTCATTATATATACAGAACTCGCGATCAAGCTCTCGGCAACGGCCTCCGTGGCTCAGTGGTCAGAGCATTGCACTAGAATCGCAAGGTCGTGGGTTCAATTCCTGCCGGAGGGCCTGTGTAGTTGCATTTTTCGCAACTGCTCCCGGTTTGGTCTTAAAATGTATATATTCTACACTCGAATTTTCCTTCACCCTACTAAATCCTTAGAACATGCTATATATATATATATATATATATATATATATATATATATATATATATATACAGTAGAACTTGCATTTTACGACACCCCTTTTAACGACCACCTGGTGTTTACGACCACTTTTTATGGCACGGACGATTTGTAATAGAAATGTACCTTCGATGTGCGACCACCTGCCTAACGCGACCAGCGACCACTTTTTAGTGTCCCAAACAAGATATTTACCTGCTGTGAGCGACCATCTCAACATAAAACTGCCGAAATACGTTAAAGAAACACCCGTTTTTTCGTAGTAAACAAACACGAATGCGACCACATGCGAAAACAACACGGCAATTGTGCAACACTTCCGGTTTCATACTGCATTTTAGACTTGTTTTGCTTCTCTTTTGAGCATTATTTGATGAAAATCTGTGTGAATTTTTGTTGTCAGAGTTAAATACTTTTTAGTTGATGTTTGAGAGTTAATACAATGACTGAACAATTCGAAACCATGAGTAATACTTGTTAACTTTAGACAAGTTGATCTTGACGATCATTGACGTTTAATACCGCGACAAGTTTGTATATTTTACAACGGTTTTACAACGGCTTTTTAACTTGGAAAGGAAAGTGACAAAACTCAGTGTTCACATCTAAAAAATACTACTGGAAGATCGTAAATAAAGGCAAGAGCTAGACCAAACCAGTGTAAAAATTGAATCAAACGTAATAAAAACACAGCGCAAAAACTGAAGTGAACGATAGTACGACACGATTTTGATATGGAGAACATCGCTCTATAAAAGGCCATGATATTTCAGTGTATTAAACGCACAAATGTCAAATTCTTTTTCTCTTAATAACCATATTAACATTAATAAATCAAGACTGCACTTCTTTGAAATGTTCTTGCTTTTCCATTTCCCTTGTAAATCTTTATAAATCACCATTTTCCTAACCTTGAAACAATGTTTATATAAAGAAGCGCTGCGACGCTACTTGCCATGTACGACCTCCTGTCATTTACGACCACGTTTACCTGGCAACAGGGGTGGTCGTAAAACTCAAGTTCTACTGTATATATATTTAACAAATAAAACATAAAGCTCCATGCATATATACTGTTATAAAGGCACGTTTGACATCATTTGAACACGAAAGAAGTTGAGTAGAGGCACGAGGCGATAGCCGAGTGCCTTTACACTTCTTTCATGTTCAAATGACGTCAAATGTACCTTTATAAGAGTACATATGCACAGGAGCGATATGTTTTATTTGTTTTATAAAATAAGAAGAGGAAAAATCAAACTAAAAGTGAGGTAGTTTAGGAATTTGGCGGGCTTTTCCGGCCAGCTGACGCCATTCTACGCCATTCATGATCTATGTTCTCTTATAAATGCATGGAGCCCAACCAATCAGAGTGTGCGTAGAGGGCACCTTATTTTATAAATATATATATGTATATATATATATATATATATTCTAAAATTTATATATACATTTTATAAAATTTACATACTTCTAAAATTCATCACTTCATACATTCATTGGTGTAGTAATTTTGAAAATTAAGGTTATCTCAGCTGTTAAAAACCAGCGATATGTTATCGAGCACTCTTTGCGTTTCGTAGACCAAAACCCACACGTATATATATATATATATATATATATATATATATATATGTGTGTGGGTTTTGGTCTACGAAACGCAAAGAGTGCTCGATAACATATAGTTAGAGCAAATATAGATTTTTGCTTACCTCAAAAGTCTGCAACAGGCTGTTTCATCTAAAAAGAATCTTCAGGCAGATGACAATTTTCGAAAACAGGGGGTGCTTATATCCCCACACTCCCACGTTTCGGCAGGAAGGATATAAGCACCCCCTGTTTTCGAAAATTGTCATCTGCCTGAAGATTCCTTTTTAGATGAAACAGCCTGTTGCAGACTTTTGAGGTAAGCGAATATATATATATATATATATATATATATATATATATATATATATATCTTATTAGATGTTTTGGTGTGTAGTATCGCTGTATATTTTTCGAGTTTTGCCGTATTTTGATGAGCCCGCAGGGCGAGTCAAAATACAAACAACGAGTAAAAATATACAGCGATACTACACACCAAAACATCTTATAAGAGATTTATTATACAACTGCTCTGATCAACAAATTTTTATGGAAAAAGAAAGCTCAAAAAAGGCCAGAGAAGTAGTGTGACTTGCACCAGGACAAAACCAAAACAAAATAATAAGCATACATGAAGTAGTTCCCGAGTGATAAATTTGATTGGCTAACAAAATCTGTCAAACCGGTTTTCTACTATCCAAATAACTAACTATCCAAATATCGCTGTATATTTGTACTCATTTTTAGCGTTATTTGGACAGTTTTTAATGCAGTTGTATAATAAATATGTATATACCTGTATATATGTATATATATATATATATATATATATATATATATATATATATATATATATATATATATATATATATAATATATATAATATAATATAATATAATATATATATATATATATATAATAAAAGTAGCGTGCCACGTAGGCAGTGTAGAAACAACAATCGAAATATAGTAAGGTTAGATATACTGCCGAAGCAGAGAACGTAGGAGTCTAATGTTTTGAGTGAAGGCCCTTCGTCAGAGAGAAACGTATATCTCATTTCTCTCTGATGAAGGGCCTTCGCTCGAAACGTTAGACTCCTATGTTCTCTGTTTCGGCAGTATATCTAACCTTACTATATTTCGATTTATATATATATATATATATATATATATATATATATATATATATATATATATATATATATATATATATATATATATATATATATATATATATATATATATATATATATATATATATATATATATATATATATATATATATATATATATATATATATATATATATATATATATATATATATATAATATATAATATATATGTATATGTATATATATATATATATATATATATATATATATTGTGTGTGTTGTAGTTCTCAAGTCCAAACACCCCCTGTGAAGGCTAATGTACTTATCAATCTCTTGGTATAACTTCAAATTTGTACAAAAATGAACAAACAAAAACTTTCCCAATAAAAGTGATATAGATTGTAATTTGGGCTTACATCAAATTTTGTCTGAACGGGCTACCCCACCCCCATCCCCCCAGGGTGACATAATGCTATTAAATGAGTGAAAGACCTAATAGTGCCAACTTTTTTTAACCTTGCTGAAACCTTTCCTGTGTAATAAAAATGAACAGAAGTAGTACGTCTAAAATGTTACATTATTACAGTTGATTTCACATTACTTTAATTCCTGCCATATGTTGTGAAATTCATTGGGAAGTTCATATATTCGTTCGGAAGTTCAGGATTACATTGCCAAGGTTGAAAAATTATCCAATCATAATGAGTTTTGATCCAAAGCTTGCAATTTTATTGGATAATTTTTAACCTTAGCAATGTAATTCTGAACTTCCAAATGAACTTCGCAACACATGGTGGTAAATTAATGTGAAATCAACTGTAAAGTATTTTATTTCTAATAATTACCACAGGCTATATTTTATACAGTAGAAGCCAGAATGTGTTTTTGAATGTTTTCTTAGAGCACGAGCATCACCATGAAAATACAGTTTTACCCACAACAAGTCAAACTACCAATGCTGGTGGATTCCTTCCCAACCTTGGAACAATGCCAGAGGTTGAACCACATGCCTTCATTGGCTTTTCACTTTGTCTTGGGTTTATCTTTATGCTTCTAATTGATCATTGTTTTGGAGGACATTCACACACTCCAGGTTTGTGCTGACTGTGCAAAAATCATGTTGGTAAGAGTCTGAGACCCTGTTCACATGATGCCTGTATATACAATTTGAAAACAGAACAAAATCATGCGGTGTGTAAATACAGGCCAAAAAGTCTTGCATCTACATGGTGCTGGTATAATATAATGACGGATTAGCATGTGACTAATTTCCGTGGTCTGAACTGTGTCACATGGCGGCTGCCTGGAGCACCTTTGATATGCCTTGACACGGCCACGTTGATCTGTGTCCTTCGCAATTCAGCCACTGGCTGCAAGTAAGGATGATTAGCCCCCTAGTAGTCCTTTAACTATGCAATTGATTGATTGGCTTCTTGGTTCCCGTAGCCAATCAAATGTGTTGTTCAAAATGAAGTTACAGCGGATTGAGGTTGACCATTTAACAACAACAATTGTCGCGTTAGGCGGCGTTCAGACTGAATGCCCATGCCCAGTGCCCGGGACACTGGTGTTCAGACACGTTCCCAAACCCTGGGTGCTTTTGGTACTTCGATGTGTTTCCACTGTTTGTTCCTATTAAGAATGTATGTTGGCTCAGTTTATGTATGTTGTTTTGATTAAAAGTGCTGGGCACCATAAAATCCTGTTCAGATTGGTGTTTGTGCCTGGCACGGTTCCCAGGTACTACCTCTCGAAGTAGTGCTCATGCCCAGGCACCATTCCTGGTTTTTCACCCGGGAACGATGTTCAGACTAGTGGCCGGGCAGTAAGCATGGGCACTCAGTCTGAACGCCGCCTTAGTTGCAACAGTTAATTAAGATGTACCCAGGCAAAATGTCAGACGTTGCTGGGTTAACACTTATTAGACTAAGTATATTTTTGATATTAACAAATACATTCTTCAAATGTTTCACGCCAGTAATCTATTCTACTTTATAAAGCTGCACTCAAAAGCAGTGTCTGTTGCCTGTCTTTATTTGTATCAAGTTTCCGACCATTTTTATAGCAACACATAAATATAGCTACAAAGTCTAGTCAAACGATACAAATTAACCATCTATTAGTAACTGCTTGAGGTATTCACTTTAATATGTATACGTTTTTTTAACTTTCAAATACAGTAAGTCTGTTAATATACTGTATTTATCTTTTTGACTTCTAGGTAAGCGCTCGGCCAGACTTACTGTACAACGTTCTGTCAAAAATATCAGTGTTGCGTGTGAATTTACTAAGAACTTGTATGCCCCACCCAGCAACATCTGACATTTTGCCTGGAAACGTCGTATAATTAATATAATTAATCAGTTGCAACTAACGCGATAATTGTTGTCCTCAAATGCTCAACCTGAATCCGCTGTAAGAACTCCTCAATGAACTTGTGAAATTTAGAACGAATATCCAAAAATGTTGGTGAAGGGTAAATAACTTGTTTTATTGCTTTGTAGATGTTGAAAACAACACAAGACAACGTAGTGGTAATTTTACAACAACAATTGGATTAGTAGTTCATGCTGCAGGTACATTTTATGTAGATTTTTAATCAGTGGCGTAACGGAGGAAGATGGGTCCCTTTGGCATATTTGGTGTGGGGGCCCCTGTTGTCATGATTTGACTGACTTGGTTTGAAAGCTGTATTACTTGATACATGTGTTTTTAGATGAAGAGAGGATTTATTACTTATATGGTCTTTTTACTTTATATAATATATATATCAAGAAATCAAATTAAATATCTTGCTTTTAAATGTTAACCTGCATTTTTTATGTTTAGTTGTTATAATACCGTATTCTAATTTTGGTGGGGGTTGGGGCTGCAGTGGGCTGGGGGCCCCCAAGTGTCGGGGGCCCTTAGTCCTCACCCTAACCCTACCTAATGAGCGTTACCCCACTGTTTTTAATCCTACTGCAGGATTGGGTTTCAATTGTGTGCATTATTGTCCCTAACTCACTGTGTGTCTTCTTGTGTTTAGCTGATGGAATAGCAATGGGGGCAGCAGTTGTATCATCCAAGCCTGATGTAGAACTAATAATATTTGTTGCCATAATGTTACACAAGGTATACAGAACTTTAAATGGTTCAAAATGCACACTGTAAAACAAGCTTGTTAAAAATATGATAGCCCAGCAAATAGCTTTAAGTAAAGGCATAATGAACACATAATGTATAAAATGTTTATTACTAACGTTTCATTACCTAATCAGTAACATCTTCAGAGTGAATATTTACAACGATGAATCAGCTTAAATAGCTTAACTGTTACTTAAAGCTATTTGCTGGGCTATCATATTTTTAACAAGACTTCGTTTTCCGCCTGGCTCCTCAATCGCAACGATTTTGGTCAACAGGTAAAACAAGCTATTTTCTGAGAAGTGACGCGCTCATTACATCAAGGTGATGCTCAACATATCTTTACCTATTTATTACTCTTATAGGCTCCAGCTGCATTTGGTCTTACTACGTTTTTGTTACACGAGGTAGGTACTGTATTAGGAGTGACACGAAGTCTTTGGTTTGACTTTTGAGGATTTTTTAACTTTTGAAGGATTTTTTGGTTCTTCGAAGATTCAGCTACACTCAGTGTGTAACATGTTGTGCGAATGGCCAAGATCATTATGAGACAAGTTAATTGCTGCAATCATTGAGCAGAGTAGAATTCGATTTTGCATAATGTAATGATCGCTGCAACTTATTACACAGCATGTTAAACGCTGCAAGGGTTTGCACAACCTGTATGGCACAATTTTAACCATTGTAACTTGTCTCGTACGATCTTGACCATTGCACAGCATGTTACACGTTACAATGGTTTGCGCAACTTGTCTCGCATGATCTTGACCATTGCGCAGCATGTCTCGCACGATCTTGACCATTGCGCCGCATGTTAAACGCAGCAATGGTTTGCGCAACTTTTCTCGCACGATCTTGACCATGGCGCAGCATGTTAAACGCAGCAATGGTTCGCGCAACTTGTCTCGCACGATCTTGACCATTGCGCAGCATGTTAAACGCAGCAATGGTTTGCGCAACTTTTCTCGCACGATCGTGACCATTGCGCAGCATGTTAAACGCAGCAATGGTTTGCGCAATTTGTCTCGCACGATCTTTACCATTGCGCAGCATGTTAAACGCAGCAATGATTTGCGCAATTTGTCTCGCACGATCTTGACCATTGCGCAGCATGTTAAACGCAGCAATGGTTTGCGCTGAACTTTTCTCGCACGATCTTGACCATTGCGCAGCATGTTAAACGCAGCAATGGTTTGCGCAACTTGTCTCGCACGATCTTTACCATTGCGCAACATCTTATACGCTGCAATGGTTTGCGCAACTTGTCTCGCACGATCTTGGCGATTGCGCAGCATGTTAAACGCTGCAATGGTTTGCGCAACTTTTCTCGCACGATCTTGACCATTGCGCAGCATCTTATACGCTGCAATGCGGTTCGTGCAACTTGTCTCGAAACGATTTTGACGATTGGGCACAGCATGACGTTACACGTTGCAATGTTTCATGCAACTTGTCTTGCACTATCTTGACATTGTACAGCATGTTACGCTGTAAAGGTTTGCGCGGCTTGTCTCGCAACGATTTTGACTTGCACAGCATGACGTTACACGGTCTTGCACTATCTTGATCATTTTACAACATGTTACACGCTGCAAAGGTTTGCGCAAGTTGTCTCGCACGATTTTGACCATTGCACAACCATTGCACAACATTGCACAACGCTGCAGTAGTTCGCTCAGCTTGTCTTGCAATGATGCACCAATGCCATTGCGAGACAAGTTGTATGCAAAATTGCACTGTGTAACAGAGGCTCGTGCAATTAAGCGCATTTTAAGATTTGTTTTATTTACATGTATAATTTTACTGGTTACTTTGGTTTTTGTTCTCCCGTATTTTTTAATTAAAAAAAGTTTCGACGTCATATACACTCTTTTAGATTTTCAATTAAGTTTTCATGTGTTTTACTCATTTTCTTTTTAGGGTATGCAAAGGAATAGAATTCGAAGACATTTATTTATATTTTCTATGGCTGCACCAATCATGGCGCTTTTAACTTATGGCGGTTTAAGTCAGGTAAGTACAAGTCGTTTATTTTTGAAAAAGACTGCATACCAGACATTCCATTTGATACAAATCGAAATATAGTAAGGTTTGAGTACTGCTGAACTCCTCAAAATACCATCCCCATAATATTACTTTATAGTTTACTTTTTTTATCTTTGTAATACTGTATACTATATAATCATTAACACATATCAGCTCTTACTTCATAATTTTACGATGTATTCTATATTATTTTTCTTTTATAATTTCATACTTTGTATTTTTGTTTCTCAGGAACCTTCTGAAAAACTCTACTTGTGATGTAGGTTTTCCTGAATAAATATTGTTATCATCATCATCAACGTTTCTCTTAGCCTGTGTTCCAGTCCACTGCGCTACGCTGTACAGCGTAGCGCAGTGGACTGGAACACAGGTTACGTTTCTCTCTGACGAAGGGCCTTTGCTCGAAACGTTAGAAAACTACGTTCAATAATTTCGGCAGTACTCAAACCTTACTACATTTCGATTTGTATTTGAACAGTGCTTACGAAGCACACTAAATGTTTTCATTGAAAATAAACAAATTAAACAAGTTAGTGAATGTAAAACTCTTCGATTAACAGTTGACCAGCATTTATCGTGGAAAAGTAACACTGAAAATATTTGCAAAAAAATAACAGCAGGAATCTCTGCTATTCGTCGGGTCAAACCTTTTGTTGACATATATACACTCATTTCGATATATAACGCTATTGTTCGGCCATACTTTGATTACTGCTGTGAAGTATGGGATGTGTTTGGTGAATCGCAATCAAAACGACTCCAAAAACTGCAAAATA
This sequence comes from Corallium rubrum, assembly GCA_964035015.1. NCBI lineage: Eukaryota > Metazoa > Cnidaria > Anthozoa > Scleralcyonacea > Coralliidae > Corallium > Corallium rubrum. The sequence goes on from OZ036002.1 coordinate 5,605,762, forward strand.
GAGCTGCTAGAATTATCTTGAACATGAGCAATGACGTAAATCATTCTATTGCTTTACGTACATTGGGCTGGGAGCCACTCAAAACAGAAAGGAAGAAAGCTAAGGCAAAAATGATGTATAAAGTATTAAATAAAATGGGTCCCAAATCACTCACTAATCTTTTTTCATACAAAAGTGAGAAAACAAATTACAACCTTCGGGGCATTTCAAGTGGTCTTAGTTTACCAAAACCGCGTACTAACAATATGAAAAATAGTTTCGTGTATGACGGAGCCAACCTTTGGAATTCTATTCCAAAGGAAATTAGGGAAAGCAAAACTCTTTCTTCCTTTCGAAATAAAATCACTGCTCACATCATTGACATAGAGTAATAAATAACTTGACGTGCCTGTAAACTAAGATTCTATTAACGTTCTTATCATGTAAATAATTTAATATTCTACCTCATATACTATTATACGTGATTAAATATTCTACTGTAAATAGCTCTTAATATCATTTTTCATGTAACATTTTTCTATTTTTGCACACGCCCCTCGTGGAAATCAGCTTCGGTTGACGGGGCCAGCGTGTATAAATAAAGTTTCTATCTATCTATCTACTAACCTTTTTTCCTTCCATTTTATAGTAATTTCTGGTTTCTTTTTGTTTTCAGAGTGGAAAGGAGTTATTTTCAAGTGTGAACGGGACCGGAATAGCAATGCTTTTCTCCGCTGGAACGTTTCTTTACGTCGCCACAGTTCACGTCTTACCAGAAACCAGAAACTTAAACCACAGCCCATCTACGGGCGCGGAAAATAGTGAGGGGAATGGACACGAACATTCTAAGAGAACAGACCTCATTTTGTTAATTACCGGTATAGTTTGCCCACTGATCTTAACGGCCACGCATCACCACCACTGAATGACGTTTTAGATATTTAACATATTTTAGGCAAGCTGTTCTATTGGCTCCGATCTCATTAGGGAGTATAAGGACAAGGTTGTCTTTCAGTAGCGCACTTATATAAATTAAGTACAAATCGAAATATAGTGAGGTTGGATATACTGCCAAAACAAGAAACGTAGAAGTGTAACGTTTCGAGCGACGGCCCTTCGTCAGAGAGAAACCTCGTACCCAGGGTCTTATCTCCACTCACCACTAACACCGCTGCCAACCGTTTTGCGCATGTGCGACGTCCGAGCTCGTCCTCGGAAAAAGAGCGGGAAAACACTGAAACATTTGGACTGGTCCGAGAGTCCGACACAAAAGTTAAAATTATAAGCATACTACCAAAAAGATAAGGTAGGTAATTTGTGCATGGCTTCCTTGTCAATGAATTTGCCCCTTCGTAATTTTCTTTACCCTTTTTTTAAAACATACATGAATAGTCGAGTCTTACTTAGTCTTCACTGTCCGGTTGTTGTTGCCACTGCTAGTTCCCACTTTTCTTGCAATGTTTACTCAGCGAATTCACGCATGCGCAAACGTTTGTCAGCGGTGTTCTCGCCACTGGGGCCTGCGCTCGAAACGTTCCAACCTTACTACATTTCAATTTGTGTTTCAAGTCTGCCTGCGCAACACGCTACTTTGATTTTACTGTATAAATGAAATAGACTGAATTGTCAAGTGACAGCCTCATACCCAGGCATCCTCTCCACGCACCCCTGTGCGCTTAGCTCGCAACTTTCCCTAGCGCGCCTGGGTACGAGGCTGGTCGAGTGGCTAAACCTAACTCTAAACCTAATCAAAACCTCCTGGGACTACTACGTTCCTATAAGATCGTTACTTATACGCCTTTAGTCATGAAATAGAAATTGTCGGATTGTCAAAGTACAGTCAGAAGCGCTCCTTGCAACCTACACGCGTAAAAATCTCGCATGTTGTTACAGCATTGTTACCTGAGCAATGCTGTAACAACTTGCAACAATGCTGTAACAACTTGTTGACATATGTGAACAACATTGATAAATGAACAACATTGTTCATCATTGTTTGAACAAGTTGTTACTGTGTTGTAACAACCCAAGAACGTGTTGATACATCAATCATGTTCACCATTGTTGTAACATTGTTCATCGTTGTTATTTCGTCATGCTGTTACAACATGTTGTATCATGTGCGAACAACATTGGCTATAAAAAATGTGCTGTTGGAACAACTTGTTCATGACTGTTGATTTATCCGTGAACAAGTTGTTCGAACCATAAGTGAACAACTTGTTGGCAACTTGTTCACGGCGGGCAGCACAACATTGTTCACGCCTGTTGACAACCGTGAACAAGTTGTGCGTTTTTACTCGTGTACACGCGTAAAAATCTCGCAAGTTGTTACAGCATCGTTGCCTGAACAATGCTGTAACAACTTGCAACAATGCTGTAACAACTTGCAACAATGCTGTAACAACTTGTTGACATATGTGAACAACATTGATAAATGAACAACATTGTTCGTCATTGTTTCAACAAGTTGTTACTGCTTGATGAAACAACAACCGTTGTTCACGCATGTTGTAACAACCGAAGAACGTGTTGATACATCAACCATGTTCACCATTGTTGTAACATTGTTGTTCATCGTTATTTCGTCATGCTGTTATAACATGTTGTATCATGTGCGAACAACATTGGCTATAAAAAATGTGCTGTTGGAACAACTTGTTCATGACTGTTGCTTTATCCGTGAACAAGTTGTTCGAACCATAAGTGAACAACTCGTTGACAACTTGTTCACGGCGAGCGCAGCACAACACGTGCACTGTTCACGGCGAGCAGCACAACATTGTTCACGCCTGTTGACAACCGTGAACAAGTTGTGCGTTTTTACGCGTGTAGACCATTCTCGTAAGCGACGAGCTCTCACAACGACCATTTCTGAGATTTAACTGAACTTTTTCTTTGTTTTTGAACTCTTGTAAGCGACTATAGTGGTGGTCGTTTTTGAGAGCTTCATGTACGTGTACCTAGAATCAACGATTATTGTTAATTTAAGGGCATTTAGAAATTAAGGAATATTGTTAAGTTTTGGCGGAAACGTGTTGGGGGTGCCCAACATGTCCTCCTACCTAGAATTACCAATAATCAGTAAGTGTGAAACGGCCTTGAATTACCAATAATTGGTAATTGTAGGTAATTCGGGGTCTGAGAGGTGGGACTTTTTTCCCGGAGGGTTGTGGTTAGGTTTAGGGCCACCGGGGGGTTGTGGGTTAGAGTTAGGGTTGCTGGGGGGTTGTGGTTAGGTTTAGGGTAAGGTTTAGAGGTTAGGGATTGGGGTGTGGGTGTGGGGGTTGGGAATTAGTTTTTAAAATTAACAATTATTGGTAATTCTAGGCATTTCGCACTTACTGATTATGGGTAATTCTAAGGTAGGAGGATATGCTGTTAGGTCTAACCGAGGTTTGGGCGTGGTTACACTCAGTGGACGACAAACATGTTGGTTGCTGGTACATACTAAAAATATTTTATTTTTTCGCTATTTTTTTTCTCACTCTCAAAAAAGTTCCACATCGTATATTCAGTTTATGCAAAATGCGTAACAGTTGCAGATCTTCATGTTGAATTGACCTTGACCTTGACCAATATGGAAAAAGACAGCCAAAGACTTCGATTAGGAGTTAATAAAGATGTTATGTAAATTTTAATATTGGTGACTAGTCATGTTGCATGGCGACATTGAGAAGAATTAAAATGTGTTCAACATGGGATTGCTGTCGAAAATTATCAAAATCACTTTGTTGCAAAATCATATCTGAGTAAGGCAGTCCCATTGGAGAAGTTCATGCATTGTAATGGCGATCCAAGTGGTCCCGTTGAAACTATTTGATCATATATACCGCCATTTGCAGTTGAGCGCTTGCAAACTTGCGTTAATTAAACACGTTGTCATCGTTTGAAACCTCTGCGTTCATTGGACCGCAACGAGGGAGCGTTGGCAGGGTTTCAATTAGTGATTAATTTGTTATTCGCGATCGTGGCGAGTAGATATAAAAAAAATGTCTAGTAAACGATTTAGCAAGGCCAGACGGACATATGTTAGGAAAGTCAAGATCTATCAGATGAAGGTGGAGAAAGAGCAACGGCGACGGTTTTGTATAAAAGCAACGGCGACGGTTTTGTATAAATATCTACTCGCCACGAATAACAAATTAATCACTAATTGAACCCTGTCAAAGCTCCGTAGCAACGTTACGTTGTGCCCTTGGAAATAAGAGTTGGTCGAGACGTAGCCGTCAATTGTTCAACTGAGAATCAGACACAAAACAACGAAATTTCGCTGATTAAAATGAGTTTCTCATTACGTTTGAAGTCGAGTTATAATGAGCACGCGTGTTAGCCAATCAGAGACGCCGTTATATTACACCTATGTTATAAAGGATGTTAATTGGCCCTAACTTTGTGTGGCAGGTGCTAAACAATGTTCTCAGTTTGTGTGAAGTCTGTTATCCAATTACTGTAACTTTGAATGTGGCTGAATTCTGAATTAGAGTACCGGTATTAAGATTTAATTACCCTTTAATTATTAAAAAAGTCGGCGTCCTTTTTAGCTCTCCAGAAAAAGGGCCGCTGTATTCAGACTAGAATTTGGCAAGCGGTGATTTTGCGTCCCTTCTCTTTCGGCCTTCAGCTAGCCTGCTTTTCAGTCCGATTTTGATTTTCTATATATTCAATCGGAGTATCGGACAACGGATGCGATGCGCGCGAATTTAAATTACACAAGGGCCTTCTTAGGCCTGTTAGTGTAATTATGATTATACGAGCAAACGAAGGGAGAAATATATGGGAAACAAATGGTAAGGCTTGCCTTTCCGTGCTGTAACTCACGTTTAAACGCTTCCGGAACCGGAAGAGAAGAGAAAAAAGGGGTCACATGATCCCCCAGTGGCATACAAATACGCCACCTCCCCCGTGCCTAATCGGCTATTTTTAACATGTCTGAACACACCCTAGGAATAAACAGGGTATGGGAAACCGCCAGTCGGTTGAGGGTGGGCCCATATATTTCTCCCTTCGTTTGCTCGTATAATCATAATTACACTAACAGGCCTAAGAAGGCCCTTGTGTAATTTAAATTATACTTCACAAACTCCGGTCGAAATATATGGGAAACAAATGGTAGATTTCAACGCAAAAGCTACAACATAATAGCTGACACAAACTGTGCAGGTTCGTAATAAACTTTATTGACTGTAGACCGTTAAGGTTACAAAAGAAACAAGAACTCAAAATAAGTTGTATATCCCTAAAGGAGCTAGGATTCTAGAATCGTTTTGACATAACTATCATCAATAGTTGCATGGTTTGTAATAAAAATGTTGGAAAATTGAGGGAGAAGCCCAATCACCCATGCCTAAAATATTGTGGAAACAATCCCACAGCTTTTAATGTGTCACACAACCATCCAGCAATTGTACTTCTGGAGATCGATGTGGACGTTGAATTGAGAGAAACAAGTTATTGTATTCAGGTGTTTACCGAAAACTCCCTTGTAGCATTTAAATATGATTTTAAGCACTTCAAGGGGCATGGTGTTATGTCCTGAGCAAAAGACGCGGGAAGGATATTGTTGAGAGATCTTGGATCATTTGTCATTCGAGGTTTAGTGAATGTGAATTTAAAACCATCCGGTTGTTCAGGAACTGAATATCAAGCTCACAGAGAATAGACGATCTCTCTGGTAAGATCAATGCTAATAACAATTCAGTAACATAAATAATTCTTTTGTTAGTATCTTGAGGCATAAAGTATTATTATCCAACCCTCGTCAGGATATGAGGTTACCGTGGTTACATCCCAGGTTGGTGAATATCTTGTTTTAGGGTGTTGTTTGTTTGCGATTTCTCTCATGGGGTTTGCCATCAATCCATGGATGTACAAATGATGTGGCTGAGCGAAGAACGTTTAAATACTGTATGGTATTTATTGTTAGTTGTCAAATTGATCACTAAGGAAAACTAGAATTTCCCTGATGTTAGCTAAAATTGGATATTTAATTTCCCATCCAATACCCCAGGAATTCATTTAACCCCATGCAGAGTCGTATGCTTTGTTCGTTGACTGCTGTATTGCAAGAAATCCATCTTTTAGTTTCAGGACCTTTATTTTGAAGGTTTTCCTGGTATGACCAACATCCGTTGGTTGAAACGTTGTCACAAGTGGCACCCCACCCCATTTTTGAGGCATCGAATCCGAAGTGATACTCATTTCGGATGAGGGTACAAAAAATTGGATTTCCATTGACTTGATGGATATTCACAAACCACCACTGCAGCTCTTCCAGTGCTAGTCTGTTCAGGTGGACTGTGCCGTGATAAACCCCATTGTTCAACGCTACTAATTGCTGGATAACGCAGGTTTGAAGGAACCTGAAGTGGAGTGGGGCGAGCTCTACTGCTGGTTGACAAGACTCTAGAAAAACCCAGAATTTGAGACAAAAGATGTAAAGAGGTTTAGCTTCACCATATAATCGTTTGGATTTATAAGTTGCTTTACGCACAGATTTTTCCATCTGAAAATGTTCGTTCATTAACGCACTTGTTTAAATGACTTGCACCTAACGCTGGGCGAAATGATCCTCCCCTTTGGGGGAACGAGAAGCATGCGCCTGTATTAAAAAAACAACAACAAACCAGTCAATGAGAATTTTACGGGGATAATTGCCCCTATGTTCAATAATTTTGTTATTTCCTCGTTCATTACGTACAAGTTTTCCGTTGGCGTTGTTCGCGGGATTTTTTTTTTTTTTTTGTTTTGTTTTTTTGTTTGTTTTTTTTTTTTTTTCCCCCGCGGTTCTGTATGAGAATTCAGTTGATAGCCTCGGACAGTATTTATGTAAGACCTGGGGATCTTGAGTAATATTTCGCCACTGGCTGACGAAGTAGGGCAGTCGTGCAACACGCTGATTTTTATTGGCGGGACCAGTTGCGGTTTGTCTGCTCCCGGTCTCCACGAAAATTCGAGGATTTGATATTTGCGGGGATTGACCCTCGCTGACCAGACCTGTTACGAAAGGGCTGGTTAGGTTCCGTATAGTCGTACTTGTTCGGGGCGTGTTCAAACCCCCTAGAGTTGTCTCTTGAAGAATGAGTGTGTGTCTTTGCACTATAAGGCTGTTTTTGTAAGTTCTTTCTAAGGCTCCGAGATAATTCGGATTGTTTGGCTGCTAGGGGAGGTAAATCTTCCCCAAAGAGCATTTTTCCCGCGTTCGGGAAGTCGAGATCGGCTAATTGAGCCTTATCTGGATTAATGGCGCCCAAAATTTTCTTTCGGCGATTCGCTGTGACTATATGATTAGCTGAACCCAACAAACATAGAGATCGTTGTAAAATACTTAGCAGTTCCTCGTTTGACACCTTGACATTATTTTCAAGGCGGTCGTGTAAACAGCAAAGAGGAGCTGCCGAGTTGAGCAAAGCTCGTTGGATCAGAGCCAGATCCTTGTCTCGTTGTTCAACGAATTTCTTCTGGTTGGCGGGAATATAATTCAGAATCTGTTTGTCAAGCAAAGGTGCAACACATGCCTCTGTTTCAGGGAGAGAATTTTCCCCGATTATTTCGTTTACTTGATCTAGTGTAAGACGCCATCGTAAGTTCTTCTCAAGGAATTTACGAAAGGGGTCTGAAGGAGACCATCTTCGAAGAGAAGTATTCTCTGGATCGAAGAACTCACATGAAGTTCCTTGTTCAGCGACGCTCGTGTTGGCGCCTTCGTTCACATTTGTCGGCTCAACGCCGTCTAAAGATGGCAAAGAGCCAGCTAAAGGTGCCTCAATGGCAGGATTGTTGATAGCCAAAGTATCGAATTCCTTCGGGTGACTCGACAGTTGATCATCGTCGAATTCGCCAGAATAGTGGGACGTTGTGCCCGAGTTTTCATTAATTTTGGACTCAATGTCGGTTACACGAGTGGTCCAGGCCACAAACTGTTTCTTCATATCATTGACACCTTCGAGGATTTTAGTCAGAGTGTCCTCGTTGACGTTAAGGTGATTTTCCCGCCTTCGCTTGTGTCGTTGACCTCGGTTATCCGGGTCGTCCGACGGAGATTTTTGTCCTGGAGGTGATGTACGATGACGTTTATGGTGAGGTTTCTCAGACATTATGTAAATCTAGACCTGGAAAAAGAAATAAAGGCCAAAACAGTACACACTTACCTGACCGTGTACACGTGAGTGAGCACGAAGAAAAAAGCCGATTAGGCACGGGGGAGGTGGCGTATTTGTATGCCACTGGGGGATCATGTGACCCCTTTTTTCTCTTCTCTTCCGGTTCCGGAAGCGTTTAAGGTGGTAGTTGATACTTAATCAACTAAAACACTTTTTAGGCTCTATTTTTAAAAATATCAGACCAACCACATTGAAACTTGGCACAAAGTTAGTGCAAGGCATGCCACATATATTAAGCTTTGTCGAAGCACAGGATGGGCCTTGGTTGCCATGGAAACAATGAATAAACATAAATGGCGTACTCACTGCTTACAGTGATAACTCAAAGGGAAAAATAGATATCAACACCAAACTTGGTAATACTGTTGGTTAGGTCAAAAGCTATGCAATGAATGGTGGAATTTTTATTGGAGTTAATTGCCGAGTCCGAATGCTGAAAATAGCCAGTTTCCATGGTAACAAAGGAAAAACTGCATAATATACAAAACTGACCATTCATTGCATAGATTATGATAAGGTTGATAATCAGCCCAAAAATCATCAAAATCCATCAAATCCCCTTTGAGTTATCATTGTTACCATTCTCGTTCATGAATAATTCATTAGTTTGAGAAAATCCAGGTTAAAGTGTTAACAAATTTCATCGCCTTAACTTTGCCTTACTTTTCAAAACTAGCTATCATAATCTGATGTTAATGGTAAAAATAGTTAGAATATTGTCTATTGACATGTTTACTATAGAAATATTGGACATTTGTGCTAAAAAGTCAATGACTAAGCATCTAGACCAAGGGTTACCTCACTTGGATCACTCGTTTTTGCCGGTTTGCTTCTATCGTTCATGTGACAGTCATATTTGCTCCACATTATTTGGGTGGTTTCTTCCTTTTCTTTTTAACAGGCTCATCAGGTTGAGAGCTCAGGCCAAATCCACCAGCTTGATAAGCTGTCTTGTCAGCTTTGGACTTCTTTTGTGCACGGAGTTTCTGTCTTTGTTTCTGGTACTTGGCACTTACTTTCTTTGACGCAGCTTTAATTCTCAACTGATCTTGTAATCTTAGTGCCTTCATTGTATTGGTACCTGGTGTTATACCAAATATGTCCATAACCATAGCTTTACTAGCAGCACCTGTATTGAAAAGGGCAATGGTCTCACAGACAGCTATTGTTACTTTTCGTGCCCCACAAAATTTAGTCTTGGGACATTTGGACCAGAGCATTCCATTGATAGCCTCATTTTGGTTTTGTGTCATACCTTTCAAACACCTGGAGAGTAGATTGTCATTGGAAAGCCTTGTAAAAATAGGAGCTAACTCTTTCATGAACACCTCAGGCAAGCGATTACTTCCGTCATAAGTGTCTGTGCCATCTAACTGGTCTTTCCAAAATTTGCACCAAGTGGTATCATCTTTAGGGCAATAATGATGTTGTTCTTGTAGAGGTACTTTTGTATTTTCAATGATGTGGCACTGAATTGCCCTAATACTTCTCTTCATTCCCTGAAGATTACCCTTGTTCCCTCGAATCGCTTTCCCATAGTAGTTCTGCATTTGGTCCATGACTTTATCTGTCAATCTTCCCCGACCACCAACACCTTTACCATCCGATAGCTTTTTACCCTTCAGGTCTGTCTTATACTTTCTAAGTGCACTTCCAAGTCTTTTTGGACATGGCCAACACACTCTTCCTTTGTGACAATATACTCATCCCCATACTTTTGAAACATAGCCTCCTTTACTCGACCATATGAGCTACTGTCTCCATCACCGACAAATGTAGTATATTTCAAATTACGCTCAGTTATACTTCTTCCAAATATTTCAGTGGCTGAAGAAGCTTCCATTCCTTCTGATGATCCTGCATGATTAATTTGGCAATCTGATTCATGCCTTGCCTTCCAAGACTTGTATTCATCACTTTCAGCATTCATGTTGCAATGGGCTTTACACTCATGACAAAAAGGGACTTTACACAGTAATCTAGTACCTCACCAGTGTCCACAGATATTACAAAAGTAACACCAATTTTTGAGGAATGTCCTCTTTTTTGCCAGGTTCCATCAACTGTAACTGACACATTTGCAATAACAGTAGTTCCATCATCCTCAATATCATCCGGTCTTTCCATGGCAATTTTCTCAACCAGTCGCTTTGCCGCATCTTTCATCAATACTTCTGCATTGTCTACCACAATGTTTTTTATTTGTTTTTGATGCTCATTGTAAGCCCTCTTTGTTACAGGAGGTGGCAAATTCATTCCAGCACAAAATTGGGATAGTCCGGCATGCCCCAACTGGGGAGATGCTAGAACTGCTCTGCGGTTGACTTCATGGGCTCCTCCTCCTCTACCACCCAAACGCTTGCTGGTCAAGAGAGGGGTCTGTGCCTCACACATAGAACATTCTAAGAATAAATGTTCTGCAAGGCCCTCTCTCAAACTGTTGTTTTGAAACAGTTGTAGTTTAGATTTTGGATCTCTACAAGCACTACAAATTGCTGCACTAGAGATGCATTCTTTTAGCAGAGTCGAATCTTGCAACTTGATACCAGATGCACTCTCAGTGTGACATGGAGATCCAAGACCGAGAGTTTTGGCTTTTGTGCGGGTTAAAACTGCTCCGTCAGATTCAAGCTTCTCAAAAGACGAATTTAGCAATTTTTTCTCTGATATATTCTCCCTTGACTGAGACAAAACCGGCGTATTTGCTTGCAAATCGGCAACATTTGACATGCTCGTACTGGTAGACGGATGTTGGTCATCAGCAAACCCACTCGCATTTTCATTCGATCTCTCGCCTATTTCGTCGGTTCTCAGCCCACGAAAACCTTTCCTTTTTCTTCTTCTGATTGATCTAAACTTTGTAGTTTTATTTTCATCCATTTTTAATACTCAATAATGCAATAAAAGCCTCTCAAATTGACCGAACTAGATGTTTACCTTCGCAGTTTAGCACTATGTCACATGAACTCACAATAAACCGTGTCATTGCTGCTTTCAGGGTCATGGGACGAGCATGACTCAGCAACCAATGAAAAGAGGGTTTTTTCTTGATCTAGAAAAGGGGGGGTTCGGCATGTAAACCAAAAATGCAAGACGAAAAACCCCATAGCAACCAAAATAAGTGATTAAAAACAAATGGTTACTATGCACAAAAATACAACCAACGCCTATATTATCGCAAATTTTGGCCGAAATATTTACATAAAACAAAAAATAAGTTAAGAGGGCAAAAGAGTGATAAATTTCGTAACTGCTAGGCTCATAAAAAAAATATTTTTGAAAAATATTTTTTTTATGAAGTAACTATCAACTACCACCTTAAACGTGAGTTACAGCACGGAAAGGCAAGCCTTACCATTTGTTTCCCATATATTTCGACCGGAGTTTGTGAAGTATAATCGAGTCTTAGCTTGGCGAGTTGGCGCGAGACGCGCGGGACGTCCCGTGCACTTTCCACGCAACAAATACCCTGCTTTGAGCGAAGGCCAGATGGCAGCGCTTCTGTATGAATATTTCGTAGTAATGTCTAAATTTCTCTATTAAATTCACACCAAAAATGATTTCGCGAAGACGGCGAGTGCTGTATTTACTACTGTTGATTGTGTGGTTGTGTTCCATGCTCCTGTATTTATCTGATAGTGATCTGCTTGGGAGAAGAGTTGTCAAGGTAGTGTATATTTTAATATATTGTAGTTTTGAGATTTTCGGCTTGGAGATATTTCTCAGTTCTTGTTGAATTTTGAGCGTCTGGCTAGCAACCGAAATGATGTGAGTTCAAGTACTGTAGATATATATCAGAGCTTTCAACTTTATACGAGAAGCGTCAGTTTGTACAGCAAGAACTATTTATAGTGAACTTCGAATGAATATTTTAAACACAAAAGAGAGATTTTAACAAAAGACAAATATGGATAATTTTTGTGGGACTGTCAACAAGCAACCGTAACAAACAATTTTCGGATTTCTCTGTTAGACTTTATTTGCTAAAACTGTAGTGTGTATTTATATTAATAAAGGCAGAAGAAGATTAGATAAGCATTTTGTTTTCAAATTGTATTTTTACGGCTTTTAAATGTGCTTTTATAATTATTATTGTTGACTCAGTGTCGGATTCTAAAAAGATATTTAAAAGCTGCAAGGTTTGCCTTGACATTTACAGAATACTAATTAGTTCATTTAGGCTGGCCCCGTGGAGATTATATTATATTTTGTTTATTATTAATACATATTTATTGTATGGTTTTTCTATTAAATATTTAAATATTTTTCAATAGAGTATAGATCTTTAAGGTTACCGTAGTGATACCGGAACTATAGAAAAACTATTATGTCGCTATTTAATAATAAAATATTTCTCAAGTAGTGCAATTATTTATTGTTATTATGGTAATAATTGTTGTTGAACTTTGTCATAATTATTTTAATATTGATGTTTTGTGCAGAGTCCTTCATTATGATTAAATGTTATTTTACTCTGATGCAAGCCATTGGTTTATTTTACTCTAGTAAAGAGATCTGCTTGAAACATCACTACCTTTTTGCTTTGCTACTGCATGTATTCAAATACTTAGCACCCTACCTTTTTATGATGCTGCCTACACTGTCAAGTACAGTACCATAGTACATACAGTATACTACAGTACAGTACACCTGGGGGTCAGGTGAGGACTGGACTTGAAATATTTACCAGGAAATGTTCACTGGAGGGGCCCACCATCAGGCCTGGATTTACCAATTTGTGGCCTACAGGCTAAGTGTGATGACACATTTATAGGGGGGTCCGGGACATGCCCCCCTAGAATATTTTTGAATTTTGGGTCTCTGAAACAGCATTTCCTGCATTTTGAGGGCACTTTTGAGCAAAATATAAATGTCTGAAATCCCATTTTTTAACAGAGTTTCTCGTCATTTTTAAGATCAAATATTTCTTTTAGCCAGTGGGCAAACAATGGTGTACTTCACGTTAACACCATATAACAGTTAATAGACACATTACTACCAGTGATTATATTAGTGGGCCTCCACTTACTCAGGATTGAAATGTTCCAGGGTTGGGGTCAATACTCAGGCAGCCATTTCTATACTTGTACTCAGATTTACAAACTCAAAACAGCATGTTTATACCAAAAAATTATTTTAGTTTACCCGCTTAAGGGAACTTACTTCAGATAAGCAGAGGTCCATACAAGGACAGGAGCAAGAGGCACACTGGAAAATTTCCTGGTGTCCTGGTGGGCCAGTCTGCACCTGCTGGGGGTACATAGGGGCCACCCTTTAGAGTATGGTTTTTGAGCTTTGGGGTCTGGGATAGGGTATACAAATTGTCCATTTTGGTCTGGAATAGGATGCATATTTTGGTCTGAGATAGGGTTTGATGCTGATGTGACACCAGTGTTGGGACAGGGTATTGATTTTTTTAGTTTAGATCTGGGATAGGGTATGAAAAACCAATGTTTTAGGTCTGGGATGGGGACATGATTTTGAGGTCATGGTGGCACACCCCTACCCAGAATTTGCCAGAGTACCCCCCCCCCCCCCTCAAGGACAGGTCAGTACAGTACAGGATACTGGAGTGCATTGCTGTAAGAATTGCATTGTGTAACTAAGAAGGTAAGTTTACAAATTAAGAGCTGCATACGGTGAAAAAAAATGCAACTAGTACTGTAATTGAATCTTTTAGCACAATCATGTGGAGAAAAGTATTGATAAAGGGAATTTTAATGAAAAAGAATACATTTTTGCTAAACCAATGGATAAAGATCCCTATAAAGAAAATGGCTTCAATCGTAAAGCAAGTGATGGCCTTTCAAGTAGTAGAGAAGTTCCTGATACAAGACACTCAACGTAAGTACAGTACATGTTTTACAAGGCTGAGTTTATTGATATTTTAATATAATTATTGGTATTTTTAAAATAAGGAATACATGTAGTTGACATTCTATTTTACTGAGATACTGATGATACCAGGGGTGTT
>OZ036002.1:5624876-5627376 GCA_964035015.1 Corallium rubrum
TTTGGGGTGGCGAAAATTTTGGTAGGTGTATATAAAGAGTTTCTTTATATCAGTAAGTTTGGAAAGAAAATTATGGGGAAAAGCGCAGTTCTGCAGTAGTAATTGTATATTATAAGCCGCCCCCCTTATAGTAACTGCTTAATACATGCAGTGTGACCCCTCAATGCATGTCTGGTCTCGTTTTCAAAGTCTCATTTTTACTATACGTAGCGAAGTGGAAGACCGTCGAACTGTCGAACCTTTTAAATTTTTGTATTGGTATTGTATAGACCTTATTCAAAAATGGCCGCCGAATTAAAATTATTTTATATACATATAAATTAGCCCTTATGAACTTGTTTCCATGTTTGAAATTCAAAAGAATTTTTACTTTAAAACACATAAAAGAATTCTAAATTGGCGGCCATTTTTGAATAAGGTCTATAAAACAAATACATTCCACGTTGTGACGTCATCTGTGCATCTATATTACAGACAACGGCAAAATGGAATCTATTTGTTAAATGTAATATTTAAAACACGAGCAGCAGTGTTTTATCTAGACTTTCTCAAAGTCCTTTTCAAACATTTTTGACCTTTCGGTTCCTTGTTGAAAAGGACTTTTCCCACCTGCAGCGCGCCAAAATTCACCGGCGAATTTTTCGACCGGTGACGTAATTCGGATCCACAGTATCTAGTATCCGTGATTTAACATTCTTTGGAAGTTAGGGGTTGAACCACTTTCCATTGCATATACGACAACCCGAAACACGTCAAAACATCGCCCTGATCTACATTTCAGCGATTTCCCACCAGAATATTTAATTAGATTCAAAAACCTGCAAGCGAAACAAGCCCGCCTCTTTCCTCCCGCCTCTTTCCTCCCGCCTCTTTCCTCCCGCCTCTTTCCTCCCGCCTTTCCGCTCGCCCGCCTTTCCACCCGCCCGCAAAAACTAGCGCTAAGAGGCGGACTTGGAGCAAGTCTATGTTTTATCAGGTATGAAGACATTGACTTTAATACCTGATAAAACACGAACTGCGAGTTTATTGGACAGCCTCAAAAACGAAACATTTTGTAAAGTTCATTGTCGTAAATTTTTTGAAGATTGGTCTTGTATGAACCGTAAAATCCATCCAGATTTATCGAAAACGGCAAGCGTGCCTTTATCACATATAACGACAGTACGACACTCATTAAACATGGATTTTTTTTTCTCTTCTCTTCATGAATTATTAATGATTTTTAAACCAAATATATAGTATTTGCTACATTGCCTTTTCTTGTTATTTCTTGGTGACCATAATACGGATTCAAAACAATAAATGATTTTTTAAATTTTGAGACTTTGCGGCCTACAGATTTGGACTCATTGCAATACTATAGCTCGTGATACAATAAAGTGTATTTTTATGCACAGTTTAGCAACAGGGCTTGAAATTTGTGGTATCCCGATATCCACGGGATAGTAGATTTTCGTTTTGGATACTGGAAGTCTTAACTTCAGTATCCAATGGGATACAATCAAAATTTCGATAGTGCACAGCCACAGAATCTGATGTAACGTCTTAGGGCCTGTTTATATGATCCCGGTGTACCGGGACGTCCCGGTGTACCGGGATCTCGGCTTGTAGATAAATTACTGTTATTTTCGCGGTTGCGTTTATATGGAGACCGGGACGTCCCGGTGTACCGGGATCTCGGTTGAAGCAACCGGGATCTCGGTACACCGGGACAGATTTTTTCCCATATAAACGCGACATCCCGGTACACCGGGATGAAGTTTACCGAACTACAATGCTTGTGACTTTGAATATTACGGTCAGAATTTCGTCCAAACGGTCAGGTCTAAAGACAAAACACGGAATAAAAGTGAAATAACTTCTAACATTGTAGAATTAGGGTGAGTTTTTGCTTTTTTGTCCATTTCCTTAAATTCCCGCGCTTTTTGACCCGGGATGAAATTCATCCCGGTCAACCGGGACGAGCACTTTGTTTACTCCATATAAACACGGGATGAAATTCATCCCGGGCAACCGGGACATCCCGGTACACCGGGATCATATAAACAGGCCCTTAGAATGTAACGTAACGTCTTAGAATGTAACCGCACGTAACGTCTTAGAATGTAGCGTAACGTCTTAGAATGTAACGTAACGTCTTAGAATGTAGCGTAACGTACGTCTTAGAATGTAGCGTAACGTACGTCTTAGAATGTAGCGTAACGTCTTAGAATGTAGCGTAACGTCTTAGAATGTAGCGTAACGTCTTAGAATGTAGCGTAACGTCTTAGAATGTAGCGTAACGTCTCGCATTGTAACGTAACGTCTTATAATGTAACGTAATGCATGTACTGTCACGAACTGCATGTTATAGTTAATTTTAGATATTGCAAGTTGAGATGTTGAGTATTCAAAAGTGGGATACTAGGTTTCAAGGAGGGATACCAAATTCAGAAACCTGCTATCCACTTGGATACTGCCGAAAATTTAAAATTTCAAGACTATTGATGCCACTCTTTTA
>OZ036002.1:5632376-5757376 GCA_964035015.1 Corallium rubrum
CAATGGTCTTAAAAATCACCCCTCAGAATGCAGGAAATGGCATTTCCAAGACTCTAAATTTCAAACATTTCCGGGGGCATGTCCCCGGACCCCCCTAGAAGAGTCCCTTTTTGTAAACGCTGCCCCACCCCCACCCCCCCGACAACATTCTTAGAAAAGCCCTGTTCAGCACTTCAGCCCCCCTAAACAAAAACAAAACTCTACGCCTATGAAACGTAGCTTTTCAAACGTAAACAAACGTGCCAAATAGTTCATGCTTCAAGCTTGAACGCAAGTGGTAGTAAGTCATAGTGACTAAGGGCCTGTTTATATGATCCCGGTGTACCGGGACGTCCCGGTGTACCGGGATCTCGGCTTGTAGATAATTTACTGTTATTTTCGCGGTTGCGTTTATATGGAGACCGGGACGTCCCGGTTGAAGCAACCGAGATCTCGGTACACCGGGACAGATTTTTTCCCATATAAACGCGACATCCCGGTACACCGGGATGAAGTTTACTGAACTACAATGCTTGTAACTTTGAATATCACGGTCAGAATTTCGTCCAAACGGTCAGGTCTAAAGACAAAACACGGAATAAAAGTGAAATAACTTCTAACATTGTAGAATTAGGGTGAGTTTTTGCTTTTTTGTCCATTTCCTTAAATTCCCGCGCTTTTTGACCTGGGATGAAATTCATCCCGGTCAACCTGGACGAGCACTTTGTTTACTCCATATAAACACGGGATGAAATTCATCCCAGGCAACCGGGTACACCGGGATCATATAAACAGGCCTTAAGAACCTTTGTAACATAGATTTAATACACAACAATGCACTTGGATGCACTTGAGAAGTTGGGAGAGCACTCAAAAATCTAAAGTTGTTTTTGGTTATCACCTCGAGCATCTCTTAACGAACTTAATACATATTAAGTTCGACAAAGCGCGGCGTGGTTTCAAACGTCGAACTTAATAAGTCGAACTTAATTGTTTGCTGCGAACATTCGTTCGTGTTGGTCAGTGGTATGCCTTCGCGGATTTTCGCGGGCAAATTAAAATGGCGAATATCAACAATCAAAGCAAGATGGAAGCGAACAGGAGAATTGCTTTACTTCAGAGCATGCTTGGACGTGCGCGAAGACGAAGAAAGATGATGGAATCCGCGTTACATATTCTCGTGAGCAGAAGGATGCGTCTGATCAAGCTTGCCACCATATTAGTTCTCTTATCTGTTGCTGGTAAGAACGCGGTTACAACACCTCGTCGTCGTTCATGTCGCCGGCTTGCGAGAAATACTGGTTGGTGGAACATAATCTGGACAACCTATTCTGATACCAGGTTTAAGAAAACGTTTAGAGTGTCACGGGGAACTTTTACATTCATTCTTAGTAAAATAAAACATGTACTAGAGCGTCAAACATTAGTTGAACAGCCAATTCCACCAGAGTTAAGACTAGCTATTTGTCTTTACCGTCTGGGAAGAGGCTCATACTATTTTACTATAGCTGAAATGTCGGGGCTTGGCCTCTCAACAGTCTGCACCATAACAAAAGAGGTTTCTCAAGCAATCATTGACTTTCTGTGGAATGAAAGTGTGACCAAGTATATGCCCCATTCAGAGCAGGAGTTCAGAAACAAAATTGTTGACATGGAAGAAATGTGGCAGTTCCCATGTTGTTGGGCAGCTATTGATGGCTGCCACATTCCGATCAAATGCCCCCCAGGTGGTCAGGAAGCTTGTAAAGAATATCATAACTTTAAAAATTTCTATTCTGTGGTACTCATGGCAATGGTGGACTCTCACTACCGTTTCATTTGGGGTAGTTGTGGTTATCCAGGAAATTCGCATGATTCAATAATATTCCAATCAACAGACCTTTGGTCAAAAATTCAGAAAGGTAACTACCTGCCTCAAATTGCCAAAAAGGTTGGTTCACAAGATGTCCCACCACTTGTGGTTGGTGACTCTGCATTTCCATTTACATCTTGGTTGATGAAACCATTTACCAATGCAATTCTCACAGAGAAACAAAGATATTTCAACTATCGACTAAGCCGAGCAAGAATGGTTACTGAAGGTAACCCTATATTACCCTATACATACCCTTATTGATAACAGTTATATTTATAACTGATTAGGCTTCCCATATAAATATTAAACATTATTTAATTACCATTATTATTATTACCATTACATGTATTATTATTATTATTATCATCATTATTACCATTATTATTATCATCATCATCATTATTATTATTATTATTATTACCATTATTATTATTATTATTACCATTATTATTAGTATTATTATTATTATTATCATTATTATTATTACTATTATTAGGTGCATATGGGCAACTAAAAGGTAGATGGCGAGTATTGCTTAGGAAATGCGAAAGCAGCAGTGAGGAGGTGCGAACAGTTACTCTCGCCTGCATGGTGTTGCATAATGTATGTATTGCTAGGGGTGATACAATTCCAAAAAATCTCGATTTGTCAATTGATCCCAACACCAATGAGAAAAGGAACAGAGAAATTGTCAGGGAGTTGCTTCAGATGAGAGAATGCAGAAAAGTCAAGGACACCTCAAAAAAAGCAGAGAAAATAAGGGATGCTCTTGCTGAAAAGCTGCGGTCAGAAAAAAGGACTGGAAATGTATCCTAAAGGATTAGACATGCAATGTTAATGACTCAAAATACAATGATAATTTCTATACACAAATATTTCTTTCTGACATAAGACAACCATCAAGTTGCTTTGTAAAGTTTACACTTCATCTAAATATTGTACTAGTTTTATACAGTATGTCAACAAAACATTAAATATAAATAACTATAACAGAATTGAACCATTGGAACAGAACATTAATAATTATAATAATTACTTCCAAAAGATTGGATATTACCATACTGTACTCGTGCAGAATAACATGCATGCAATTTTTCAATCAAATAATCTTCTCAAACCATGCTATAGTGTTTACTATTCTAATAATATACATGAAAAAATTTCTCAATTCTGATTGGCTGAGAGCAGTGAAGTTTTTGAGGAAATACAGTGCAGAAAAAAGGAAATAAAGTGCAATTTTTTAATTTTTTTAAATTTGTACAAAAATAATTTTTGACTAGAAAAAAAGCTCTTCCTGTTAAATTTTTTCATGTATATTATTTGCACAAAGCATTTTGATTGGAAAGATTCTCTTCATGTTAAATTTTTTCATGTACTGTATATTATTAAGTAATAGCAAGTGTTCATTGCACATGATATAAACAAAATTGCATCCCCAATTAAAAAAATACATGGGTGAAAAATGTGAAACAATGATTCACAGATTGTCTTAAATTGTTTTACTTTACAAAGTGTGGAAATGCTTTTCATTATGATTGTCTTGCCTCATCCTTAGGTCAGTTGGGAGAGCTGATGAAAAACCTTGTGGTGATGGAGGGTGGTATTGCAAATTATGTTGATAATGATGAAAATTAGATTGAACAGGTGGATAACCTGATGGTTGCCAGTACTGTGCTTGGTTTACCAATGGCATTGTGTTAGGAGGTTCTACGTTCTACCCAGTAGAGGCTGAATTTGTAGCATTGAGCATTAGTTTAATAATCTCTAGCTCATGCTGTCTTGCCTTCTCAGCTTCCTCTTGCATAAAACCAATGAATTCTTTTGTTGGATCTTGATCAATTGCAGTTTTCAATAGGGCTACTGCTTCACCAACATGATCTTTTTGAGCGCTTTTTTATTGGGATAAACTGCTTTACCTTATTTGCAGCTTCTTGTTCCTGCTCGTCACTCTCTTGAACTTCACTGGAAGTACTGGGTTCAGTGCTACTGGCAGATGGCTCCACAGCCATCTCTGGCTGACATGAATCCCGTGTTTTGACCAGAGGAAACAAGCTGTCAAACCAAGCACTATAACCCTTGTCCTCTTGAAACCGTTTTATACCAGTAGTGGTTTTGATGGTCATAGCAACGTGTTTACATTCGCTAAGACATTTTTTGAATTTATTGCGCAGCTGGACTACACTGAAATTTATTATTTCACCTCTGTTTTTGCATCTTTCTTTTAGTTCTGTTGAGATCTTTTCATAAATAAGGCCATTTTGCTGATTCTTTGTATTTGTAAAAATCAATTTTCGTTGATAATATTCATTATTGACAATAATATCAACAAAATCATCCAGGGCTTCATCAGACCACTTGGCTTTTCTCCCAGTCTTTTTCTTGCTGCCTTTGGGTGGATGTATTACATCTGCAACATCCTCATCGGATGCACCTGTCAGTGGTGATCCACTAAACAAATTAAATGAAATTTAATAATGAAAATATGAAAAAATTCTGACAATGTTTTACATGATCAAATATTGCTTCTGCAACTATTTTGTTGTATGTTTCTCATTAAAATGAGACATGTATATTAAAAGACATACTGGCATATTAAAAATTTGTCAGTACCCTCTCAAGGTCAAATATAAAATTATATATAGATGATCTGAAATATTCATCCAGGCAAAAGTTTAAAAAAAATTTATTCAGTAGAATTTTTCAATCTATTGAAATACTATTTAAGTACTCGCAAAATAAATAGAATTCAGACAGCATATTTATATATAAATAGCATACTGTATTTCCATATTTAATAGACAGTATAAAATATTCATGCCGTCAGAAAGAAATAATTATGCACTCAGTGCGCAATTAATATATATAAACTACAAAATATCATTTCGAACCAACCTCTTTCCTTCAGAATCCTCATATAAAGAAGTTCTTGTCGAAGTTTCACTCTCCTGCTCCTGTAACTTCGCCATATGACAACTGTTCACTGTTGCAATACGCAACGCACATCCCTGCGCGCCATCCCTCGACTTCTTCATCCTCTTCAAAAACAGTACATCGATTGCACGCTGGCATAGAACACGTCAGACATCTATATTTTGTTGCTTCCTCGCAAGAAAGGCAATAATCATCTCCTCTAAAAGCCATTTTGACCAAAGCACGCCAAAAATCAAGGTAGAAGGAAGAAGGTTATATATTAAGTATTAAAATCAAGCTCGTCCTAGGCTTTTCGCGGTCAAATTTATTAGGTTCGGCACATGATAAGTTCGACGTTTGAAACCACGTCGCGCTTTGTCGCGCTATGGTCGTTCTACTCGACCGAACCGGTCGAACTTAACTTCGCGGTCGAACTTAATTAAAACAGTCGAACTTAATTGTTTCAAACGTCGAGCTTATCATGTGCTTAATTCAAACTATTAAGCTCGGCACATGGCAAGCTCGACGTTTGAAACGGGCCTAAAACAAGTTTTAACTTTGTCACGGTACATAATATTTTCGGGAAATTATTCAGAGCGGCTGGCTGAGATAGCGTGACTGGCAACTTGTGATGACTTGCGTTCTCGTTCGATTAGGGCTTAAAGCTGGATTTCCATTCAGTGCATTTTGTCGCGCGATCGACTTTTCTCGATCGCTTTCTTTTGAAATGTGTGTATTCAACCAAAGCTAATGAAATGCGTTCCGCTTGACAACCCACAATTCAAAAGAAAGCGATCGCAAAAAGTCGATCGCGCGATAAAATGCACTGAATGGAAATCCACCTTAAAGCTGGATTTCCATTCAGTGCATTTTGTCGCGCGATCGACTTTTCTCGATCGCTTTCTTTTGAAATGTGTGTATTCAACCAAAGCTAATGAAATGCGTTCCGCTTGACAACCCACAATTCAAAAGAAAGCGATCGCAAAAAGTCGATCGCGCGACAAAATGCACTGAATGGAAATCCAGCTTAAGGTGGATTTCCATTCAGCGCATTTTATCGCGCGATTGACTTTTTGCGATCGCTTTCTTTTGAATTGTGGGTTGTCAAGCGGAACGCATTTCATTAGCTTTGGTTGAATACGCACATTTCAAAAGAAAGCGATCGAGAAAAGTCGATCGCGCGACAAAATGCACTGAATGGAAATCCAGCTTTACAGCGCTTTTTTGTGCCCCCTCCCAACTTACCGCATATAACTGATATAAGGGCCATTTATACGGGAGCAAATAAGTCGCGACTTAATTAAGACGCGTACTATTTAAGTCGCAAACACACTTGTATAAACGATCAATAAACGATCATTTTCTAATAAGTCGCGACTTATTTTGGACTAGCTTTCAATCCTGTTCTTATTTTAGTCGCGACTTACTTTGGTCACGATCAAGTTGGCCATTTATACGAGTATGTTCGCGACTTAAGGCCTTTTAAGGTTTTCAGGGTCATTTCTGTAAAGCGCTCTCAATTCGTCAGAATTTATGCCACAAAAATGAAATAGATATCGTTAGAAAGCTATGAATTTGTAGAATACAATAGTGTGTTTGGTTTCGCGATGAACACAAACCGTTAATAGTTGTGAATTTTTTAATTAAAACCAGAGGGCTTCACTCAGGGCGACTTAAGAACAAAGCGTTTCATTTTGTTCAAAAAAACATTTTTTCGCAGTTCGATTCCGAGATAAATATCCAGGAAATATAGTGTCAGCGTTTTTTTATTTATTGCCTGGTTTCGAATTTATGACTTATTTTGTCCGAATGTTGGTCGAAAAACCGCATTTTTAACTTTGGTCGGCAATAAAATCGGCAAAACTCGACATATCAAAAAACGCTGACACTGGAAATTTATCTCGGAATCAAAGTACAAAAAAATATTTTGAACAAAATAAAACGCTTTTTACTCGAGTCGCCCCCGAGTGAAGCCTTCTAGTTTTAATTTAAAAAATCACAACTATTAACGGTTTATGTTTTCTACAAATTCATAGCTTTCTAACGATATCTATTTTATTTTTGTGGCATAAATTCTGACGAATTGAGAGCGCTTTACAGAAATGACCTTCAAAACCTTAACGAAGACCTTAAATAGGACGCGTCTTATTTAAGTCGCGACTTATTTTCTTCCGTATAAATGGCCTTATTGACTAGTTCCTGGGCCAGCAGAAAGCACTTTTTTCTTTAGAAAACAAGAACCTTTTCAAGAACCTGAATTTTCAGAAGACACCAAATATATAAGAACATTTTAGGCTATTAAAATTGGAACTGATATCTAGGTTCTGATACGGTGTTTACTGCATGCATTATTATATACACACCGTAAAATCAGTTTAAGCGGAGGCTTGTAACTGAGATTTTACAGTATATTTGAGATAATTATGGATATTATAAGAACATTTAAGAAATTATATTACTTTAATTTTTAATTTAAAATTAAATTAAAATTAAAATTAACAAAGTCGAGAGCGCAACATTTTACGCCTGGTGGAAATCCAGCTTAAAGGCTAGTTTCCACTCAGGAAAATCTTCCACAGGTTAGAATATGATCATACCCACTCAGCCAATCAGCGCCCAGAATTTTCATGCTCTATATTCCATAGTATTCACTAGTGAGTTTATGTAACTAATTAGTATGCTCTATATACTCATTAGTATGCTCTATATAGAGCATACTAATGAG
Source organism: Corallium rubrum (assembly GCA_964035015.1). Taxonomy (NCBI): domain Eukaryota; kingdom Metazoa; phylum Cnidaria; class Anthozoa; order Scleralcyonacea; family Coralliidae; genus Corallium; species Corallium rubrum. The sequence goes on from OZ036002.1 coordinate 5,639,846, forward strand.
TGTATAGAGCATACTAATTAGTTACATAAACTCACTAGAAGATATTCATAACCAAAAAATAATGCAAACATCAACAACAACGAAAAAAATCTGTTCTTTCTAACCCAATAAAAGCATACATTTTCTGCCAGAAACATAGAATATAGATTCTTCCACAGAATTAGCTGAGTGGGGTATGATCATATTCTAAGTCGGTTAGATAATGAACTCTCGTGTCCTATGGGATATAGTGTCCTCGCATAGATAGAAAGCCACTCGGCCTGCGGCCCTCGTGGCTTTCTATCTATGCTCGGCACTATATCCCATAGAACACTCGAGTTCATTATCTAACCTATACATAGGACCGGACAGGAAAGTTTCTTTTGTGTTATAGTCATTAGTTCCGACCGAGAGCTCACAAGACAAAGAAAATTTCCCTGTCCGTTCCGATCCTGCGGATAATTTTCCTGAGTGGAAACTAGCCTTAAAGGCCCATTTCCACTCAGGGGAATTTTCCTTGGACAGGAAATTTCCCTTTGTCTTGTGAGCTCTTGGGCAGAACTAATGAGTTTGAGACAAAAGAAAATGTCCTGCCCGAGGAAAATTCTCCTGAGTGGAAATGGGCCATTCGGCTGATTTCCAGTCAGTGGAATTTTGCGAGCGGGCGGAATATTTTTGATAGAGTGAGCACTCGAGCGGAACTAATCTAATTCAGAGCACAAAAGACAAAGAAAAATTCCGCCCGCTTGCAAAATTTCACTGACTGGAAATCAGCCTTTAACGCCGCAGGGTTAATTTGCATTCACAGTTACACTTGCAAATTCATTGTACTGAATTCCTCAGCCTGATGTTAGGAATTAAAAGTTTTATCTCGACACAGAACGCGTCATTTTGATGTGCAGTTTATGAATTATCCGGCAGAATGCCAGTTTTTAAGCTATTAATATGTCCAAAATTTTCATCAATGACTAAGTTTAACTCACTCGGTCTAACTATGACCTTTACTAAGTTCCAATGTCAAGGGTTCATGTTTTTCTTGCAAGATCATCTGAAGAGTCGTAATATGACGTTTACTTTTTATGTCTATAGGTAATTTGGTGATCGTTCTCGCGTGATATGCACGCGATTCATACCGACCAACCAAGGACGTTTTTATGGATAAATTCTAATTCTATTAAAACAAGTTTTATTTCATAGCTATATCTATTTAATTCCCATATGAAACAAAAAATATGAAACAGTGAACATATGAAACAGTGTTGATTTTAGTCTTTTTACTGTTCCTTTTTCATAATCCATCCACTCTGTACGAGTTGTTTGAACCTCTGAAGCTTTCTTGCAACAAAGAAATTATAGCTTTTCCATGATGATACAATTATAATTAATAAACAATAAAACTATTCATGGTATTCTGCGGAGCTTATTCGCGAGTGCAGTCGGTATAGCTCCTCGGGTGAAGCAAAAAGAAGATAATTCGTCTGGCATGGGGTTTTTCGAAGTTGATTTGTTTTGGGCTAACATTATTTTGGCTGAAGTTTCATATAAGAGTCCTCAATCTTTATATCGCGTTTAATACGCGATACATTGCGCGGGCGGCGTTGCTAGCGTTCCTGGCGTTCTTTGTGTTCCTGGCGTTCTTTGTGTTCCTGCTGTTCTTTGTGTTCCTGGCGTTCTTCGTGTTCTTCACGTTCTTGGTGTTCCTGGCGTTCTTGGTGTTCTTCACGTTCTTGGTGTTCCTACCGTTCTTGGTGTTCCTGCCGTTCTTGGTGTTCCTGGCGTTCCTGCCGTTTTTGTATTCCTGCCGTTCGTGGTGTTCCTGGCGTTCTTGGTGTTCCTGCCGTTCTTGGAGTTCTTGACGTTCTTTGTGTTCCTGGCGTTCTTGGTGTTCCTGCCGTTCTTGATGTTCTTTGTGTTCCTGGCGTTCTTGGTGTTCCTGGCGTTCTTTGTGTTCCTGCCGTTCTTGGTGTTCCTGCCGTTCTTGACGTTCTTTGTGTTCCTGGCGTTCTTTGTGTTCCTGGTGTTCTTGACGTTCTTGGTGTTCCTGGTGTTCTTGACGTTCTTGGTGTTCTTTGTGTTCCTGGTGTTCTTGACGTTCTTTGTGTTCCTGGTGTTCTTGACGTTCTTGGCGTTCTTTGTGTTCCTGGCGTTCTTGGTGTTCCTGCCGTTCTTGGTGTTCTTGACGTTCTTGACGTTCTTTGTGTTCTTGGTGTTCCTGGCGTTCTTGGTGTTCCTGCCGTTCTTGGTGTTCTTGACGTTCTTTGTGTTCCTGGCGTTCTTGGTGTTCCTGCCGTTCTTGGTGTTCCTGCCGTTCTTGGTGTTCTTGACGTTCTTTGTGTTCCTGGCGTTCTCTGTGTTCCTGCCGTTCTTGGTGTTCCTGCCGTTCTTGGTGTTCCTGGCGTTCCTGCCGTTCTTGGTCTTCCTGCCGTTCTTGGTGTTCCTGCCGTTCTTGGTGTTCCTGCCGTTCTTGGTGTTCTTGACGTTCTTTGTGTTCCTGCCGTTCTTGGTGTTCCTGCCGTTCTTGGTGTTCCTGCCGTTCTTGGTGTTCCTGCCGTTCTTGGTGTTCTTGACGTTCTTTGTGTTCCTGGCGTTCTTGGTGTTCCTGCCGTTCTTGATGTTCTTTGTGTTCCTGGCGTTCTTGGTGTTCCTGGCGTTCTTTGTGTTCCTGCCGTTCTTAGTGTTCCTGCCGTTCTTGACGTTCTTTGTGTTCCTGGCGTTCTTTGTGTTCCTGGTGTTCTTGACGTTCTTGGTGTTCCTGGTGTTCTTGACGTTCTTGGTGTTCTTTGTGTTCCTGGTGTTCTTGACGTTCTTTGTGTTCCTGGTGTTCTTGACGTTCTTGGCGTTCTTTGTGTTCCTGGCGTTCTTGCCGTTCTTGGTGTTCTTGCCGTTCTTGCAGTTCTTGGTGTTCTTGGCGTTCTTGGTGTTCCTGGCGTTCTTGGTGTTCCTGCGTTCGTTCTTGGTGTTCTTGACGTTCTTTGTGTTCCTGGCGTTCTTGGTGTTCCTGACGTTCTTGGTGTTCCTGCCGTTCTTGGTGTTCTTGACGTTCTTTGTGTTCCTGGCGTTCTTGGTGTTCCTGCCGTTCTTGGTGTTCCTGCCGTTCTTGGTGTTCCTGGCGTTCCTGCCGTTCTTGGTCTTCCTGCCGTTCTTGGTGTTCCTGCCGTTCTTGGTGTTCCTGCCGTTCTTGGTGTTCTTGACGTTCTTTGTGTTCCTGCCGTTCTTGGTGTTCCTGCCGTTCTTGGTGTTCCTGCCGTTCTTGGTGTTCCTGCCGTTCTTGGTGTTCTTGACGTTTTTTGTGTTCCTGGCGTTCTTGGTGTTCCTGCCGTTCTTGGTGTTCTTGTCGTTTTTGTGTTCCTGGCGTTCTTGGTGTTCTTGCGTTCTTGGTTCTTGGGTTCTTGACGTTCTTGGTGTTCCTGGCGTTCTTGACGTTCTTGGTGTTCCTGGCGTTCTTGGTGTTCCTGGTGTTCTTGACGTTCTTTGTGTTCCTGGCGTTCTTGGTGTTCTTGACGTTCTTGGTGTTCTTGACGTTCTTGGTGTTCCTGGCGTTCTTGGTGTTCCTGGCGTTCTTGGTGTTCCTGGCGTTCTTGGTGTTCTTGACGTTCTTGGTGTTCCTGGCGTTCTTGGTGTTCTTGGTGTTCCTGGCGTTCTTGGTGTTCTTGACGTTCTTTGTGTTCCTGGCGTTCTTAGTGTTCTTGGCGGTCTTGGTGTTCTTGGCGTTCTTTGTGTTCCCGGTGTTCTTGCGTTCTTCTTGCCGTTCTTGGTGTTCTTGCCGTTCTTGGTGTTCTTGCAGTTCTTGGTCTCGTTCTTGGTGTTCTTGACGTTCTTGGTGTTCTTGCTTGTTCTGCCGTTCTTGGTGTTCCTGGCGTTCTTGGTGTTCCTGGCGTTCTTGGTGTTCCTGGCGTTCTTGGTGTTCCTGGCGTTCTTGGTGTTCCTGACGTTCTTTGTGTTCTTGGTGTTGTTCTTGGCGTTCTTTGTGTTCTTGCAGTTCTTGGTGTTCTTGCCGTTCTTGGTGTTCTTGGCGTTCTTGGTGTTCTTGGTGTTCTTGCAGTTCTTAGCGTATATATATAGGTAAATCGAATTTTTAATTAGAATTTTTATAAGACATTTACTGTATACTTTGTATTAATTTATATTAAGTAACTTTTTGTACACACGAACCTATGAAAAACAACCATTTTATGTTATAGTTAGTATTCTTTAAATAAGGTCCGGCTAAGCTCTCAAAATAAGATTAAACAAACAAACAAACAAACAAACAAACAAACAAACAAACAAACAAACAAACAAACAAACAAACAAACAAACAAACAAACAAACAAACAAACAAACAAACAAACAAACAAACAAACAAACAAACAAACAAACAAACAAACAAACAAATAAATAAATAAATGAATAAATAAATGAATAAATGCAAGGGAAATCAAGAACGCTAAGAACTGCAAGAACGTCAAGAACACCAAGAACGCCAGGAACACAAAGAACGTCAAGAACGGCAGGAACACCAAGAACGGCAGGAACACCAAGAACGTCAAGAACACCAAGAACGCCAGGAAAGAACGGCAGGAACACCAAGAACGGCAGGAACACCGAGAAGGGCAGGAACACAGAGAACGGCAGGAACACAGAGAACGGCAGGAACACCAAGAACGGCAGGAACACCAAGAACGTCAAGAACACCAAGAACGCCAGGAAAACAAAGAACGCCAGGAACACAAAGAACGGCAGGAACACCAAGAACGTCAAGAACGCCAGGAACACCAAGAACGCCAGGAAAACAAAGAACGCCAGGAACACAAAGAACGGCAGGAACACCAAGAACGCCAAGAACACCAAGAATGCCAGGAACACCAAGAACGTGAAGACCACGAAGAACGCCAGGAACACCAAGAACGCCAGGAACACCAAGAACGCCAAGGACACAAAGAACGCCAGAAACACCAAGAACGCCAGGAACACAGAGAACTTCAAGAACACGAAGAACGCCAGGAACGCCGCCGCGCAATGTATCGCGTTTTGTATCGCGTATAAAACGCGATATAAAGACAGCTGTATGACGTCATTTGGGGACTCTTATATGAAACTTCAGCCATTATTTTCACGTGTTTGGTCGTGACCGGCTGAGTCTTGAAGTCCAAGATTGTCAAAATAGAATGGATTTCGGAAATTCAGACCCCTTATAATAGACCCACTAGAGAGCTATGCATTAAAAATGTAATTTTGTATTTCCTACACTCAAAATTCCCTTCACCAAAAATCCCTCCCCTAGAAGATTCTGTCTGTCTGTCTGTCTGTCTGTCCGTCTGTCTGTCTGTCTGTCTGTCTGTCTGTCTGTCTGTCTGTCTGTCTGTCTGTCTGTCTGTCTGTCTGTCTGTCTGTCTGTCTGTCTGTCTGTCTGTCTGTCTGTCTGTCTCAGGGTTCGAAATAACGTTCAGAAAATGCCTAATTTTGTCGGCTGTTTTTTGTAGGTCAAAATTTTTGCCGGCTGTTTCCCAAGCAGCAAAGTTACGTTCTGGACATAGGCCCAAATAATGTATTGTAAACCAAATACTGGTTTCTTTTCGATCATATACAGAGAAATCCAAACAAATTACCATAATTCTGATCTTGGCAAAAGCAATTTCGCCGATAACCCAAAGTTTAGTTATATTTTGAAATTAGAAATTGCTGGCAAGGTCCTAAAACTGCCGGCTATTGCCGGCAGCCGGCTGCTATTTCGAACCCTGCTGTCTGTCTGTCTGTCTGTCTGTCTGTCTGTCTGTCTGTCTCTGTCTCTGTCTGTCTGTCTGTCTGTCTGTCTGTCTGTCTGTCTGTCTGTCTGTCTGTCTGTCTCTGTCTGTCTCTGTCTGTCTCTGTCTGTCTCTGTCTGTCTGTCTGTCTGTCTGTCTGTCTGTCTGTCTGTCTGTCTGTCTGTCTGTCTGTCTGTCTGTCTGTCTGTCTGTCTGTTGCTTTATTCTTGTGTCTAATCTTCTAGCCAAATGTTTATTTTGCAGTTTAATTGAGTGAAATGCCAAATATTACTTGTAATAATATTTTACTCGATGTAGAAAGTACTTGGAAGTAATACAGTTAAAACTCTTCTTATGAGCATTCTCAGAAGTGACCAGCTCCTAGCCAGGAAGCTGGAATGGGTTGTTTGTTTTTATGCCCAAGTAAGAGACCAGCTAATGAACACATTGGTGATTTGGAATAGTGGTCATTGACCACTTTTCCAAATCACCAATGTGGGCATTTATTATAACTTTTGGTATTCCAGAACAATTGCAGACTGTACTCATTTCAACTCTTAACACCCAGAAAGTCATCAAGGAACTCTGCAAATATTTTTGGATCTCCAGGTGAAAACCTTTTCAAGGATGACAAGTCTTTCTGTTCTAACACATCTTTCAAATCATCACAGATGCAATAAACTAGATGTTCATCCATTGCTAATTGCTTTGCTAGTTCAAATTGATGATTTCCCATTAGTTTTTCATTCACCACCACAATCAATGGCTTGTTCAATGTCAAGGCTTCCAAAATACAGCCAGCACCTTGGTAAGATAAAGAGTCAAATTATCAACAAGAAATCAATTTTTGATTTTTGATTTAGTCCACCATGACATTGGGATTGTACATATATATTGAAGAACAATTAGAATAATCTATCCAGTTGGTGTAGTGTGCCCATTCTGAGTGAGGGGTGCAGGGCTCAAAATAACAGCCAGTCACCGGTCAATGACTGGCCAAATTTTTAATGTGACCAGTCAAATTTGTATAACACCGGTCAAAATGCCCGTCAAAATGACCGGTCATATTACTTCCATTTGAAGGAACTTAAAATGATTGTTGTTGTGCTGTTGTAGACCCATTTCATAATGTCTGATATATATTCAAGTGAACTATGCATGCATTTCCTTTTTATGACCAACGTTCATATCAGTACTAGCTTATATATAGTGTACAATATACTTTACATGTTTTTTGTTGTGTGTTGTGTTGTGTTGTGTTGTGGGTTTTTGTTGGGGTTTTTTTTTGTTTTTTGTTTTTTGGGGGGGTGGGGGGGGGGGGGGGGTGTTGTGAAATTTGACCAGTCAAAAATTGCCTTTGAAACTCTGTCATGAACACTGACCTCTATATAACTGGACTGTGGATCCACGATACTTTTGCATTGCACAAAGTGTCCCCAATTGAAGGGTGCCATGTTTGATTTCCTGGTTTGCTGATTGGTTCATTTTAGACCTAACAAGATGGCGTCCTGTTGGCATGTAATCAGGCCATTTTTTCGTGGGGTACCCACAGTCCAGTTTTATAGAAGTCAGTGGTCATGAAGGAGTTGATCATCTAATTCAAGCTATGATGTCATATTAGTTATACGGTGAATCTTTCTTCTGATTGGTCAGAATAAACTGTACCAAACTTTGCAGACAACCTTTGAGACAGTTTACTCAAATAAATCCAAAGATATCGCTGATTTTCGGTTTTGTGCAATGCACAACCTATGACGTCCTAGGTCAAAGATTTTAATCTATAAATAACTTATTAAAATAACTCGAAAAATGGAATAAGATGTGAAAGGCACATAAAAGCCATTTTTCATTAGTTTAATTGCTCTTCAAAATACTAAAGAAATACAACGATATTACCTGCATGACTTATCACTAACGAAGCCCTGTCCATATCGTCCTTTAGCGTTTCTTTGTATCGGTAAAACTCCAGGGAAAATCCTTTTGTCGCGTAAGTATCTGGCTCGAATCTCCCCCTCCCTAACTGAATTAGTAGTTTAGTGTATCCTAAACGCTCCAGTACCCTCATAAGTGGCTTGCTGGTTAAAGTTTCGACGAGACGGTCAAAACTTGTCGACCCAACCGTCGCAAACACCACTTTGTCGTCGGCCATTTTGTTTCGCTAGTGCCAGGCCATCTTCAGTTCGCTCTGTTTTTGAATTAGCGGTTTCAACATGGCGGATGGTTTACTTGGAGGATACAAAGTGGGATTAATATCGGCTTCTCTACACTCTAAAAGCAAAGAAAAAGGGGGGAATAAAAAAGGGAATACCAAGACGTTGTTTTTATCAAGTAGTTTCACGCAGCCAAATTTTGTACCAGTACTTAAGAAGGTAAAAATTACTGACTTACTGTGAACTTCAGAACTTGTGAAGCATGCTGTATATTTATCTGAAATCTCTAAACTATTACTCAATGTTTTAGAAACCAGGGAAAGACCATGATTTAACAGAACAAAAAGAAGCTAAAAAAACAGGCATTTATTCAGTTTATTTAACTTATTGTACATTAATTATGGACTGCAAAGGAGCTAGATTTATTTTATTTTTATTTTATTAGCTTTGCCAGTTACACATTACAATTACAATTACAAACTTAATTATACTGAACGAATACATTTTAGCAGGGACACCGCAACAGCAAAAGCCAATTACTGCGGGCCCATTTTAATAGACTACTGCAATTCTGTATGACTATCTATTATTTATTATGCTAAAATTAGAATTTGACCCTTCACATCAAATTTAAACACTTAAGAACAAATACCACCCAAGTCTATATAAACATCACATAATTTCCTGAAAAATTATTGAAAATAGTGACCTCTTCCCAGGGTCTTTCCAGAGTCTAAAAGGTGTGGACTCCTTGGAGATGATAAGCATTTATAAGAAATAGTCCATAAAATCCCTCTGCACTTCCTCCCCTAAAAATACCCTATCCTTAAAAAAAAACTCCTTAAAAAATACCTTTCTTTCTAAAAACACCCCTTTTCCCAAAATGATGCCTGTTCCACCCTATCCTCACCCTTACTAATACCCTCCCCTCTCCCAAGCTAACACCCCCCTGGCATGGCTAACATTCTTTCCTCGTTTGACACCCCCCTGGCCAACACCCTTTCCCCAGCTAACACACTCCCCCTGGCCAACAACCTACCCCTGGCCAACACCCCTACTCAACACCCCCCTGGTCAACAACATCTCCAGAACATCCAACACCTCTCGGCCAACACCCTGGCTAACACCCTTCCTCTGACCAGCACCCTCCCCAATAGCCAACATCTCCCTAGCCAACACCCTTCCCCTGGCCAACACTCTCCCCTGGCCAACAACCTATCCTTTGCTACACCCCCCTACTCAACACCCCCTGGTTAACACCATCTCCTCATCCAACACCTCTCGGCCAACACCCTGGTTAACGCCCTTCCTCTGACCAACGCCCTTCCTCTGACCAACACCCTCCTCAATAGCCAACATCTCCCTAGCCAACACCCTCCCCCTGGCCAACACTCTCCCCTGGCCAACACTCTCCCCTGGTCAACACTTTCCCCTGGCCAACACTCCCCTGGCCAACATTCCCTCTGACCAACACCCTCCCCCTGGCTAACACCCTCCTCCATCCAATACCTTCCCCTGGCCAATACTCCCTCTGACCAACACCCTCCCCCTGGCTAACACCCTCCCTCTGACTAAAACCCCCAACACCCTGGCCAACACTCTCGCCAGGCAGCCAACACCCCTCTGGCCAACACCCTCTTTCTGGTGAATACCTTGTAATGTTTTATTTTTTAGTGCAATTACCCAGGCTGGGATTTATCTGTACATGTATTCAAAACACAGTAGACAGCACTCTAGTATATAGTAGTAATACACTTAAAATTTATATTAATGTTTGAATCCAACATTGTTTAACTTAGAAGGAAAATCAGACAAGGAAGAGTCGGGAAAAGAAACTAAGAAAAAACCTTCTTTGGAGTGAGTGAATTTCTGCTATATTTGAAGTCTGCTTATAATTTAACTAATTTTTTTTTACTTAAATGACAGAGATGAACCAAACTTGGAAACAACCAGGAAAAAAATTAATGTACCAGTAAATAAATCTGATCAAGATGACCCAGAAAGACTTGCAAGGACAATATTTGTGGGAAATCTTCCAATTACAACCTCAAGAAAGGTGGTGTAGCTTTCTTGATGTGTTTTTTTTTTCTTATTTGTTGCATGTCATATAATTTGCTATAAATAACCCATTATGATTTAGGATAATTGACTACAGAATAGAATACATCTTTGTTAGAATATATAATTTTCCCCAAAAAACAAACAATAGTAGACTGTTCATTGAATATTTAATATGATAGAAAAAAAAACATGGTTACCGTATAATGTTACAGGTGTCATGAAATTTTTAAATTGTAGGACTTGAAGAAGTTTTTTAAGAAGTATGGAGATGTAGAAAGTACAAGATTGAGATCTGTGGTAATTACTGTAATTTATGTACAGTAGATGCTTTTCTCTTTGGCACAATCCCTTTAATATCATGACTCATTTCTATTTCCAAATATGGCCTGCAAATGCATAGGTGTACGTCCATTGGGGAGGGTACACCTATGCCTGCAAATGCATAGGTGTACCCTCCCCAACGTTTTTAAAATGAAAATTTCAGGCACTTTTTGAAAGAAATTTTGGGCAAAAATGTCCCCCCCCCCCAAATGTAACTGGTCAGGTACTGTATACTTATGCATATGCGTATGAGCAGGGGGGCAGCTGCCCCCCAGTTGGCAGGAAGATAAGTCAAGTCGGGCAACAGCCTTCCCAGACTCAGGCAACTTGGCAAAAAATATTACGTGTTTTTTTTTTCAAAAAGTATCAAATTTTCACGCGCATATTACCATAGGAACACATAGATAATATATTTATAACATGCCATATTGACTTTTGTACAAATAATGTTATATAAACTTGTGGACACTGATTATAGATTGTATTTGATATGATATGAAAGTTGGGCACTTTTTGTTTCAGTCGGGCAAATTTGTGGCTTCCCCTCCCCCTAATTAATTTGTGCCTGTATGCGTATGCACCTATATATAAATGTCAGTAAGTGACTCAGAGCATTTACCAGCTGTTACTTACAGTGTCATTAGTGCTGGCCTGTTTTGTTCATCTAAATTACCCTTTCCAATGTTCATTGTGTAGGCAGTTCCAGATCTACAAACATCAAAGAAAGTGGCAATTATAAAGTAAAAAGTTGTTTGTTTTAATTTATACTGTGAACATTTATTGAAAATTATTCTACATAATTATAATTGTATAATTATACATTTTGTTTCTTTTTTTGTATTAAACCATTTAGAAAGCAGTTTAATCCAAATAGAAATAATGTGAATGGATATGTTGTATTCAAAAACAAGGAGTCAGCTGAAAAAGCTTTATTGAGGTAGTACTGTCATGTATAATGCATTTGGTTGCAATAATTTATACAGTAATGTACAGTCTTTTAGAGTAGCCACATCGCATAGACATAGCATTCTTAGAACTGCTCCCAATTAATCAATTATTTTTTCGTTTTTCTCCACAATCAATTACCGTATTTACTCGTTTAAGCACTGCCCCCGATTAAGCGCCGCCCCCCGATTAAGCGCTGCATATGAGAGCAAAAAATATTAAAGAGCACCGCCCTCGAATAAGCCCGAACTTATTCACAACAATGCAGCGCTTAATCGAAGCACCGTCAGACAGAATTGTTCGAGAACTCGAGAAGCCAAACTAAAAAACAACAGTCAGTACATCTCAATCTTAAATCAGCCTCGGAAATTTATTCTCCTGTATTACAGTGTTTTTAAGTTCAAAGTGAGTATATTTCAGTGCTCTCCCATTTAACTCCCTCTCCAAATAAAATAATTTTTAAAGAGCGCCGCCCTCAAATAAGCGCCACATCCGAAACACTAGAAATTTAAAGCACCCCCTTCATTTGAATGGACAAACCACCATGGACATGTCTTATTTAATTCATGACATATTTAATCAATACTGACAATTAATCGATATTAATCGATTGTTGACAACGATTAATTGATTATGAAAATGAACCGATGGGAGCAGCTCTAAGCATTCTGACTGATGATTGATATTTTAGTAATGGGACAATGATTGGTGATCTTCATATAAGAGTTGATAGAGTTGGTGGTGAAGGAAAACAGGTACCTACCTCTATGTAGTTTAATAGTAGTTTAATAAATTTTGCCAACCGATATACACAGCATAAAATACAATTACAGAAATATTACAAAGAGAAAAATGGCTGCCTGGATAGTGGGGGAAACTTAATTCCCATTTTTGAGCCACTCTTAATAGTTCCAATTAAGAGATCTTTTGAAAGAATCCAAACTTATAGGCAATGTTATACATGTATCCTCATTAGGTAAAGAATTCCACTGATTGATATATCTATTAAAAAATGAGTATTTGAAGTAATTGGTGCATACAGCTTTAGGTCTCAGCTTAAATTCATGGTTGCAGCATGTACGCGACCGATCAATTAAGTCAAAAAACTTGGTGTAATCAAATGTAGCAAAGTAAATTATTTAGTAATAACTACTGTTTAATTATTTCTTAAATTATATAAAATAACTGGAGGTCAGAATGAGTTTACACTGTAATATGTCTATTTATTTATTTATTTATTCATTTATTTATTTATTTATTTATTTATTTATTTATTTCATGTTTATAGTATGATCATAAAAGGTCTGTCTTTGTGGGAAATCTTATTTTTGGTAAGTTTTGTTGGGTCTTCCATTCATATATAGACATGAAAATAATAATAGTGACAAGTGTGAAAATCTATGTTGCTTTGACTTGTATTACTCAATGTAGATATCAAGGAAGAAGATTTAAGTGACTTGTTTGCTAGGTGTGGTGAGGTGCAGGGTGTGCGTATAATAAGGGATCCTAATACTGGCATTGGAAAAGGATTTGGTTATGTTTTATTCAAGGTTAGTTTATGAATGGCAATACATAGGTATCCAACATGCATCATCTTTCATTTTTATTATTTATTATAAACTTCAAATGTTTTAATAGGAATCAAGCTCTGTTTCTCTTGCACTGAAGATGAATAACTCAGAACTTTGTGGACGAAAAATTAGAGTGCAACCATCCCAAGACAAATCAAAAAGTTTTAAGGGTATGTTTGCTCACCAGCAGTTATGGTGGTGGTTGTGATGATGGTGGTGGTGGTGGTGATGATGATGATGGTGGTGGTAATGGTGATGGTGGTGATCATGATATGATGGTGGTGATAATGATGGTGGTGGTGGTGTTTGTTGGTGGTGGTGATGATGATGGTGGTGATAATGGTGATGGGTGATATGATGGTGGTGGTGGTGGTGATGATGGTGGTGGTAATGGTAATGATGGTGGTGATGGTGATAGTGATAGTGATGATTGCAATGATGATGATGATGGTATTTCTAATAATAATTTTAGGTGGAGCTACAAAGCAAGGAAGAGGTCCTAAAAACTTCAGTGGTGTGCAAGCTAAAGAAAAATTCTACCACAAGAGGAAATCCTTGAAACAACAGAAAAATTTTGGTCTGTCCAATCCTAAGAAAACTCAATCAAAAATTAATAAAGACAAGAAAAGAACAGCTAAACCTATTAATAAAAAGAAGAGCTAAATTCAATGGGAATATTACAATAGATCCGTGAATAGATCAGTATGGTATTATATATTATTAATTATTTCATGATATGCCCCCAATTAAGTTTTCTGAAAGAAATATTACAGTAAATTCTAATTTATTTAACTGCTTAGTATGCATAGTGTGGTAACTTTTCAAAGAAGTGTGATAGTCATTATAATTTTTTTATAATTGTCAGTAAATTTAATAATCAGTAAATTCAGTGTGGTTGAGTCATCAAAAGAATGTGATAGCCATATTCTTTTGAATAGTTATCACACTATGTGTATGAATAATAATCAGTTAAATAATTGTATGATTTAAGGTCCTCTTTTTAGGACAATGAAATGTGGGCATGTCATGAGGTAATTATCTATAGCATAAAATTTATTTGTAAATAACAAAACTTTGTTCTTTTGTAAGTTTTCTGTATTTTGCTTAACCTTTGGTTTTGTTGCCTTTGTTCTTGTCAAGAATGGCTTACAAACTCTGAGATGTTATTTAAAAAAAAGGTGTTGTGTGTAAGTTAGATTCCCTAGCTAACTGTAAATTTTTCTCTAATGCAATTAAACGTTTATAATGATGCCATTGTATACATTTGTATTTAATTATGATAATATTATATGTATTGTTAACCCTTTCATTCCCATCTGTGCCATTTGGCCCTTTATTTTTTACTCAGCTGTCTAATGCTGGATGATTTTAATACTCAGCAAGGGAAGACCTCCTGACATAGTGGGAGTTAAATGGTTAAATTATGATGCAATATTTTTTGTATAATGTTAAATCAAGATGTAATTATGCACAGTATGTTAAATTATAAATCATGATGCAATTATGTATTCTAAAATATGTTGCAAGTACAGTATATAATTGTTACTTATAATACAATTATATATGTTGAATTATGATGCAATTTTTATAATTTATGGTGCAATTATATCTTGAATTATGATGTAATTATGTCAGTATGTTACATTATGATGCAATTTTTATAATTTATGGTGTAATTATGTATGTTTAACTGCATGCATCATTTGCAGAGAGTCTTTAGCTGTAATTATGTTTATTCAATTTTATGCTGAACTTTTCTTGATATAAAGAAGCTTCTCCTACCTACACTTGAGTAATTGTCAGTGATTGTTTATATTATTATTTTCTAAGTTTCAGAGAACATTTTAATTAATAATACATTATTGACTGTCTGTAGTCACATTTTTAATCAACCAGAAAAAATCAAACCAATGTTCTGATTATCTCTGCATTGGGTTTTGTTGATGAATTCTTAATAACAAAATAAGAAAAATAAGTGTGGTGTATCATAAATCTTTCTAGAAATATTTCCATGATTATTGAACGCATAATTTATGCAAAAAATTTTCTTGGGAATAAAAATTAGCTGGTTTGAAGAAATAATTGACAAGCATGTATTGTTTTCGCATTTTGCTGTACCAGTACAACCAATAAACACGCCAGTAACTTCACTTCTGCAGCTGAGGAGATGGAATAGCTCTCGAAAAATAATTCTCGGATGCATATTTTTATAGAAAATAGGAAAATTACAATTTATGCCTGATCAAGTCAATTCAGGTATCTCCATTTTAGTATTTTAATAATGACTAAAAACCGCAAACGAATTTCAAAAACCATGCACAAACAAGCCCAACACGAGCTGGGAAATTTTTATAGAAATCATTGTTTACAAAATTTCCACTTTCCGGATATGGAATCAGCGGTTTTCCCCATTACCGGAAGTTCTGGATGCTCTTTTTCCTAATAAGGAAGTAAAATTATTAAAATTTATTTTAATTATGCTACGAACGCGGTTTGGACCAATCAGAGGCCCCGGCCCCCCAAAGTCTCCATGAAGGAGGGTAGATCGAGCGTCTCTTGGCTTCTGTGATCGCTTTCGTGTCATGTTGGAAGATTTGATGAGCACACGTTTTTTTCAGTTTTTTTCATTAATTGGATGTCATCCCTGATATACCATGAGCGGCAACAGAAGAGAGTCGACAAATGCCCGTCCGGTAAGAAATTTATCTTGACTTTTCCCCTCTTTTTGTGTTCTAGAAGGCTTGTGGCAAGTCGTTGAGGTTTCGTTGGATGTCATGAACATATAGAATTTTTTTAAACAGTGATATTTTCATACTATGGACGTTCCCTGTCCGATCTCTGCCCCACTTCGGTTCGTCCACTATCCACTGAACACAGAACCGGGTGGTTTCCGTGTAGAAGAGATTCGGTTAATATCATGCTTGGTAGAAAATAGGGATTCGTGTTGGTTTTGTTTTGAATGCTACATATACACACACAATGTCAAAGTATCCAACCATCAACATTTCGGCACACGAGGACGTACGCTTGCCAGTGTTTAGCTCTCTGTCAGTTATCTTATCGTATTGCCGTTGTTGTATTGGTAAAACTGGTTTGTTGATAAACAGTATAGAATGCTGGCGGCTTTAGCGAATACGAGCAGTTCTCACACACATACAAGAAACTGTTCGGCCAAAAGTTTATCTGTACTCTGTTAAAATAATCTTTGTCTCGACAAGTGTTGGAAAAGCCATAGAACATGCTTTAATATCGTTCCTTTGGTGCTTTCCCCTGTGAAGCCGAACAAGGCTTTCTGAACTAGAGAACCCATATAGTTCTTGTTGCCAAAGATGTACAGATGTTTACGACAATTTGGATTAATTGGATAGTTGATCTTTCCTCTCACTGATATCCGAGTCACTGTGAAGAAATGACATTGCTAGTCTTTATTATTCTCGTGTGCTTGCAATCTTTGATTTAAATCTTTGTATACTATGAAAGGTTTCAAGAAAAAGATACAGTCTATTAATTGCAGCACAAGGGGAAATAATTGCCCTTTTTTAATACAAAGGGGGGAATTTACCAGATTCCCCCATCAACGGTCCTGGCTTATTTATAATTATTTTTGAACAATAACATAAGGGAATAACCCTTCTTGGTGCTGTTTGACGTTGTTTAGCTCAAAAGACGTTGTCTTTGCTGTGATGGTTTTATTGTTTTGGTATATGTTGTGAATAGCTAGGGTAAACTTTTGCAGTCATATCATATCTTGGGAACTGACTATCAGGCAATCATTTTCATCTGTTGATTGAAATTGCACTGTTTACAGGCTGGAGAAGAACCTCCATATTTGACTGTTGGGACAGAGGTCAGTGCCAAGTATCGTGGGGCCTTTTGCGAGGCAAACATAAAATCAGTTAAAAAGATGGTGAAGTGTAAGGTACGTGTTGGGGTGTAGTATAATTATATACTACTTAAGAAGGCCTTGTTGTAGAATAATGCTTTGGGTGAAACTTGTTTACACAAACTTGTTTTGTTTTTTATTAAAGGTTGCCTTTGACAAAGGCAATGGGAGTAGCACAGTTACAGATGATTATATTAATGGTGTGCTAAAGGTAATTGATAATGGCAGTTAACAATTACTGTAGTTATTGTGCTGTAATTTTTGGTTATTATTGTGCTTACCAGATATCCAGCTCCAATGTTGCACTGTTGCTGATGTCTTGTCAGGACAAATGTGCTGCATTTATATTTTTGATTGTGGTACTCGTTGAGTGGTTAATCTATATACATTTAACCTTATTGGAGGTTCCTCTCAAATGAGTAAAATAATTTGCAGCTCAATAAATTTAAGTTCTAAACTGTCATATTGGTCCTGAATTGGATTTATAATTATCTACTCTGTGATGGAAGACTCACATGACCTGTAAAGATGCTAATTACAAACTAGCCCTTTCATTACATATGAGGCTAAGTATTTATAATTAGACTTTTAGTCAGCAATGGCTGTGTGCCCTTGGGAGTTAATTTGTCATATTTACCTTTTTACCACCAGGCCAAGATACCAAGTGTTCAAAACTTTATTCTTGCTCAATGTCAGATGATTTTGTTCAACAAAGGGGGAAAGTCCTGGCTGGTTTTTGCTGGCTTGGCAGTAATAGGTTAAGCAAAGGGTACTTATTAAATACTTTACTGAAAAGTCCACTTGCTAATTTTTGACCAAGTCAGAAATCATTAGAAATTTTAGTGCAACACTCCAAATGCTGAAATAAATTTAAAGTTGGCTTACTTTCTTTCGTAGTGGTGTTTCACAGGGCTTGAAAGTTGTGGTATTACGATATCCACGAGATACTAGATTTTCATTTTGGATACTAGAAGTCTAATTAACTTCAGTATCCAACAGGATACAATAAAAATTTCAATAGCCCACAGTCATAGAATCTGAAGTAACGTCTTACAATATAACGTAATGTCTTACAATGTAACATTAATAATATCTTACAATGTAATGTAATGTCTTACAATGTAATATCTTAGAACATAGTGTAATGTCTTATATAGAGCATGACATCTTAGAATGTAGCGTAATGTCTTAGAATGTAGCGTAATGTCTTACTAACTGCAAGCACTGATGCATAATCACAAACTGTTATAGTTAATTTTAGATAATTGCAAGTTGAGATGTTTAGTATTCAAAAGTGGGATACTAGATTTCAAGGAAGGATACCTGAAAATTTAAAATTTCAAGCCTGGTGTTTCATGTTTTAATAATTGAGGAGGGAAAAGACTTTTAAGTCTTTTTTTAAATTTGAGCAAAAATTAATAATGTGTTGTATTTTTAGGTGGGATCAGATGTAGAAGTTAAGATTCCAGATGGCCAGGATATGCCTGGAACACTTGTGAAGATTACAGATTCTAGTGTTTACACTGTGGGTAAGTGGTAAATGTAACTGGAGTGATTGGTGCTTATTTTCTAGTTATAATGCACACTTACAAGTGTGGAATATATAACAGATTATTGCAATCAGTGTACTAACCATCTAAATAATGATGGTCTTTCCTCTTTTTCAATCTTCATTAAGTTTTTGATGATGGAGATGAAAGAACTTTAAAAAGAACTTCATTATGTTTGAAAGGTGAAAAGCATTTTAATGAAAGTGAGGTATGTATTTACTACTGTATGTACCAGATTCTGGGAGCCATGTGACCAGCCGGAACCAGGTTCTTGGTGATCACAATAAATAACAATAAAAGTAATATTATTCAATTTGTCTTTCCTTTTGATTGGTTCAATGTAAAGTTATATCAGCTGCAATGATAATGGTGGTGGTGGTGGTGATGGTAATGATTGTTAGTAGTGATGATGATGATGATGATGATGATATGTTGGTGGTGATGATAATGGTGGTGGTGGTGATAATGATTGTGGTGGTGATGATTTAGCTAGGACTGAATGCAGTGAACGGGATAATTGAAGTGTTTTGAACTTTAAATTAAACTGACAGTGTGTACTTTTTGTGTGTTGACAGACTTTAGACCACTTGCCATTAACAGATCCTGAAAATTTTGGTACACCTGTCATGCAGGTATTTTGGATTTTGGTACCTTTTTATCTTTTTACAGTACCTTCCACTTGGTTGAGAGGTATTACTATATATCTCTCTCAAATCTGCCCTAGGTGGCTATAGCCAAGCAAACACAGAAGACTAAGTTGATACCCTGAATGGTATTACCCAGGGCATGAGACTTGAAATTTTCAGCAGTATCCAGTGGAATACTGGTACTTAAAATTGGGTATCCCTCCTTGAAAGTTAGTATCCCACATTTGGATAGTAGATATTCCAATAAGCAAAAATACGGGGAATATTTTAACCTCATTCCCAGAGCCTGCAATAATTTTGTCCAGTAATGGCTCCTTGTTGCTGGTACTACTTCATGTATGCCTATCGTTTTATCTTGGTGTGCACTGGGAATGAGATTACAGTTCAGGGCACTTGTATATAGTGCCATTACAGTTCATTGAACTTTCTGCCAACATTTGCAGACAAGACACAAAGAACCACAACATTAATTGGGATAGCTGTCTCAACAATTGTTCACTATCCCAATTTTCATGGTATCCTGACGGGATACAGAGCTTATGATGCCCAGTATCCAAACTTAAAATCTGGTATCGGGATACCACAAATCTCATGCCCTGAATTACCTGTACTGTAAAGTTTAACCTTTCACCTGCCGTGTTTGATGGTGACTTAAACTTTATTTTGACTTACACCAGACAATTCTGCTTGCTAAGGTACCCAAGTAGACAGAATATAAACTAAGATTAATGTCTTGAGTAATCTTTTGTTTCATAGCAAGGAAAAAAGTCTAAACGAGGAAGAAGGCACTCCATGAGGTACATAACAATATATTATTGACAGAGCTTTATAGAAATTTTCCAGTATTAAATCTGACTAATCTAATTTTACTTTCAATATATACAGTGTTGATGCTGATAAGGGTAAAGAAACAGATGAAATGCCAGCAAGAAAAAAATTGGCACAGAGTGAAGAAAATGTTGACAAGGTAGGTTATTCGAAGGTACAGTATTTGCCAGTTGAAATTACAGTAATATGCACGTCGTTTTTGTCAGTCTCCTTATGTTTTACCCAGCGAGGCATGTACTGTGCATTATTATGAGTAACTAATAAAGTAGAGTTGTGTGCATAGGCACTGTCTTAAACCCACCTTGTATTAGTTAATTGCTCTAAAACAAGATTATTTCACTCTGCCAGAAGGTTTTAGGCAACAACAAATTAACAGGTGGTCATCAACCTTTTACTGCTAATTGGTCAGTTTATGTAAGTTTATCAGATTTTTAAAATTATTTTTAAGGTTGTTATGGTAGATATCACTGAAAAGAAGAAAACATTTCACCTTCCTGCATTGGTCAGTTTACTCACTTTACAGTTTTTTATTTATTTGTCCCAGTGATTTATAATAATTGGTGTCTACTATAATTATTATTATTGTGGTGTCTGCTATATTATTGTGGTGTCTCTAGCATTTTTTGTCTCTCTGTCTAAATGTATATTTTCCTCTTTGTAGTGGGTTCCTTCTGTTGGTTCATGCTATGGTGAGCTCAAAAGTCCTGAAAATGTTCTTGTGAGATCATTTAAGGATGGGAAGTAGTAAGTACATTTTGAGTGTCCACTCTGAGTAATAACTGGAGATGTGAGAGTCACCATGTAATGGCTACTATAACTCTGTAATAATATGAGAGGGTGCTGATCAATTCCATTCGTTTTGAGTTTTTCAGTTAAAGTGTCTATGAAATGAAACATTTGTTGGCATTTTTGTTGTTTTATTGTACAGAGGAGCATGGCAGGAGCACTCACTGAAAATTTCAAGAGAATCTGATGCGTAGTTTTCCCGCTATTAACTCTCAAAGTTTGCCATGGCTAGTTTGTTCTTGGAGAAAAATTGGGCTTTTGGAAACAATGCTTATGATGTACGCAGATGGACAACTATGCATAATAACAATAGATTTCACTATTAATGATCCATCTGTGTACATCATAAGGCATTGTTACCAAGAACCCCAAATTTCCCCAAAACAAACTATCCACGGCAAATTTTGAGAGTTGGATAGTGTGAAAACTACGCACCAGATTCTCTTGAAATTTTCAGTGAGTGCTCCTGTCATGCTCCTCTGCACAATAAAACAACAAAAATACCAATGTATTTGTCACTTCATAGACACTTTAACACTTTGAAGCCTGACGACGAATCTTTAAGGGTTATTCTGGCTAACGCCAGACGATTTTATTCAGCACAGGGAGAGGTCCAGGCCTCAAAGTGTTAAAACCTATCTCTTTAACACTTTGCAGCCTGAAGACGAGTCTTTAGTATTTTATTCTGGCTAACGCCAGATGATTTTATTTAGCACAGGGAGAGGTCCAGGCCTCAAAGTGTTAATTAATAACACCTCATTCTAAGCTGCAGTGTATGTTTCATGAGTTTTATTTTTTGCTAAATTAAATTAAAAAATACATGCAGTGTAAAGTATTAGTAATAACTAATATCATAATTCATTTAATATTTTTTGGTTGTTTTTTCTTTTTGTAGCATCGAAGTTCATCCAAAGGATGTCAAAGAATTTTCAAAAGAAAGTGTTGTAAATTACAGTTTTCCAAAAGCTGAAAGTGTGCCCTTAAAGTTGGGTAAGTCAAAGTTGGAAAAGATTCATTCATTAGTACTTTATAATCTAATTTAACCTTTTATAGCCTGTTGTCCCCTTTTGATTACACTCTGATGATTTTATTTAGCAAATGTATGGAAAGATCTTGGGCTATGTCTATAAATGGTTAACAAACTACCTTCAGTTGATTCTTAAGTTCTGATCTCACAGTTTGTTTTTTGGTTTTGATTTGTTTCAGCTGTAGAACATGCTGTTAAATATTTGGAAACAAAACAGTTACCAAGTGACTGGAATGAACGAAGTTCAAAACCCGATGAAACGCCAAAGAACTGTGGCAGCCATTCTTCTTCTTCCGATGAGTCTGAGGATGATGAGAGAGAAAGAGATGAGTTTATGGCTAGTTTAACTAAATTCCTTGAGGAAAAAGGTTGGTTTTGCCTGTGTAACAACCACCATCAGTCAGGACCAATAATCTGTTACAACCATCATCAATCATGACCACCGTTAGTCATGACCACCATTACTCTTGATCACCAGCATCAATCATGACTACCATTAGTCATGACCACCATTACTCTTGATCACCAGCATCAATCATGACTACCATCAGTCATGACCACCATTACTCTTGATCACCAGCATCAATCATGACTACCATTAGTCATGACCACCATTACTCTTGATCACCAGCATCAATCGTGACTACCATTAGTCATGACCACCATTACTCTTGATCAGCAGCATCAATCATGACTACCATTAGTCATGACCACCATTACTCTTGATCACCAGCATCAATCATGACTATCATCAGTCAGAAACAATGTCAGTCAAGTCACCATCAGTCATGACCATCATCATTCTTGACCATCATCGCTCTTGACCACCATTACTTTCAACCACCATCACTCTCAACCACCATCACTCACACCCACCATCACTCACACCCACCATCACTCACAACCACCATCACTCACACCCACCATCACTCTCAACCACCATCACTCACACCCACCATCACTCACACCCACCATCACTCACAACCACCATCACTCATAATCATCACTTACAACTATCACTCACAACCACCGTTTCTCACGACTACCACCAGTCACCACTCCCATCAGTCATCACCTTTATCAGTCATCACCTTTATCAGTCTCAAGACTACAACGTACACTAACCAAGATGAATGACTCTTCTTTGCATATAGAACAGTACTCATGTAAGTTCATATTGTATTGATGTTCATACCTTTTTGTGCTAAGGAACTCCACTTGTGCGTTCTCCAGTACTGGCTCATAGAGACCTAGATTTGTATAAATTATTCAGAATTGTGTCGCAGATGAATGGTATGGATAAGGTGAGATATCTGTCGCTTGTATTCTAAAATCTACTCTACGATATCCAGGGGTGTATTTAAGTCCCCTTCACCCTAGTCCAAGTCACTTCTAACGTACGGTATATATTTATGTTCTCTGTTCTTGTAGATTAAGTCGTGGCAGTCGGTCTATTTAAAAATGGATACTCCAGTCGTGACAACCACGGGATCTTACCATATAAAGAATGCTTATAAACGGTAAGGTCTTGGTTGCCAAGTGACTTGATGTAACTCGACGTGACTCGACATGACTTCACGTCACGTGATCTGGCTTGACGTAACCTGACATGCACCACTTGACATGACGACATGACTTGTCTGACTACCAGACTACTTGGCGTGGCATGGCGTCACGTGACATAAGTCAATGTGACTTGACGCGGCATAACTTGACGTGACGTAACTTGACATGACGCGACGTAACTTGACATGACGTAGCTTGACATAACATGACGTAACTTGACATGACATGACGTAACTTGACGTGACGTAACTTGACGTGACGTAACTTGACATGACATGATGTAACTTGACATGACGTGACGTAGCTTGACATGACGTAGCTTAACATGACATGACGTAACTTGACATGACGTAACTTGACATGACGTGACGTAACTTGACGTAACTTGACATGACGTAACATGACATGACGTAACATGACATGACGTAACTTGACAAGACGTCATGTAACTTGACATGACGTGATGTAACTTGACGTGACGTAACTTGACATGACGTGACGTAACTTGACATGATGTAACGTAACTTGGCAATAACGTGATGTAACTTGGCATGACATGATGTAACTTGACGTGATGTAGCTTGCCATGACATGTGACATAACGTGGCGTGATGTAACTTGACATGACGTGACGTAACTTGACATAACGTGATGTAGCGTGACTTGACTGAACCAACAATGTACAGCATAAGTAAGACATAACGTAAAAAAGTTATTGTAATCGAGGCCATTAATGTTCATCAACTGCCTGTCTTTTTTTTTAGATATTTATTTGATTACGAACAGCATCAGCGAGAGAAAGAATTAAAGAAAATACCAGCTGAAAGCAAAAAGTGTGGAAAGAGTGATAAATCCTTTTCGAAACCCTCTGCAAGTACTTCTACGAATGCCGCTGCTGCTAGACAAAAAGAAGAAACTCAGTCCAAATCAGACTCTGACAAGGACTCCAAAGAACTTAATCTCTCCGACGATAATAAACTTCTTAGTCACGGGAAAACTTCAAGAGCTGCAAGGGCTAAAACTAAGAGAGAACCTACTAAGACCAGGACAGAGAGGACTAAGTCCCTTAAATCCCCTCCTTTTCCCGATTTATCCCCCAAATCCCCATGTTCCCCAAGGTCTCATAGTTCAGTTAGTTCAGTTAGCGCGTCTGGTTCTACTGGCTGTCCCAGTCCTTTGGAGAATTCGTGCGATTCTCGTGAATTACGGACTAAGACAGCAGCAGAGCCGGCTTGTTGCAAGGCGAGTAAGAATAATGAAAAGGCTCTGAACGAGGCAGAGGTTGATGTGGACGTAAAGGCAGATGTTTCGAGAGATGACAAGACAAGGGAACAAGATATGGATATAGAAGATGTTAAAGACACTTTAGGTGATATAACACGAAACGAAATCAAGCCTAACGCTTGTAAGAACAATGGCCGAAGAAGAAAGGATAATGGAAACGGTATAGAAGTTAAGAGCGGGGAACTAGTGAAGGACAAAGAAGTGACAAGAGATGATGCGAAGGATGACGTAGAAATGCATGACGTAGGAAAAAATGACATTGAAAAGAATGACGCGAAAAGAGGTGTTGTAAAAAAGGATGATGTCAAAAAGGACGACGTGGGAAACGACGACGTAAAAAAGGATGCCGTTGAAAAAGACGACGCGAAAAAGGAAGATATTAAAAACGGAGATGTGGAAAAGGAAGATGTTAAAAAGGGAAATGTGAAGAAGGAAGATGTGAAAAAGGAAGATTTGAAAAAGGAAGATTTGAAAAAGGAAGATGTTAAAAAGGGAGATGGGAAAAGGGAAGACGTTAAAAAGAGAGATGGGAAAAGGGAAGATGTTAAAAAGGAAGACGTGAAAAAGGAAGATGGGAAAAGGGAAGATGTGAAAAAGGAAGATTTTAAAAAGAGTTGCATGAAAGCAGAGGTGGAGGAGAAGATGGAACAAGGTGACGATGATGAACCTGAAGACGCGGTAGACGTGGTCAACAGTCCAAGCGGGACGTCGGATTCGGTAGACAGCGACGAGAGAGAGGAGGAGAAAGCGGACAAGAAAACGAGTGGTGGAAAGACGGAAGCCGAAAAGATGGGAGGAAAGGGGCAAGGAGCGAGTAATGTTGGTTGCAAGTTGGAATACAGGTTGAATGATCGAATTGATGTGAGGTATGGTCGTGGACGAAATGCAACGGTTTATCATGCAAAGGTAAGTCTTGGTCAAGATGGTTGTTTCTCAGTGACATGATTTTCTATTGCTGTCAGTTTTACTGTAGTGTGGTGTGGTCAGTGGTGTGGTGTGGTGTGGTGTGGTGTGGTGTGGTGTAGTGCATATTGTAGAGTGTAGTGTGGTGTAGTGTAGTGCAGATTGTGTAGTGTAGTGTAGTGTAGTGTAGTGTAGTGTAGTGTAGTGTAGTGTAGTGTAGTGTAGTGTAGTGTAGTGTAGTGTAGTGTAGTGTAGTGTAGTGTAGTGTAGTGTAGTGTAGTGTAGTGTAGTGTAGTGTAGTGTAGCGTAGCGTAGCGTAGCGTAGCGTAGCGTAGCGTAGCGTAGCGTAGCGTAGCGTAGCGTAGCGTAGCGTAGCGTAGCGTAGTGTAGTGTAGTGTAGTGTAGTGCAGATTGTAGTGTGGTGTAGTGCGGAGTGTAGTGGTGTGCAGTGTAGTGCAATCTTGTGTAGTTTAGTTGCAATAAGCAACGATAATGCGTGGATTAGTGGATAACTCAATACCTTAAGCTTCGAGGTTCAACGGATTTTCATCTCCACATCTCTGCCATCTGTCTTTTTAGATTACGTCTGTGGATCCAGCCGCCGAAGAAGGACTCTATTACTTGGTTCACTATGCAGGCTGGAACGCTAGGTAGCTTGCATTTTCCATTTATCCTTACCTATAATACTCGATCTACTATATACTTGAACATTTTTTTGTATGAATATATTCGTAATTACATTTTTTGCTAGGCACGACGAATGGATCGGCCACGAAAGAATTATCGGCAGAGACCAGAAACAAACGCGAACGAGAGCCAGTAAAGAAGCACCGAGGAACAACAAAGCACCCCCAAAGCTCACTCTCAAGCCGACACCAAAACCCATTGCCAAGAAGAATGGAGCCGATGAGAAACACGCGGGAAAGTTAACGGCTGGGAAAAATCGAAAGAGAACTCCTTCGCCAACGTCTAACGTCGCTCCGAACAAGAATGGGAATGGCAAGGCTGGTAAAAGCCGCAATGAAAAAGTTACTGTGGATTCCTTGGATCTTGCTGGAGGTGAGTAGCTAACACTCTTAGCCTCATTGTAAGAAACCAGTTTCTTCTTCTCCCCCACCTCATTCTCCTTATCCTCTCCCTCATCTTCACCCTTCTTTTCAAGCTTAGACAAATAAAACATTTTTTTATTTCACAGTAGCTGGCCTCATTTGATTTTACTTGTATACATACAACATGCTACTGAAGGAAACTTTTACTAAATTACTCTTTATTCTCACCCTCCCCATCCTTTTTATTCTTATTCTCATCCTCTTACTCATTCTCCTCATTTTCCTTTTTATCATCATTTTCTTTATTTTCATGTTCCTCATTCTTATATTCATCTTCTTCATTCTCCTCATCTCTATCCTCCACTCTCTCTATCTCCATCCTCCTCATTTTCCTCATCTTCATGCTCCTCATTTTCATCTTCATCCTTCTCATTCTCTTATTCTTCATCCTCTTCATTTTCCTCATCTTCATTCTCCTCATTTTCCTCATCTTCATCCTCCTCATTTTCCTCATATTCATGCTCCTCATTCTCATCTTCATCCTTCATATTCTCCTCATTCTCTTATTCTTCAACCTCCTCATTCGCCTCATCTTCATCCTTCACATTCTCCTCATTTTCCTCATCTTCATTCTCCTCATTTCCTCATCTTCATCCTTCACATTCTCCTCATCTTCATCCTTCACATTCTCCTCATTTTTCTCATCTTCATTCTCCTCATTTTCTCATCTTCATCCTTCACATCCTCCTCATTTTCCTCATCTCCATTCTCCTATTCTTCATTCTCTTCATCTTCATCCTTCACATTCTCCTCATTCTCTTATTCTTCATCCTCTTCATTTTCCTCATCTTCATTCTCCTATTCTTCATCCTCTTCATTTTCCTCATCTTCATTCTCCTATTCTTCATCCTCTTCATTTTCCTCATCTTCATTCTCCTATTCTTCATCCTCTTCATTTTCCTCATCTTCATTCTCTTATTCTTCATCCTCTTCATTTTCCTCATCTTCATTCTCCTATTCTGCATCATCCTCATTTTCCTCATCTTCATTCTTCATTCTCCTCATCTTCATCCTTCACATTTTCCTCATTCTCTTATTCTTCATCCTCCTCATTTTCCTCATCTTCATTCTCTTATTCTTCATCCTCCTCATTTTCCTCATCTTCATTCTCTTATTCTTCATCCTCTTCATTTTCCTCATCTTCATTCTCCTATTCTTCATTCTTCTATTCTTCATTCTCCTCATCTCCATCCTTCACATTCTCCTCATTCTCTTATTCTTCATCCTCTTCATTTTCCTCATCTTCATTCTCCTATTCTTCATTCTCCTCATCTTCATCCTTCACATTCTCCTTATTCCCTTATACTTCATGCTCTTCATTTTCCTCATCTTTATTCTCATCTTATTTTCCTCATCTTCATCCTCCTCCTCCTCATTCTTCTCATCTTCAACTTCCTCAAGCTGTTTATTAGATAAAAATGAGTGATAGTGGCTAGTCGTGAGCATCAATTGTCCTGCTTAGAAACAACTGTCCTGCTTACTTCGTGTATTTGTATTTTTTAAAGCAATCAAATGTCAACCTCGTGTGACGAGACATAATTCCTTGTCGACTCCAACTGATGCCCCAGGTAAAAACTGTATATTTATATTCTAACACTCTAAAAAATAAACGAGGCTGGGGTTATCTATAAGTAATATTGGGCATTTCACTCGATTACATAGCATGTTCTAGGGATTTTGGATGAAGGAAAATTCGAGTGTAGAATATATCCATTTTAAGACCAAACCGGGACCAGTTGCGAAAAATGCAACTACACATGCCTTCCAGCAGGAATTGAACCCACGACCTTGCGATTCTAGTGCAATGCTCTGACCACTGAGCCACGGAGGGCGTTGCCGAGGGCTTGATCGCGAGTTCTGTATATATAATAAGGTGGTAATGCCAGGAGAGAATTGGGTATATTATAAGTAATATTGGGGTTATCTATGTCGGGAAAGAACTCATTTTCGTTTTCTTCTGCCATTTCTTCATCAGAAACTAACTTGGCTGGTCAGAAAAGCCAAGATGTTGATACGGAACGCGGGAAGGTGGTGGTTCCTGCCAGTCATCCACCGGCTACTCCTTCTGCTGACCAACCATCTCCAAAATGCGAAGCGGAGATTTCCGACTCGACGACGGAGAATTACGAAGAGCCTGCGGAAATGGAGGTCGACGAGGACCCGTCTGTTGCTGTAGTTAAAATTGAAGAGACACCTGTGGAGACTATCCCGGATAAGGAGACAGTGGACGACGAGTTGGATGTTAAGGTTAATGTAGAAACTACGTTGAAGCGTCCTCACGAGGACGAAGTTGATGAATCGCCACCGGCAAAGAGGAAACACGAAGAAGACGAGAGCTCTGAGGCTGTCTTTGAAGAAGAGGAAGAGCCTACGGACTGTATGAAGCAAGCGGAAGACTCGGCATCCCCCGAACCCGAAGCGGCCATCGACGATGCTAACACGCCCGACTTAACTTGCACCGAGCAGTTGTCGACGAACTGCGACTCTCCCAATCCATATACCGGCGAGTACCCGAGGAATGACGGGTTCTTTAGTAACGGTATTGGCGGCGAGGAGCTTGGAAGCGAGACTAAGGAAAAGGATAGCTCGTCGTCCGTGGATGAATCCAAGTCGGAGAAGTCGCCGAATCGCAAAGCGAAATGTCGGCGGGAAAGGAAAACTAGAGCGCCCAGTTCGCAGTCTTCGTACGAGGGCAGTGAATATCTGAATGGATCTTCTAATGGAACGTCAGTGCCGATCATGTCATCACCCACAAGAACAGCGAAGTACAATTTTACTGAAGATTTAGGTAAGTTACATTACATTACATTACATTACATTACATTACATTACATTACATTACATTACATTACATTACATTACATTACATTACATTACATTACATTACGTTACGTTACGTTCATTACATTACATTATGTTACGTTACGTTGCATTACGTTACGTTACGTTCATTACATTACATTACATTACATTACATTACATTACATTACATTACATTACATTACATTAGGCTGCGTTACATTACATTAGGCTGCGTTACATTACATTACATTAGGCTGCGTTACATTACATTACATTGCGTTACATTACATTGCGTTACATTATATTGCGTTACATTACATTGCGTTACATTATATTGCGTTACATTACATTGCGTTACATTATATTGCGTTACATTACATTGCGTTACATTACATTACATTGCGTTACATTACATTACATTGCATTACATTACCTTACATTACATTACATTGCGTTACGTTACGTTACGTTGCATTACGTTACGTTACATTACATTACATTAGGCTGCATTACATTAGGCTGCGTTACATTAGGTTGCATTACATTGCGTTACATTACATTGCGTTACATTACATTGCGTTACATTATATTGCGTTACATTACATTACATTGCATTACATTACATTGCATTACCTTACATTACATTACATTACCTTACATTACATTACCTTACATTACATTACATTGCGTTGCATTACGTTACGTTGCATTACATTACATTACATTACATTAGGCTGCATTACATTAGGCTGCATTACATTAGGCTGCGTTACACTAGGTTGTATTACATTGCGTTTCATTACATTGCGTTGCATTACATTTTATAAAATAACCGGAAGTGAATGAACGACAACACGCACTCTGTTTGGCTATTGGGTCAAACAAGCGTGCCATTATAACTCCATAACGGCACGGCACACGAGATACTTCGTGACGATTTTGTCGTTTTTGATGAATTTTATGTGGATTTAATCATCAACGAAAGTCAAAAATTACTTGGATATATGTCTAATCACGTAATTAACACAGCAGAATGTTTTCAGTGCAACTGTAAGTGCATTTTCATCGCTAAAATCCCCGCGTGTTGTACGGGGCCACGCGTGGCGCTAAATGGTAACAAACTCGTCCTGAGACAGGTAATCTGTTTTTTTGCTTACTTTTCTTGGGTTTATTGACAATTTAAAGTCATTATTTTATAAAAGAAATAAAAAACTTAGTCGCTGTGCGATTATCGAGTTATAATGCACTCGAGAAGCTGGTAAAACACTCGGCTATCGCCTCGTGCTTTACACGCATCTCTCGTGCATTATAACTCGATAATCGCACGCGACACGTTTTTTATTTCTTAAACATTGCATTGCATTGCATTGCATTGCATTGTATTGCATTGCATTGCATTGCATTACATATGCATTGTTTGTTTTTACTTTCTAGACGAATTACTCAAGAAAGAAGAGAGCTCTGAAAGAATACGGCTGCTGCAAGAGAAAATTAAAGGTATTCGTAAAGTTTATGGCGAACTAAAATCTGAAGTCGCCAACATCGACAGGAAAAGAAAGAGAAGGCAGAAGAGGAAACGGGAAGGTAAGCTGAGCGACGAGAATGGTAGCCTGCGAGCAGGTTCTTCCACTCTCCCGCCCGTGGGCTACGAGATGGGCCGACAAAATCTTTTATGCAAGATACTGATACAAAACCTGATCTTAGAAGTAAAGTTGATAATCGCAATAAGCAATGACTTATTGAGTTATTGCTTGCAACGCGAGGAAGGGGTTGATGGAAGAAGGATATAGGAGTCACTGATCTCTAAATAAACTGGATAGGCCCTTCCCTATGGCCAGCAGTCAAACATTTCGTGGCAGTCGCCGCCATCTTACGTAGTGGAACATATGACGCATTGCGGCCTTAGAACTTGTTCCTAATCCTAAAGTTGACTGGCATACGCAATCTTGACGTCAGCACGGTCCGATTAACCGGGGGAGGAATAAATAAGTACTCTGTGACCGGGGAGTCGGAAAAGCCGTAAAGCAAACAACAGATGCCGGTTCGTTTAGTTTTCACTGTTTAACAACAAATACGGTCAAAATATGGCAAGTACACAACACGAAATATTGCTAAGGCATTAAGATTGCTATAAAAGGTGCAATTTAAGACTTGAAATTGAATTCTTCGTACATTTTATAGTCTGTTTTTCAGTTTATATTATCGTGAAGTTTCTTTGTTGTCGCCACTGAAGAGAAACAACGAAATTTAAAGGTTTTATAGCTCAGTAACAGAAACAAATACAAGAAATTAGCGTCTTAAACCTTATTAAGTACTTCTTGTGTCCTTACATTCTTTTAAATTTTCTTAAAATAACTCTTTTTGTCTGTTTTCAATCTACGAAAGCTATGAACTTCGGTGGCAGCCATCTTGGGTAGTGGTCACGTCATCATACAACTGGCACGCAAAATCTGGCCCAATAGAGATCAGTGATAGAAGTAGTATTAAAGATATAATATAACTCCTTTCTATTTTCATTTTGTAGAAGAATTATCAACAGAGGAAGGCTCCGCGCGGTCTCCCTCTCGCTCGTCACCGCTAACCACGACGAACGAAGAGAACACCGCACCAGCCGCGAATACCCCGCCTGCCGTGGAGTGTAGATAGTCCTTGAAAATACGGTCCAAAATTTTACAAATGACAGATTTTATTTATTCTAAAGAATAATATCCTATGTATGGAGAGCCTCTTGGCCAAGACCCAAGGTTCGTATTTATAATGCAATTTTTCAACCCGAAATTCTTAAATGGAAAGAAAACGGATGCTGGTTATAAAGTATAAATTAAAAGTATTTTTAAACTACACAGACAGAGGGTATCCTAATTATATAGAGAGCGTATAAAGCATAGCTGGGCTTTTCCGACATCTTTGATTAATAAAAACATGGGTAAAACAGCCCAGTTTCTGATCGATTGAAGTGGACCTATTTAGCGAAGTGAAGACTATTTCAGATCCTCTGGAGCAACTGGTTATCAATTCATGTCCAATATTATACCGGTTATAGCCTTCAATATTTTTAATTTCCCAATATTTTTACACTTTCTCTCCTCCCAAAACATATCTATGAAGATGGAGCTAAAAATAGTCTAAAATTTGTTGTTGGATTAAAAATACACTCCTTTTCAATCCATTGATGAATTGGCCTCTCCAAAATAAAACATCTTCCACCGCCACTGCCCAGGTACTTTATGTGCTTCACCCGAACACAAACCCCAACCTAGGAATTGGTGTATATTGGACATGAATTGATTACCAGGTGCTTTACTGGATTCCTAGGCAAGGTTGGGGTTTGTGTTGGGGTCAGACGTATATAAAGTATGTAAGAGTTAATTACCGAGAACGGAGGCTTTTAGTCAAATGCAGTAATAGCTAATAGTTGAGGAGGTTTTCTAAGAAACGTCAATTACTGTATATTGCCCTGGTGACCGGGCAATATCTAGATATTGCCCTGTTGACCAGGGCAATATATATATTTTATATATAATATATATCCTTGAATTTTTAATTATCGGTTCTCTTGATATGTATCGTAGATACATCTTTAGAAAGAACAAAGAAAACCGACTCAACTACTAAATAAACCTGGGTTATGTTGGACATGAATTTATAACCATCTGCTTAAGTCGATCGGAAATAGCCTTCACCATTTACCAATAGCGGCACCATCTTGAATTTGCAATACAATGTCACAGAATAGTAATACAACCAGAAGTCCAACTCGCGTCGGAACCTTTGAAGTTTATATCCTCGCGTATGTCGCCTCGCGCATCTTGATTCCTCGTCATCCTACGCCATCCCACGCAATCCTGGCAAGTTCCCCGGCAGTTTAGACCTTCAAAAGAATGTTAAAACTGCCAGGGGGAACTTGCCAGGATTGCGTAGGATGGCGTTGGATGGCGTAAAATGTCGCTCATGCGCATTGAAGAAATGCGGACAAGTCTTCACTTGAGTTGGACTTCTGGTTACGAGTATTACTATTCTGTGACAATGTAGTGTATTTTGAGTAACAAGCGCTACAACCCATATTGACAAATGGCCGCCACAATGCATTGCGAATTCAAGATGGCGCCGCTATTGGTGAATGGGTCCATATTGGTCAGTGGTAAAAGCCCTAACTACAGTACCTCAAGCAGAAATATCGCTTGGTCAAAAAAGTGACGGGACTGATATCCACGTTTTTCGTGAAGTTTGAAACACATATTTGAGCAAGATTAATATTGAAATTTATTTAAGAACTTTATATTTACTATCAAAGAGTGCCCTTATTACTAATATATGAAGAATTTTAAAGACAAATCGTCCTTTCTTTGACCATGCGATATAAAGTCTAAAAGAAAATGCTTCCTTCTGTTCTTATGCTCGTCAAAATGTTCTTACAAAGCTAGCTGGTAGGGATGAGCCGATAATCGGAAATTAATCGGTAGAAGCCGATAATCGGCAACTTTCAGGCTGATCGGTTATCGGCCGATTACATCGACATATATCGGCGGTCCGATAAATACTATTCTGGATTTTATACTTGTGAATTTCATTGTCTTTTTAAGAAAAACGCTAAGTTATAGTGATTCCACAAAGAAACTATAAAATTTAATTAATTTGATAGGGTGCATCATGTTTAACACGTCATATTTCTTGTTTGGTGAAACATTTTTTGTTTTCGACTTTCGTCAATCGTATTTCATTTTTCATATTTCAACTTAAACTCCGTCTTGTTGATGACTGATGGTTAATGATCACATTATATTTGCCAAACAATATACGTTATGTTTTGCTATTGTTTTGCCGCAAATCAAGTGTCAGGAATTCCTGTTGACAAATATCGGTAACTGCCGATAAATCGGCCGATCAGATCATAAATCGTATCGGAATTTATCGGATCGGTAAATTTGATTTTTCTTGATCGGCTCATCCCTACTAGCTGGTATGGAACTACTCGGTCTGCTGGTGTAATATAGTTATATACTTTATAACCAGACGTCAACAGTGAAAGTGCGGTTCTTGCGTCATTCGTTTTATTGCGAACTAAAGTTCAAATATTCCCAATGATAAACGCTATGCATTTTTTAAATAGTTTTATTGTAAAATACATGAGTAGTAAATACAGACACACACAGAGCCTTGTGCTTGCCTTTTATAATGCCTGATGTAAATATATATAAATATATATTTTGCGCCTATTTGAAGATGAAAGAAATTGTTTCAACTCAGTTTGTGTCTTTGATTACTTTGGTATACAGTAACTCCAGGATAAAAAGTGAAGCCATATTAAGATTTACTACATCTATTTCAGTCCCTCCCCCCTGAAATCGACCTAATGAGCAGGGCCGCGGGAGAAATTGTGGGGTCTGGGGGAATTTATCGATTTGGCCCCCTGATGACGTCACATGGGTCGATTTTTTTTGAGGGGGGGGGGGGTGCTGATGACGTCACTCGTTATAGGGTTGTGTCCATGTGTTCTCGATTGGTCCCCTGATCTTTACGCTTTCTGGGCCTCGTATTTTCTTACGTCAGAATTTCAAATCCCAAAAATTTTAGGGGGCCTTCTCAAGTTTGGGGGGGGGCAACTTGACTCCTACCTTTCCCCCCTCCCCCCCCTCGGCGACCCTGATAATAAGTACAAAAGTTTGACTTGACTTTTGACTCTACTAAACTAACTTTATTTATACTGGATACCTTCATTATACTTATATCTAAACTGCCCTCCATACCAAATTGCTCCTGTGTCGCATGTGACATTTTAATACGATAACTGCATCGAACTGGAATCGAACCCAAGTTCATGCAAGTTTGTAGCATGTTTCACGAATGAAAGCCTTTAGTATAAATACACAGGTGATTATAGAAAATCGCGCGCGCTGATTGGTCGAGCTACTTCGGAACTAATTCTCGATAATCACCTACAGCGTTTATTCAAGATGGCCGCCAGCTAAATGTCAATGCGACAGACGAGGAAATTAACGAGACGAGGAAATTAATTTCAAAGCACGTTCAAAGAAAATAATGTTTCTAAAAGTAGGAAAATGTGTATTTATACTAAAACAATTATTCACCTCGGGCTCAGTGAATATCGGTGAATAATAACCTCGACTTCGTCTCAGTTATTATGTAACAATTATTCGCCGAAGACCAGGTGAATAATTGTTTTAGTATAAATACACATTTTCGTACTTTTAGGATTAACATTTTCTTTAAAATTGTTCATTTCCTCGTCTGTCGCATTGACAACTTGGCTGGCGGCCATTTGGGATAAACGCTGTAGGTAATTATCGAGAATTAATCCGAAGTAGCTCGACCAATCAGCGCGCGCGATTTTCTATAATCACTTGTGTATTTATACTGTCACTGATATTCACCTCGCCTTGCATTCTCGTTCCCAGACCCCCTACTTTTCTTTACGAAAATTCTTAGGATTTTTCTTAGAAAATTCCTAAGAATTTTCGTAAAGAAAAGTAGGGGGTCTGGGAACGAGAATGCTCGCCTTGGCGAATTAATATTATTTTTCTCAGTATTATTATTTTTCACTTGGTTACCCTGTGCCCTCCTGACAACAACCAATCAGATTCGTTTAAAAGTTTTGGCGCGAATTTGTGAAAATTTGGCCGCCATCTTGTTTATATTTACAATATTGGGGAAAGAACCTACCAATTTTAGAAAATCCACCTGGAGTCGAAGGATAAATATCACTGGGCTGTTTAATTGCGAGGTAAGCGAATGACACCAATTCCTATGTACAATTAATACTTCGTTGACTGCATGAGGACAGCTTTATATAGAAGATTTGAAGTCGGCTTGTTTGTCAAACTTCAATCTTGAATACCTTTTTATATATCGTTTTAATATCTAATACTTTGTTTCAGTACATTGGGAAATGCATTTGTGTAAACGTAGAGCTTGTCGTTTTTTATGTAGTAAGTTTTCAACTTAAAGTCAAAGACGAAGTTTGTAAACTGGGAACTGAACTATTATAAATTGTCAACCTTGAATCCTTGACAATTTTTGTTTGAGACTTGGCTTTGAATGAAGTTTATATTCTTATACTTACTAGAAGACTGGTTTTGAGTTATCACTGTCAAATTAAGAACATTGTTTTGTCCAAGGTTTCGGCTTGTACTAAAAAGATGTCTTCGAGACGGGATGGACGAAAGAAATGCAATGAACCTCGAAATGTAAATATCACAGTCAACCCATCTTTTTAATACTTTTTAGTCTTAATTTAATAATAGTTCAGCTAAATTTTCTACCTTTTGTTAAATATACATAAATTTCGTCTCCGTTATTATGTTCAAAATACCGTTTTGCCGTCTTTTGTCTTGCATTTATTTCTTTAGAGAAAGACTTTGTATGAAAAACACATCCCTTATATAAGTGAAGCCATTGCAAGTATCCTTGATAAAAGCAGAAATAATGAATTTAAAATTCGCTGTCAAGAATTACTTCAGGTAAAAACGGTTTTAATAATTTAAAAAATGATCATAATAAAATATAAATCTTCAGTCTGCTTCATATGAAATGCGGGGGGGGGGGGGGGGGGGGTGCTATGGTTCCAAAAAGAATACTGCAGTGACAAAGTACACATCCTGGAATTTAAAGTTGTATATAATTTGAGTTGAACTTTTGGGCGTTTTTTTAGTCTAAAGTTCTGTTCCAGATTTTCTTACAAAAACTAGAGGTTCCAGGGGGAGTTGCAATCCCCTGATTAGCAGTCCATAATGATATGAAATACCTTACAGAAATATGATTGTATATGATCATAATACTTGTAAAATTTTCTTCAAAATTCAGAAAATAGCGTTTCAGAGCCTTAGAAAATAAAAACAAAATTGGATGGGGGCCTACCCTCGATATCTACCACCTTGAAAATCTTAGACCTTGAAAACGAGAGAATCCTAATATTTACCATAGACTGTTCCTTTTAGCAAAAAGTATATATACTGGTTCGTATTGTGTAGGTAAATGCCTCAAATGAGATCCAGGAAGCTTTATCATCGAAACTGTTCATGTTGACTCTTGGTCAAAGGTATGATTTGAAGAGCAATTCTCATATTCAGGTAAGAGTCAGGCTAGTTTTTCTACCAATGATCCAAAAATTAGTATGTAATATATCATACGCTAGGAGGAGTGTTTCATCAGGATATCCAAACACTGTGTTTGGATATCCTGATGAAACACTCCTCCAAGTGTATGATATAGCATCTCAAACAAATCAGTATTTTAATCGGGGTAAAGGTTTGCTTAATTTCTGTAATTTCTTCCTCCGATATCCAACACGGTACTGATTTCCTTTGTGTTTTCCTCATGAATTATTAATGAGTTTGAGATATGTATATCAAGCCTATATACATATATTCAACTAATTGTCAATTCAGGATTTCACTTTTACTTACAGTGTAAATTGAAATGCATTAAATGATCGTGCGTTTTCTTGGCTATAGTTTTCTATGGCCAGAATTTGTAAATATATACCAGTCCAAAAAAACTTTTTTATGCTCTTTCAATGTCTACAATTATGATGATCCATGTTCATGAACAACTCAGGAGGATTGTAACTTGCAAGCAGCTTCCAGCTCTACAGATACATCATTTGGCGACTTGGCAGACCATCTTGAAAATGACGGTGACGAACAATGGTCATTTCTCGACAAACCTTTTCTGGAGAATAGGACTAGAGAAATCCACCAATCTAACAATTTCCAAGACGATCTCAGTCAGTTACAACCTAAAAAACACCTTACACAGGAATCCAGGATGGTGGAACCGAGAAAAAGCGCGTCTACTTACATGGTGTTAGACCCAGTCGCAGATATTAGCCCTGACGATGATTTTGAATCTCTGGAGTGCGACATGATGTTTAGCGAGTTTCCACTGTGTGATGGAATAACTGATAACCTTGATCAGCAAGTACCATGCTACGACCAAAGCAGAATTGATGGTAATAACATACATACCAATAGCCAACCAGTAACAATACAAGCAGGTCCCACAATGCAAGCAATGGTTTATCCATGCGACACTGATGATCACAATTTTGAAACATTAGGAAATTTTATCTCATATTGAAATCAATGAAATGTCGAAAAATATAATTAAAAATGTCTGATTTGAAAAGTGTTGATCCATATTTATTTAACGGATTTTGAGCATCTGTGCATGTGTCTGACGACTTGGTCAATTCTACCATTTAAAGCAATACGTAACGTTGTGAAATGTACTATCTTGCTGCCGATAAGACACAGTGGTCATGTTGGTTGGTAGGTACAATAGACCACTTTTATAATAGAGACAAATTTTAATATTCTTTTATATGCATCTTAATAAGCCTTTCTAGCCTCGTTTGTGTGTCTTCAATTCAAAAGAATCTTTGCTTTATAACGAGGCCAGAAAGGCTCATTTAGATGCAAATAAAAGAACATTTAAAGTGGTGGCCTTCATATGAAAGTGGCCTATAGAGCGTTTTCATCTTACGTCACGGCGGCCATATTGGTGTACAGTATGGGAATTAGCTCTTTCTTATTCAAATATTTCGTATTGTTTCACCACCCCAATGGGACACCGATCACGTGAGTGAAAACGCTCTATAGCATCTAATAACCAACCAACATGGCCGCCATGACGTAACGTACAACCCAGCAATACCTTGTAGTCAATGAGGCGAATCTACATGCATTCTTGGCAAAGCTTATGGTTTTAAGGGGGTGATTACATGGAGATTTTCAGTCCGAGCTAAAATTTAAACCCGGTCTTCTTATTAAATCCTTGTAATACGAATGTATAGCAATTACATGGAAAAAATTCAGCCCGGGCTGAAAGTTTAGCCCAGGGATGGAATTTTCAGCCCGGGCTGAACTGAGCGTGTGGATGCAGTGTCGATCGTTCATTACGCAGCCGCAAAACAAACATTCTTAATTCGATTTCCTACGTGTTATTGATTAAAATTTTGGTTTCATCGCGGGTTGAAATCGCTCATGTAATCCCAATAAAAACTCAGCCCTTCTAACCGGCTGAAATGGCTGAAAATCTCCATGTAATCGGCCCCTAAATATATCGCAAAAACAAACGAACATCTTATTTAAAATTCTAATGTTTGTTAATGACATGCATATGACTTCTCAGTAATCCTTTCATGCATAACGTACGAAGATTATAGAAGCACGGATACATGTTTGATCTTTGAGAGTTTCGTAATGTGAAAAGCCCAAGTTCTCAAGATAAACTTGACACAGTCGTTCTCGATGGCTATAAGCTGGTGATCGTGTAATTCAGGGATATGTGTAGATGAAGTTTACAGTTTGATATCATCGCTTTGCCTTATCACGTCGGCTTCCATCGCTTTACATTCCTTTGAAGTCGGCGACTATTTGCTGTGGCACAACAATTTCAATATAGATAACCTGAGCCTGGCGGCACTGAAGAGCCTACAATGGTCAGTGAAACTTATGAACGTAAGTATATCTAATAATTACACCCAAATACCACTTTAATCCTTATAGTTATACTACAGCACAAAATACCTTGATATATAGGTGTGACTACTGGAGATGTCATGCAGAAAGCAATGGCACTTTCAATGTGGCAAGAAGATGACTATTTCATGTTGTTTAAGAACAGATATTGTAATATATATTGATGTATAGATGAATAGTATCATAACATCGTTCTTTTGGATTGTCTATAGTCTATAGATCATGGTGTTAATTACTGGTAACGAAGTTAATATTGCGATCTAGATAATTCGATATCATCTGAATAACTTGATATATCTGGTTATCCAAGTATTCGTGAGGTGTGGGATTCTCGAGTACCAGTCCATTTACACCTCCACTAAGGCAAAACAATCATATACTGAATTTACCAAACTGTCTTCTATTATTAAATCACGACTCTAGTTTATTGAACAGAATATTTTAAAATTCCTGACTTACCTAATTTAGCATGCATCCTAGCTTCAAAGATTGTCGAATTACTCTTTAACAAAAAGTCCTTCCAAAAAGTAGAGACATTGAACTTGTTTCTTTTCAAACACGAATCTGCATATAGCGTAGTTGTCTTGTGATGATTTATGTCGCTATTAGAAGGCTATTCATTCTTGCGAAAATATGAAGACTTCAACTTCATGCATGAAGCTGAATAGCTTCAGAATAGCTTCATGCATGAAGCTAATGATTTTCTAGCTCGAGGTCTAGCTTATCAGTTACTAGTCGGGCCAAACATTTTACTCTAATGAGGGGCTCTGCTCGAAACGTCAGTATTTCGTTATCAAAACTAATCTCAGCAGTTTACCATTTTTCACTTTGCACCTTAACAAAGACATATCATTTAGTAAAACGTGAAAAAAACTCCTGAAATAAACTACCAGAATGCTTTGCCAGTGTTCTCCATTTATCCGCACCAGATGCTAGCAAAGCATTCTTGTAGTTGTAGTCATCCAATGCTATTTTACATCATCCTGCAAATGGCTTATTATAAACGTTTCAACTATTCCACACGTAGGTATATATAGAAAATGTAGTAGTTTGTTGTGCAAATAGAAATGAATCTGAGAATCTACGCATTTTAATCGTTAGCCCACTGACTAGAACGTCACGAAAGTCAAATAAATACAATATAACTTTTAACTCCTCCTTTCTTTTTAGTCGTTGCTCCAATAGTTTTCCTTTGTGTCGTGCTACTCTTAGTGATTATACTTGCTGTCATATACAAAGGTATTGTCAACCAATCGTGCGCGTGTCTGAGCGATCCGGGAGGGAGAGAAAAAGCACGACACGACAAGAAAAATAAAAATGGTAATTACGACAAGGTTTCGGGGGATACCACAGAGTCGGACGACGATGGCAACTTTGTTCCTCCAACGATGCATGGTCGTTAGCAGCTCCGAGCCAGCTCTCGAGGAGGAAGAACTAGTCGTTTCTAGTGAAACTCTATCTGCTTACTCAGCATTTTCTACTTACGGCGATACCATGTCTCAGACTCAATCCTACATGTCGGATCAGGGCCTGGGTCGGTTAAAATTTGATGTGAATTACGTACGTGATCCATCGCGTCTCGTAGTTCACATCGTCGAGGGCGACAACCATAGATATAGGAGGCCTAGATTGCTGACTGTAATATAATTTATAGCGCACGCGCGCGCCAACATGAGTAATCCAAGATGGCGGCTCAACCGGTCAAAAATCATAGACAGTGCATAGGAAAAACGATGTTTTTCGCATTTTACGTCCGCCCACTGTTTCCGATCCCGTTCGACCACCTTTTTTGGGAAGAACTACCTATTGTGAAGGTCTTGGATGAAAATCGTACAATTTGAGTGGAATTAACAACAAAATAATCGATCGTTAAATGTTTTTTGTTTGCCAATCATAGATATAGAACTGGAACTTTCACCTGATTGCTGCTGCAGATTGTATAGTATAATATGCTTTAGAAAGCTAATTTTGGGTTAAATGTACTTGTTGAAGTAAAATTCTGTCTTTTAACGAAAAGATGTATATAATACTTCGTGTTTAAAAGAAGTTAATTAGATAGTAAAATGTTCACTGGAGTTAATGCGTAGTGTATAACTATATTCTACAAAATAGTGAAAATTGCTAAGGACAGATCGCTATCTGTTTGTCCACTAACTGACTAACACGTAAGCTTTCCATCTCGTATCTTACACAGAACGTCCTAGAATCTTCCAACACCTCAAAACTAACCAAAACCTTTATTTTCGGCCAGAAATGTCTCGAACCGACCAAGTGACCGCAAGTGACTGTTTCGGCAACATTTGACGATCGATTATTTTGTTGTAAATTCCACTCGAATTGTACGATTTTCATCCAAGACCTTCACAATAGGTAGTTCTTCCCAAAAAAAGGTGGTCGAACGGGATCGGAAACAGTGGGCGGACGTAAAATGTGAAAAACCTCGTTTTTCCTATGCACTGTCTATGATTTTTGACCGGTTGAGCCGCCATCTTGGATTTTCAAATTTGGCGCGCCTCTTCAGCCGAGTCAGCAATCTAGGTCTCCTATATCTATGGCGACAACCTACCGTCGAAAGAACAGGGGGGTGCAAGAGATTTCACGATTCACCTCACACTTCTTCCGTTCTTCCGAAGAGGGAGCAACGACTGAGAGGCAAAACGCGGAGCATGCAGGTACTCCCCAAAGTTAGTCAGGCTAGCTTTTCTATAGCTGCCTAATTGTCAATTCAGGATTTCACTTTGCTTACAGTAGGTAAATTGAAATACATTAAATGGTCGTGCGTTTTCTTGGCTATAGTTTTCTATGACCAGAATTTGTAAATATATACCAGTCCAAAAAAACTTTTTTATGCTCTTTCAATGTCTACAATTATGATGATCCGTTTTCATAAACAACTCAGGAGGATTGTAACTTGCAAACAGCTTCCAGCTCTACAGATACACCATTTGGCGACTTGGCAGACCATCTTGAAAATGACGGTGACGAACAATGGTCATTTCTCGACAAACCTTCTCACAATTTCCAAGACGATCTCAGTCAGTTACAACCTAAAAAACACCTTACACTGGAATCCAAGATGGTGGAACCGAGAAAAAGCGCGTCTACTTACATGGTGTTAGACCCAGTCGCAGATATTAGCCCTGACGATGATTTTAAATCTCTGGAGTGCGACATGATGTTTAGTGAGTTTCCATTGTGTGAAGGAATAACTGATAACCTTGATCAGCAAGTACCATGCTACGACCAAAGCAGAATTGATGGTAATAAAATACATACCAATAGCCAACCAGTAACAATACAAGGAGGTCCCACAATGCAAGCGATGGTTTATCCAGACACCGATGATCACAATTTTGAAACATTAGGAAATTTTGTCTCATAAGTTGAAATCAATGAAATGTCGAAAAATATAATTAAAAATGTCTGATTTGAAAAGTGTTGTTCCATATTTATTTAACGGATTTTGAGCATCTTGAAGGATGACGTGTATAATATATATATATATATATATATGTATGTATATATATATATGTATATATATATATATATATATATATATATATATGTATATATATATGTATGTATATATATATATATATATATATATGTATATATATATATATATATATATATATATATATATATATATATGTATATATATATAAGTAATATTGGGCATTTATTTGGGCATGTATATATTCTACACTCGAATTCTCCTTCACCAAAAATCCCTAGAGCATATGTATATAGTGTGTGTACGACGACTTGGTCAATTCTACCATTTAAAGCAATACTTACGTATTGCTTTAAATACGAAAATGCTTGAAATGTTCTATCTTTCTCCCATAAATAGCCGTTAAAAATCCAACTGAAGCCTTGATGCTCATCTATGGCAATTGGTGGGTTGCAATCAATCCCCTGAGATTTAGAGGACTCAAAGACACACAACCTCGTACCCAGGGTCTTATCTCCGCTCCCCCGCCCGACACAGTGGCTATGTTGGTTCAGCGTATCCTCCTACCTAGAATTACCAATAATCAGTAAGTGCGAAATGCCTAGAATTACCAATAATCGTTAATTTTAAAAACTAATTCCCAACCCCCACACCCCAACCCTAACCCTAACCTCTAAACTTTACCCTAAACCTAACCACAACCCCCCGGAAACCCTAACCCTAACCCACAACCCCCCGGTGGCCCTTAACCTAACCACAACCCTCCGGGAAAAAAGTCCCGCCACTCAGACCCCGACCACAACGCCCCGACCACAACGCCCCGACCACAACGCCCCGACCACAACGCCCCGACCACAACGCCCCGACCACAACGCCCCGACCAACAACGCCCCGACCACAACGCGCCCCTACTGGTCTTTTAGTTATATGCAATTTAGTTTGACATCCCGCATGTGGGACAGACAATTACCTACAATTACCAATTATTGGTAATTCAAGGCCGTTTCACACTTACTGATTATTGGTAATTCTAGGTAGGAGGACTCTCTCCTCCGCAGAGGCTTTACACATGCTTTATATTACATGACGCGCGTTCCTTCGCCCCGCGGTTAATATTTCATCATGCGTCATGTAATATAAAGCCTCTGCGGAGGAGAGAGGTAGGAGGACATGTTGGTTGGTTGGTAAGTAACCAACCAACATGGCCACCATGACGTAACGTACAACCCAGCAAATTGCTGACGCAATACCTTGTAGTCAATGAGGCGAATCTACATGCATACTTGGCAAAGCTTTTGGTTTTAGGGGGCTGATTACATGGAGATTTTCAGTCCGAGCTAACATTTCAACCCAGTCTTCTTATTAAATCCTTGTAATACATGAAAAAATATATGGGGAAAAATTCAGCCTGGGCTGAAAGTTTAGCCCAGGGATGGAATTTTCATCCCGGGCTGAACTGAGCGTGTGGATGCAGTGTCGATCGTTCATTACGCAGCCGCAAAACAAACATTCTTAATTCGA
The DNA here is from genome assembly GCA_964035015.1 of Corallium rubrum. Classification (NCBI taxonomy): domain Eukaryota; kingdom Metazoa; phylum Cnidaria; class Anthozoa; order Scleralcyonacea; family Coralliidae; genus Corallium; species Corallium rubrum. Next base: position 5,684,455 of record OZ036002.1, read on the forward strand.
TTTCCTACGTGTTATTGATTAAAATTTCGGTTTCATCGCGGGTTGAAATCGCTCATGTTATCGCAATAAAAACTCAGTCCTTCTAACTGGGCTGAAATGGCTGAAAATCTCCATGTAATCGGCCCCTAAATATATCACAAAAACAAATGAACATCTTATTTAAAATTCTAATGTTTGTTAATGACATGCATATGACTTTAATGATTCTCAGTAATCCTTTCATGCATAACGAAGATTATAGAAGCACCGATACATGTTTGATCGTTGAGAGTTTCGTAATGTGAAAAGCCCAAGTTTTCAAGATAAACCTGACACAGTCGTTCTCGATGGCTAAGCTGGTGATCGTGTCATTCAGGGATATGTGTAGATGAAGTTTACAGTTTGATATCATCGCTTTGCCTTATCAGATCGGCTTCCATCGCTTTACATTCCTTTGAAGTTGGCAACTATTTGCTGTGGCACAACAATTTCAATATAGATAACCTGAGCCTGGCGACACTGAAGAGCCAAGAGGTACAATGGGCAGTGAAACATATGAACGTAAGTATATCTAATAATTACACCCGAATACCAATTTAATCTTTATAGTTATACATATATAAAGAACCAATGAAAGCGTTAGTACTATACACCTATATATCAAGGTATTCGGTGCTGAGTACTGGCGATGTCATGCAGAAAGCAATGGCACTTTCAATGTGGCAAGAAGATGACTATTTCATGTTGTTTAAGAACATATATTGTAATATATATTGATGTATAGATGAATAGTATCATAACATGGTTCTTTTGGATTGTCTATAGTCTATAGATCATGGTGTTAATTACTGGTAACGAAGTTAATATTGCGATCTAGAACATTCGATATCATCTGAATAACTTGATATATCTGGTTATCTAAGTATCCGCGAGGATGTGGGATACTCGAGTACCAGTACATTTGCACCTCAACTAAGACAAAACAATCATATACTGAATTTACCAAACTGTCTTCTATTATTAAATCACGACTCTAATTTATTGAACAGAATATTTTAAAATTCCTGACTTACCTAATTTAGCATGCAACTTAACAAAAAGTCCTTTCAAAAAGTAAAGACAATGAATTTGTTTCTTTTCAAACACCAATCTGCATATAGCGTAGTTGTCTTGTGATGATTTACGTCGCTATTGGAAGGCTGAAGCTTCATGTTTCCGCAAGAATGAATAGCTTCATGCATGAAGCTGAATGGTTACTAGACCTGGTCGGGCCAAACATTTTACTCTAATGAGGGGCTCTGCTCGAAACGTCAGTATTTCGTTATCAAAACTAATCTCAGCAGTTTACCATCTTTTCACTCTGCTGATCTATCTTAGACCCCGTTTACACTAGAGCAAAAGTATCCGGATTCACATTGTTTTTTATTCCCATGAGGATGAAAAACAATGTGAATCCGGATACTTTTGCTCTAGTGTAAACGGGATATTAAACACTGCCTATATACGGCACTCTACCATTTTACGCGTTCATGATTTCCAATGCTGCGTTTATTATCTCATTCTACATTAGAGGAAAGTTAAAACCTTCTTTACTTCTGTACACAAAATACCTTAACAAAAACATATCATTTAGTAAAACGTAAAAGGTGTTTAATAAGCCATTTGCACGATGAAAAAAACTCCTGAAATAAACTACCAGAATGCTTTGCCAGTGTTCTCCATTTATCCGCACTAGGATGATCGCAAAGCATTCTTGTAGTTGTAGTCATGCAATGCTATTTTACACCATCGTGCAAATGGCTTATTATAAACGTTTCAACTCTTCCACACGTAGGTATATATATAGAAAATGTAGTAGTTTGTTGTGCAAATAGAAATGAATCTGAGAATCTACGCATTTTAATAGAACGTAGAAAACGTAGATAGTTTTTGAACTGTGGTATCGTTAGCTCACTGACTAGAACGTCACGAAAGTCAATTAAATACAATATAACTTTTAACTCCTCCTTTCTTTTTAGTCGTTGCTCCTATAGTTTTTCTTTGTGTCGTGCTACTCTTAGTGATTATACTTGCTGTCATATACAAAGGTATTGTCAACCAATCGTGCGCGTGTCTGAGCGATCCGGGAGGGAGAGAAAAAGCACGACACGACAAGAACAAGAAAAATGGTTACGACAAGGTTTCGGGGGATACCACAGAGTCGGACGACGATGACAACTTTGTTCCTCCAACGATGGTCGTTAGCAGCTCCGAGCCAGCTCTCGAGGAGGGAGAACTGGTCGTTTCTAGTGAAACTCTATCTGCTTACTCAGCATTTTCTGCTTACGGCGATACCATGTCTCAGGGTCAATCCTATATGTCGGATCAGGGCCTGGGCCGGTTAAAATTTGACGTGAATTACGTACGTGATCAATCGCGTCTCATAGTTCACATCGTCGAGGGCGACAACCTACCGTCGAAAGAACAGGGGGGTGCAAGGGACTTCAGGATTCACCTCACACTTCTTCCGAAGAGGGAGCAACGACTGAGAAGCAAAACGCGGAGCAGGTACTCCCCAAAGTTCGACGAAACATTTGAATTTAAAAACGTGTTGAAAGATGATCTATTTTCGACGGCTGTTCGATTACGGCTCTACGGTGCTGTAGGAACTGGGAAACTGGTGGGCGAGACTTTCTTTCAGTTGGCAGATATCGCCAAAATGAACAATCCCGTTATCCAAGGCAATTGGCGCGCGTTCAGGACCATCAAAACTACACAAAAGAAATAGTATTATTTTTACAGTTGCGTGAAACTTTGTGTGTGTGGCTGTGTGGCATTTTATACGTGGTGGTAGCTTGGTTATTTTTACAAATTGTATAATGGACTCTGGATTTTACAGTAGGACCAAGGAATGCAACTATACCGAACCGTATAAAGAGAGGTTATTACTTAGTGGCGAGGAAATTTGGATTTTATTTTCGGAAGCTTTCGGATGACATGTCTGCCAAGCGCTTGACATGTTTCAGCCAAGATTTAAAGTGCATATAAACCCAAATTCTTTATCATCTGAATACGTTCTACATAGAGCAAACCGTTGTTCAGTGAAATATTTTTTTGATTGGAGCTATTCTTCAATGTTTTTTGGCGATTCGCATTTCTAGTATGGTAATGAGATGACGTCTATGTTGGCATTTGGCTTTCTTTCTCTTTTTGGCAAGATAAACTATCTGAGAATTTTTGTGGAAAAACTCATACAATATGGAACATGTTGTTCAAACACACCATTAATGGAAGAATTGGGTCATGTCACTTCTGCAAATAAATATTGTATAGATAATAATGACTACTTTGGCGTCATCTCATTACCATTTTGAAAACAAAAATCTCTATTAAAGCAATAAAGGTTACTCCAATCTAAAAAATATTTCGTTGTTCAACTATTTGCCAAAGGTTGAACGTATTTAGATGATAAAAAAATTGGGGTTATATGCACTTTAGCGTGCAAAGCGGGGGTTATAGAGCGATGCAAAATGGAGATAGAACAGTTTCACAAAGTTTCTGGAAGTCCTTTTTTACGGACACTGTATTTTTTATAATAGAATAAATGGTTTATGAATATATATGTATTTTTTTGTCACAGTAAACTTATATGCATGCAGTAAAATTAGAATTCCCTAGGGATGCGGCGCATTTTTGTTAAATGAATTACCCGAGCTTATAATTAGCATTTTTGACATTCGAATGATTTCCCCAGCACACGCCTCGCCCGTGCGCCAAACACGTGCAAAATATGGAGCGATTATCTAAAGACGGCACTTCATTTTCATGAGTGTAGGAGCAACAGGGCGGGAATAGCTTATTAACGTCAATATATGCTGATGACAAATAGGATCATTGTATACAACTGAAAGCTACTGTATATATAAGATGAAAACATTCTTGGCAGCAAATTTAAGAGACCTTAGCATACTGTATACGAAGAGAAATGTACATCCACATAGCAATATGGTTCTCGTACATTGGACTGAAAGAACGATGGACACAGAATACGGTACAGGTTGGTTTGTTAACTTGATTCAGCTTAAAACACGAACCCTATACTGTATAATCCAAATCAAAACCTTAACCCCTTGACTACCAGGGGTATTCCCTTGACGAGTAAAATCGTCTGGGGTTATGCGTGCTTGGGAGTCAGGGTTAATCCTAGACAAGCAGAACTTGCAGGTGGACCATGCAGTTTAGCGGACACCACTCGTCCGTTGACCGCCTGAGAAGGTGTCTAGATAGGGTCAGAGTTTATGGTAGGGTGGAGCCTTTAGACTAGGTTGCAAGATTGTATGCATATGGCTATATTAATTTTCATATATGCAGATGTTTGTATAGGTAATCATATGATAGCGAGTGCAATTAATGATTTTACACTACGAGTGATATTTGAAAATTGATCCAAAATTGCACGAGCCGAGTAGGCGAGTGCAATTTGGCTCAATTTTCAAATATCACGAGTAGTGTAAAAAATCATTAATTGCATGAGCAAAATCGTATGATTACTTGTTTATTATATGTATGACAAAATTACGATATCTATCTTAATTACAGTCAAAAAATTTTGTCTTAATTTGAATGTTTATTGGCCATACAACCACAGACAATCTTAAAACGTTATTCAAAGCAGTGAATTAATTTTTCTTTCTGGCGACTAACTATAAGTAATCACAAACTTCAAAACCAATTTACAATTACCTGAAGTGTCAATCCTTGTCCTACGCTTTGTAGTAATTCGCGCGTTTGAAAACATCTTGTTTCGTTACAACTGGACAACAAACACTTTCACTTATGGTGAGCAGATGTTACGTGTATTGATCTTCAAATATTTACATGAAATTTTCATTTAAATATAGAAGAGGCGAAACCAGGATTCATAATTAAAATCGTAGACGTTCTCTGGTTTAAATATTTATTATTTACGAGCTTTCGGTTGCCAGTCTGCAGCCTTCAACGGGTTGGTTACAATGAATAGCACTGGTTTACAATTGCTAACACAAAACAGATCCCACGTGAAAAGATGAATAATTATTTACATTGATTTATAATAATATTTGATAGTGTTTTTAAGCCTTTTTAAGTAAAAATCGATATTGTTCTGGCAAGTGTTTTGCATTATTGTCTGCGTTTTCTCTACATGCTGTATGCCAAGATTCTAGAGTCGATCTGTGTCGATAATTTGCGGTGTCTAAAATTTTTCCGTTAGAAAAGTCAATCCGGTGATCGTTTGCCCACGCATGATTAGAAATGTTGGATCCATTTTTGCAGTTTTTTACGTTGCGTTGGTGTTCCTTTCTTCTTGTTTTAAACGCTCTTCCTGTCTCACCAATGTAACTCCACGAACAATCAGAACAATTTATTTGATAAATTACATTTGTTTGGTCTTCTGAGGATGGTCTGTCTTTGATCGAGGGAAACATTTGTTCAAGTGTGCGAAGAGGTTTTGTAGTGGTTCGGATGTCATAGGGTTTCAGGAGTCGTTTGAGTGGTTCAGTTAGGCCTTTAATATAAGGGAGGACCGCATAATTGTAGTGACTCTTCGGTTCCACAACATCAAAAAACATGCGTACTAACTCTTCAGGTGGTGGTGTTCTGTTCTGCTGCTTAGTACGACGACTCTCTACTTGTTGGAGGAATTTTTTGGGGTATCCATTTGATATTAATGTGTTAGTTACATGTCTGTGTTCTTGTTGTTTTCCTTCGTTTGTGTTAGGTAATGTTGCTGCTCTATGAAAAAGAGTTTGTGCTGTGCTAACTTTGTGTTGTTTGTCATGATGTGAGTTATAGTCTAAGTATCGGTCAGTGTGTGTAGGTTTACGGTATACATTAATAGTAAGAGATCCGTTATCGCGTGTAATTATAGCGTCTAAAAATGAAAGTTTTCCGTTAAGTTCGTGTTCAATTGTAAAATTAATATGTGGGTCGATAGAGTTGAGTAGATTGAAAAAGTTAGTCAATGCATGTGTCTTGATGATGGCAAAGACATCATCTACATAGCGAAACCATTTCTTAGGTGGTACAGTTGATTGACTATGTGCAGAGTCCTCAATTTCCTCCATACAGAGGTTTGCCACAATAGGGCTGACAGGACTGCCCATCGCACAACCATGAATTTGTTTGTATGTCTTCTTATTAAAATTAAAATAACTATTAGTCAATGTATAACGTAAAAGTCTAATGATGTCGTCAATTGATAATTTAGTTCTATGTTGTAAGGTTTCGTCTTTAGTGAGTTTGTTGCGTATGTGTTCACATGCTCTATCAACAGGTATAGCTGTAAAAAGTGATACAACGTCAAATGATACCATAATTTCGTCATCGTCAATGTGAGTTTGAGTAAGCTTTTTGGCAAATTCAGTGGAGTTGTTGACAGAATATCCATTATCGTTTTGGAGTGGTGAAAGGAGGTTAGCAAGAAATTTGGAAGTGTTGTAAAGAGCTGTGTTCCTACAAGTAACAATAGGACGGAGTGGATTGTTGAGTTTGTGATGTTTGACAGATCCTCGTATGGCTGGCTCGTTGGAAAAGTCAAAATCTTTCAATTTGAAAATACGCCGCCATAGACCTCCTGGAAATCTGGTCAATAAAGGGTTAATACTTAATAAGCCTTTCTGGCCTCGTTTGTGTGTCTGCAATACAAAATAATCTTTGCTTCATAACGAGGCCAGAAAGGCTAATTTAGATGCACATAAAAGAATATTTACAGTGAAGACCTTTATGAAAGTAGTCTATATTCAGGCCCCGTTTACACTATTACGGTACGGTCAGTCTTCCGTTGAAAAATCACTACGTTTCTTTGTTGTGTTTACACTATTCTGGAGTGGTTTGCCGTAGCGTGGTCACTACGCTTAGCACTCCGGCTGCAAATCACTACGCTATGGTAAATTTACCGTACCGTCATAGTGTAAACAGACGATTTTTTTTGTTACGGAACGCTCACCCCAACCGGACCACCACCGTACCGTCATAGTGTAAACAGACGATTTTTTTTGTTACGGAACGCTCACCCCAACCGGACCACCACCGTACCGTAATAGTGTAAACGGGGCCTAAACGAAGTTGAAGAATAATAGAACCAGACCCAGTCCTACAGCCAAAGGGCGGTGCCATGCTTATTGATTCCGCATCATGACAGGCAGAATATAATGTGCTGCTAACCGCACCACAATTTTAAACACTTACGGTAGACGTTGCAGGGTTTGAGTGTATCACGATGTACCGATGGACAGAATTAATACTCAACCAGACACAGTGCTAAAAAGCCAACTTTCAGGGCACCGCAATATAAAGTTTGAAAGTTAGCTGCGCCCCCAAGCCAACTTTCAGGGCACCGCAATTTAAAGTGTATATGAAACTAAAATTAAGTTTGTCTTATTTGAAAGAATTCTTAAAATAATGGGGAATATCAATTTACAGCTTTTTCATTTTTTACTTAGTTCTTGAGATATTTACACTTATGTGATATGCAAATGAGATAACTTATGGTTCGGTTTTTCACTAATTAACATATTCGAAAATCGTGAATATTTTTAAGATTATTGAACAAAATCACTTGAAACTTTGCATATTGCTACAGTTCATGCAACTAAACATGAAGGACAAGTTACAAGTGAGTTTGATCAATAATCTTAAAAATATTCATGATTTTCGAATATGTTAATTAGAAAAAAACGAACCATAAGTTATCCATTTGAATATCACATAAGTCTAAATATCTCAAGAACTAAGTAAAATATGAAAAAGCTGTAAATTGATATTCCCCCATTATTTTAAGAGTTCTTTCAAATAAGACAAACTTCATTTTCGTTTCTTATACACTTTAACATTACTTAATTAGGATTGGAATAAGTGCGGTACAACTGCAGTTTAGCGGACTATGTACACACGGTAAAGGTGAGGTAATGCGGGCAACATTTTTCTTCAACTTGCAACGCAACAAAGTTGCAGCAATTTGTTGCTCGTATTACTTCACCTTAACTTAAGGTTTCCAAGCGTTTTTGTATTGTTTCAAATGAGCTGATTGTTTTCGATTCCCATGAGAACCGTAAATACAAAAACGTTTGGAAACGTTACTGTGTGCACCTAGTTACATTACACATTACAGTACTTAGTTTTGCACTAAAGACCACTCTTAAAATAAAAATCATGCCATCGGTAAAATATTATAAATAGTCACTGTTTTGTCAGATAAGGATAGATCTCATACGTCAAAAGAACAAACATATCGTGTTGTAACTTATAATTATACTATTATCTGGTTCATAATTTTTTTATAATTACACATATCAAACATGAATCATAAATATCATAAAATGTGAAACTACTTTGTTGGAGAAGAATTAACGAAAATCGCACACAGGTCTTTGGAAAACAGTCATTAATATATATTCGGAGCATTTGAGCCTGACCACAAACGTCTACCAAATCTCTGTTACATTGTACCCGAACCTCGCACTAAACATGTATACGTACCATTAATAGTGCATAGACTGCAAGGCTAGCTGAACCAATGGTACTATTAAGGCCTGACCAAACGCTTTCAACATTTCAGTTAACATTGTTGAATTCAACAGTGATTCAACATGTTGAAAGAGTTTGGTCACCCTTGTTGAATGATTTGAACGTTGTTGAATAGTGTTGAATGATGTTGAACGAAATTTGAACATGTTCAAATTTTCGTTCAACACGTGTTCAACAATGTTGAATGCGATATGTTGAAAGCGTTTGGCCAGGTGAACATTTCTCCCAAAACAAGGGCTATTTTTATTAATTCTTCAATAACAAGTTTCACTGTAATTAAAAATCTATAAAGTTTGTTTATGTTAGTCGAGCTGTAAATACTCGAAAAAACATATTCTGAACTCCAATCAATGGAGCAGACTTCTCCCACTCTGGATTTTTCGTGAGCATTTACAGTTAGGCTGGCATATACTGAAAACTTCAAGTTTATATAACAATCTTTACAAGTTGAATTCCAAGATTATATACATAGTGCAGGACGAATTCGGAACCGCACTAAAACATCAAATCATCGTTGGATTATTTGATACCAATTTTGAAATACTCGCAAGCAAAGTAGTGAAGAATCAATTGGGGACAATCAATATCCTTATACCAATTAAAAACTACGGACACGCCCCTTTTCAAGGTTTGCAAGGACAGAATGTTTTCAGAAAACAGAACTGTTACACTTTTTCTGTGATACGTGGTACCAAAAACATCTACTGTAATAACATTTGTCGAAATCATGAATTTGCTATCTATATAATTATTCATTAAAGTGCTTATGCAACAAAATTTTACCCCAGTTTTTTATGATTGCATTTGAAAGAACACTTAAATCGACAGAGTAACTTCGTTTCCTTGCTTCCTTCTTGAGATATTCGGGTTTGTTTGATATGCAAATGTCATACTTATGACTTCACATTGCATAATGACTTTTTAGAAAAGTATGTTTTTCTTTGAGAGTACTTATCGAAAGTACTTCATGAAAAAAATTTGCACTTGCATGTATGTAGGCATGACTGGTCACTAAACGTGCGTAGCTGTGTGTAAAATATTTGGACCATCCTAAAATTGATGCTATTTCAAAAAGTCATTATGCAATGTGATGTCATAAGTATGACATTTGCATATCAAACAAACCTGAATATTTCAAGAGTGAAGCAAGGAAACGAAATTCTACGAAAGGTGTTACTCTGTCAATTTCAGTGTTCTTTCAAATGCAATCATAAAAACTGGGGTGAAATCTCGTTGCATAAGCAATTTAAATATTAATTCTTTGAACGTTTTCATGGCGATAAAGTAATATAAATAAGTTTTGTGGAAACACCACATAAAATATTTTTTTGCTAAGCTTTCGGCCAGTTGACTCAGGCCTTCATCAGAGCAATAATAACAAACTGTTGGCTCACGTCATTTATAAATTAAGCAACTGAACAATTAAATCACGTAAGAATACAATGGCGCATCACGTTAATTTTATTAATTAGAAAACAAAATCAAGAATGCTCTCCGAATAGGGCACGCCACGTGCTATTTAATGGCTGTCCCTCCTGAGAAATAGTGTGATGTTTTGCGATCTCAATGGATTCTCTAAAAACATTTTACGTGGTGTTTCCACAAAACTTATTTATATCAATTTAAATATGCTGCATCAAACACTGGAGACGTTAGTATTTTCGTTATGTTTAACTCGTTCCTATCCGGATTGGCCTTTAAGCAGTAAGATAGGTTTTTAACCCCTTGACTACAAGGGGTCTTTCCTTGACGAGTAAAATCGTCTGCGTTCGCCACAGTAAAATACTAAAGGTGTGTCTACATGGGCGCTATAAGGAGTGAAATGGTTAAATCAGACATACACTGAAACAAGTTTCTGAAACACATTTCTAAAAATTTTCCAAAACTTGTTCCAAAAATAGAACAGTGCTCTATTAATCAGGGAAACTTTTGTTTCTTAAACCGTGTTTTGGTAATTGTTTTGGAAATTTTCTCTACTGTATTCCGGGCTTTATAGTATGTTGTTCTGGTTTACTCGCCAGATGATTGCATTTAAGTACCTCTGGGGAAGCCGTCGGACAAGAAGGAGTTAAACGAACAATTTACGGCCGATTTGCGATGTAGTCGTCAATCTTGTCACAAGATTCTAACAACTCGTTTCTGAGTCCTGACTTTGTGACACTTGTCACGCTCGTATGTACGAACTTGTTGGAAAATATAGAGTTCCGTCCAATTTTCGTGTCTTCAAACACTACATTTTTAAATTTTGGCCTGACATGGTACTTCCATATGGTGAATGATGGTACATGTACATGTACAAGTCACCATGTTTCCAGCACAGGGGATTAGTCAGTCTTACTACTTTCTGGTTAGAAACTAGTTTCCACAGGACCAAACAATCCAACGGGAAACGTTTTGACATGTCTCGACCACTGCGGCGATAAGCTGAAAAATTTTACTCCATCCCACGTTACACCATCGATGACAACTGAAACAAAATACAGAATGAGCAATATTATTAATTTTGTGATTACGTTGCGTGATTCACACGCTGTAATTGCTCGTTTATATGAGGCTATGCAAACGTAAATACATGTATGACTCACCGTTTAATGAATTGCTTTGACTTTTACAAACAAGTTTTGTAACATTCGCAATAATCGTCCCTTTTGTATCTGACTCTTTCTCTTTGGATTTCTTTCGCATCATGGCCTCAAATGCAGACTTAGCGTGCACTACAGAACAGTGAAAAAACACTCTTTCAAAGAACAGTATTCATTCATCTATCCATCGTATCCATTACTCCTGTCTATCCCACCCATTCCATCCATCCCATCTATCCCATCTATCTCATCCATCCATCCATCCATCCATCCATCCATCCATCCATCCATCCATCCATCCATCCATCCATTCCACCCATCCATCTATCTATCTCATCTACCCCACCCAACGATCCACGCCACCTATCCCATCCACCCCATCCATTCACCCCATCCAACCATCCCATCCATTCCATCCAATCTATCTCATCCAATCATTCACTTCACCCATCCATCTATCTATCCCATCTACCCCACCTACCCCACCCATCTATTCACCACACCTATCCATCCCATCCACCACACGCACCCACCCCATCCACCCCATCCAACCACCCCATCCGGTCCAGCTATCCCATCCCACCCATTCATTTAACTATACTTTGCCAAAATATTTCACCTTATAGAAAGAATGACAAATACCTTTTCTTAGGTTCGGTTCTTTGGTTGTGGCAACCATTTGGAGAGTCCCGGGATCTTCTATACTATGTTGTCTACTGACCACTAAAGACTTGAACGCTGTTTTTAACGTTGACTAGAAAACAACAAAATCGGCTCAGAAAAGTGTTTCATACAATATAGATGAGTGTACAGTATTTAAATAGATGGTGAAAACATAACAAAACTTTGTGTAAAAGTTTTCAGTTTCGTAAACAAGCTGTAAGATTCTGGAAAAATCCAGCCGCAGAATGTGACTAGTACTTGCAAGGTTGCGGGTTCGGTCCCCGTCTGGGGACTACAAACTTCAAACTTTACTACGACTATGACCATGACTGCGACCATGACGATGACGACGATGACGATGACCATGACCATGACCATGACTATGACCATGACCATGACCATGACCATGACCATGACCATGACCATGACCATGACCATGACCATGACCATGATCATGACCATGACCATGACCATGACCATGACCATGACCATGACCATGATCATGACCACTATTATTAAGCACGCCGCAAACTACCTAACTCTAACGTTATTTGTGTACAACTTTTAGGAGTCTTCAGATTCAGAAAAAAGATACTTTTTGCTAACTAAGTAAGCTCTGATTCTTCAGGTTGGTAAAAAATATTTTAGATATAGCCGATAAAATAAATTCAATATTGGTATTTACCTTGTTTCCGTCTTTCTTGCCGCCTGCTATCCAGTAATCCACTTGTAAGTCCATCAGTTCACTGGCAAGGACATTTTGTGAGTTCATATCCCTGAAGAGAGAAAACTCGAATAGTTCAGAAATGCTGTGTAGGCGGTGTTTTAGAAAGAGCAGAGTGAAAGGCTGCTAAACTGCCGAATTTTTAGTAACGAAATGCTGGCGTTTCGAGCGGCGCCGGAGCCCTTCAGAGTAAAATCCGACGAAGGGCTTTCTCGAAACGTCAATATTTCGTCGCAAAAAATCTCGGTAGTTTCCAACCTTTTCACTCTGCTCGAATAGTACAGGCTTGATTTAAGGTGGCTCCATACAGTTTCTTGAAAAATGGAAAATACAAGTTTGAGAGTCCAAAATACGTGATTAAACAATTCGGAAAAAGAATAAAACTAAATGTTATACATAGTTAAACAGTCTGACAATCAAAAACTGTTACCAAACAAATAGCAACAGTTGTTGCTATGGCAACAATGACATTTCAAAATGGCTGCCAATTACCCTTCAAACTAATTTAATTCGAAAAAAACTTTGGTGACCCCCAATTTTTTTTCGCTAAAACTTATGTATGAGTAATCAATTGGCCGATTTTAAAAAAATTCTGTAGAACGAATGTTTTTAAAAATTAACAAACGTGATTTTTCAGGAAAAAAAATTACTCGTTCTACAGAATTTTTTTTAAATCGGTCAATTGATTACTGATACTTCAAGAAAAGTTTTAATGAAAAAAAATATGGGGGTCACCAAAGTTTTTTTCGAATTAAATTAGTTTTAAGGGTAATTGACAGCCATTTTGAAACTTCATTGTTGCCATAGCAACAACCGTTGCTATTTATTTGGTAACAGTTTTTGATTGTCAGACTGTTTAACTATGCATAACATTTAGTTTTATTCTTTTCCCGAATTGTTTAATCACGTGTTTTGGACACAGTCAAACCTGTATTAAGTGGCCCTCCATTAAGCGGACACCCTGTATTAAGCGGACAGTTCCGAAAGTCCCCAATTGAATCCCATGTTAACCATACAAAGGTCACCTCTATAAAGCGGACACCTCTATTAAGCGGTCGCGGACACCTAAATCGGTGTAAAACGATACCAAATCCCTGTGCTAAGCGGACAGCATTTTCTTTTATTCATTGATTTTTAACATAGAGTCTTTCGTGTTTTCAATGTCTCACGACGGAAATCAATAAATGTATGACAATAATCAGTATAGTTTCTTGCAGTCAGTCCAACGTCAAAGTTGGGAAGAAATGCTGCAAGATTTCTCCCGTTAAATTGCTCTTCGCAATTTTAAATTTTTGTTATTCATGTTATTGTTAAACACATTAGTTACGAATATCGTTTATTGGTTTAGTTTAATAATTGGAAAAACCGTATCTCGCATTCGGGGGGGGGGGGGGGCATTGGTCTGGGTACGAGGTTGACAAGGGCCTGGGTACGAGAACCTCTATTAAGAGGACACCTCTATTAAACGGACACTAACCAATTCCCCGAGGGTGTCCGCTTAATACAGGTTTGACTGTATATTATTTAACCTTATATATTAATTATAGTAACTTACTTATTAGCATTAGAGCTAGGTTTCGTCTCGTTCGTTTGAGTTACGTTAGGAATGTTTACTGCTGCATTGGAGTCCTTAAGACCAGCTGAGCTCGCCTGCGACGTACTGGGTAGTGGACTATTTCCATTTACAATATCGTCAGTTTCGCCTGTTGAAAAACATATGGATATTTTTATAGTACAGATCACAATATGTGTTGCAGACAGACAGACAGACAGACACAGACAGACACAGACACAGACACAGACACAGACACAGACAGACACAGACAGACAGACAGACAGACAGACAGACAGACAGACAGACAGACAGACAGACAGACAGACAGACAGACAGACAGACAGACAGACAGACAGATAGATGAACGAACAGACAGACAGACAGACAGACAGACAGACAGACAGACAGACAGACAGACAGACAGACAGACAGACAGGCAGGCAGACAGACAGACAGACAGCGAACAGACAGATGAACAAACAAACAAACAAACAAACAAACAAACAAACAAACAAACAAACAAACAAACAAACAAACAAACAAACAAACAAACAAACAAACAAACAAACAAACAAACAAACAAGCACAATACTATTTCAAATAGAAGGACAAAAGAATCTGATGGTTATCTGGCCTTTATAACTTTGGAATTGGAACTACCAATCTTACCTAAATCTGTACAACCTATTCTTACGACCTATAAAGATAAAAGAAAAAATAATCGTGATGAAACGGCTATATTTGTAATAAGACCATATTACTTTGAACATGATGATTTCATCAAATGACAATAAATACAAAAACATCTATCCTTACGCCAATAAACGGCACGAACCGAGACGAGTCCTCATCAAATCTGTCAAGGACAAGGGAAAAAGGTCAGACTTTGGGGTCTCCGCAAACTGTATGTATATAGATCAACAATTCATATTAGGTTATGAGATAGTCATACCCTTGTCGGTTTATTAAAACTTCTGCAATAGGTAAGTGGTGCGTAGTAGATGCTCCACTGACATATCTGTTAACTCGCTCATTTACAGTAACGAAGTCTGGCAAAAATAGGATAGAACATAATGGAATTGAATGGAATGAAATAGAATGAAATATGGTGAAATAGAATAGAGTAGAGTAGAGTAGAATAGAATAGAATAGAATAGAATAGAATAGAATAGAATAGAATAGAATAGAATAGAATAGAATAGAATAGAATAGAATAGAATAGAATAAAGTGGAGTAGAATGGAATGAAAAGGATGGAGTGGAATATAATGGTCCAGTACAGTACAGTACAGTACAGAACAGAGTAGAATAGTGGAATGGAACGGCTTAGGATGGGATGGAATAGGATTGAATAGAATGGAATAGAATAAAATAGAATGAGATGAAATAAAGTAGAATAAAATGTTGTAAAACGGGATAGGGTAGAATAAAGTGGAGTGGAATACAGTGGAATGGAGTGACCTAATTGTATAAATTGTTGCACATTACAACAGCCATAAAAACAAACAAACAAAAAGTCAGTTATAATAAATACCTGCATTAGAATCGGGTTTCTCAAAGACATCCTTCCATACACTGTCCATAAATAGTGAATTGTAATTTGAATCTATATTTGACATGTACTTAGCTACAGCATGATTACTGTCTGAAAGTGTAAGAGGGAAAGGCAAATGTTGGTTATTTGAGCAATTATTTGGTTATCTTTTTCAGTTTCATGTAGGAATGCCCGCCTTACTTATGTAATAAATTTAGAAAACGTTCAACTATCCACGAACGACACACCCGTAATCTGGGTCTTTTTTTCAGATCTTGCGCTCATTAAAGCTTGGTTTCTATAAGATCGTCTCGATCTCCCAATTGCCTGAACAATCGAATCAGATTGGGAAATTCGAGGTATCTCAAGTCTGATTGGAGAGATTTGGGCAATCGGGGACGATCGCCACGATCCGGACGACCTTATGCATGGAAAGCAGATTTAACCCTTTCAGGTCGGCATCCGATTCTCAAGTCTTACGTATTTTACTCTGGTTAACACCAGATGATTGTACTCGTCACAGAGAAAATCCACCCATGGAAAATATAAAAACCAAAAGTAGAATGCTGCGATAGGCAGTGTTTCATGATTTCCACCCAAAACATTGATGAATCCGTCTGTATACCTTAGCTTTTTTGGCTAGAGAATTCAAAAGTAGCGAATGGACCAATCCTATTTCAGTGATCTTACGGTGCCAATTTCAAAGGCTAAAGAATGCAGACGGATTCGTTAATATTAATAAGTCACGCAAATCTTTGTGGATAATATTTGGGTGACGGAAAGTGCGGTTTTCTGGAGGTAAGGGCCCCCAGAAAAAGCTGGCGAAGCGAAAGTCAGAGTGAGAGTAAGGGCCCTCACTGTTATGAACCTTGCTCTCATGTCCCAGCCGGATTTCCCCGTGGTGAAGTTACCGAGACAAGCGAAGATCAGGGTGAAGGTAAGGGCCCTCACCGTTATGGACCTTGCTCTCCGTCGCCGGTGTGTGCTTCACCGTGGGCGAAGTGTGGCCGAGGGGACAATGTAGCTTCTCATTAATCCCAATTTATCTACTTAATATAAATTGGCACTTTTTGCGGAAATCATGACACGTTCTTTTTAGGCCACGCCGCGCATCATTGGTTTTGGTAATAAACTGCCAAGTATAAAGGTCTCCGCTAGAAACGTCAGTACTTGGTTACCAAAAACCACGGATTTTACTTTACTAAAAAGAAACACATTTCTACCAGCTTTTTACTTTACTATACAGAAACAAATTGGCCGAAATAAAGAGTTAAAGCAACGTGTCGTACGTAACACAATATAGTTTACGTATAGGAAGGTCTACCAAACGTACCTAAAGGTATGATTAAAAATCTAAGATAACTTTGCCACAAAGGCTTCGAAGAGAATTTCTCGACAAACGGTCTTAACACAAGACTGATGTAACCTTCCGTTCCAGCTATGGCGACCTTCAAGCAAGGTGGTGACATTGAATGATTGTGACAACTAAAAACAGAATGCAACTTTTTAGCACAAATCTGAAAATTCTAATTTTATCCTCTTATCACCAAAAAATTCTAGCGTTTAGAGCCTATTCACACAAGGCGAGTTTTTCCAGGGTGAGTTGGGGAAGGGTTATCCCTATCTCCAAGGTATCTCGATGCGAGTTGATTTCTATGTTTGAAAAGTAAACTGTTCATATGAGACCGAGATAACTCTGGGGTATAGGAATAACTGGTCTAAGCGATAGGGTAACCCTAAAAGCCTTTCTCCACGGTACGATTGTCGTATATGATTGTCATCGTGATGTATGTGATTTACTGCCAATTGTGTAGATGCACGTTTTTCGACATTCACTATCAAATCATGAACAAGAATTGTGTCATGTACACAAAATTTCACACGCCAGAACGACAATCGTATACAACAATCGTGTTCGTGTAGATAGGACTACAGTTATCCCGACTTACATGTAAATGCTTCCACCCGACTTATCTCGGGGCAAAGTACGCATGCGTACTCCGAGCCTGGTTATGTAGCTCAGTTGTTACCCAGGGTAACTCGGGGGTGAAACCTTCACATAAAGCTAGAGTAATCTTGAGGAACAGGGATAACTTGGTATAGATGTGTTTTATCATTATGTCAAATGGGCTACCGCCCTTCCTCTCCCCAGATGAGTTCATAGATGCAGGTATATGCTCTTACAAGGAACTTCATATCAACTTACAATTTCTGATACTTAACCAAAATCGCCGCAACCACGTCCTGAACTTCATTTTCCGAATTCGTACATATCATTCTGGATTGCTTTTCTTTGAGCTTTAAAGCTAATAGCTATATGGAAAAATATGAGAAGAAACACGGAGGAATATATAAATATATATGAATACAGTATGCGAGTATATACATGTATACGTATATTGGTATATGGTTGGGTGGATGGTTGGGTGGATGAATAGATGAATAGATGCATCGATGGATACATGAATACATCAATATATGATATATGTTTAATATTCTTTATATAACTCACCTGTCCTTGCCATTCAGATGTATTTACCAACAGTATGCTCGGGGGGAGTCGATCATCCGAAGGAAAGCATATGGAAAGCTGTTTTATAATTGTGCTCCTCGGAAATTGCTAAAAAAGAAAGAAAAACCAAAAATGTAAAAAAAATTCAACAACTTACATACAGTAAGTATTAGGTGTAAATCTTCTTCGAGCTATTTTATTCTGAGACCTCGTATCGAAAACGTATCAAAAGTTTTCCGTCCATACTATCATTTTCGAATCGTTTTCGCCGTTTAGTAAAACGCTAAAAAGATCTAATAATAATAATAATAATAATAAATTTAACACTTATATAGCCCTATTTACAATGTTTGATCAATAGCGCTTTACATTAAATGTTACAAAGTTATAAAAATTTGTTATATACAAGATCGTATTCCTAAAACCAATATATAATGATATCGTATATGATATCGTATTCCTAGGAAAAAATAATCACATATTTCTAAGACTGATAATTAAAACTTTGTTCAAAAAGATAAGTTTTAAGAGATTTTTTAAAAGGTTCAATAGAGGTGATTCTACGTATGCAAAGAGGAAGACTGTTCCATAATCGTGGTGCGGCTGCAGAGAAGGATCTGCCACCCAGTGTGACAAGCATCTTTCTTTTCGGCCATTCGAGTAAAATACCGCTATTAGATCGAAGAGAGTAAGAAGACTTCGATTTAATTTCAATAAGATCTTTGATGTATGATGGCGCTAGGTCGTGAACAGCTTTAAAGGTAAACAGTAATACTTTAAAGTGTATTCTTGCGTGGACTGGAAGCGGGCCAATGTAGTTCAAATAAGATGGGCGTAATGTGAGAATGTTTCCTTACATCCATAACCAATCGAGCTGCGGCATTTTGAACGCGCTGGAGTTTGGATACTTGTTTCTTGGGAAGGCCATAGAGAATAGTTCTTGGTGACTGAAACCACGATAACATAATCGTGACATCATCGTTTCCCAAAAGCTTCGTTTTCCCCGTTCACACTGGTGCAGAAAAACGGCGGCTTCGAATGTCTCCACTACGGACAGCGTTTTCGAAACGCTCTGTTTTCAGTCACCGCAGACGCCAGATTAGTGTGGACGAAAGGCCTAACCGTATCAAAAAGTCTCCGTTTTCCTTTGAAACGGATTAGTGCGGACATGGCCTAATGTAGACTTGCTCCAAGTCCGCCTCTTAGCGCTAGTTTTTGCAGGCGAGCGGAAAGGCGGGAGAGTGGAAAAGCGGGAGGAAAGAGGCGGACTTGTTTCGCTTGCACGTTTTTGAATCTAATTAAATATTCTGGCGGGAAATCGCTGAAATGTACATCGCCCTGTTTTGACGCGTTTCGGGTTGTCGTACATGCAATGGAAAGAGGTTCTACCCCTACTAAAACGTTTTAAAGAGTTTGTTTAACTCCAACTTCCAAAGATAGCACTTGCATAGCAATTTAGAATGAATATAATTACTTCCCGCATTACGTCACCGGTCGAAAAATTCACCAGTGAATTTTGGCGCGCTGCAAGTGGGAAAAGTCCTTTTCGACGACGAACCGAAAGGTCAAAAATGTCGAAAGGTCAAAATGTTTGAAAAGGACTTTGAGAACGTCTACAATCCTGGACAAAAGTGCTTGAGACACTATGCGACAATCGTCAAAATCGGCAAAGTGTCCCAACAATTTTGTCCAGGATTGTAGGCCTAAGTAGCTCGAAGAAGATTTACTTGCACTCAATCCTCGTATCCGAGCTAGCATATACATCTCTTCTCATAAGAATGAAATACGGAAATAAAAACGTTGTAAAATACTCTCACATAAAACAAACGTAATTTTCACTTGGTAATATCCACTGATCTCTAAATAAACTGGATAGGCCCTTCCCTATGGCCAGCAGTCAAACATTTCGTGGAAGTCGCCACCATCTTACGTAGTGGAACATATGACGCATTGCGGCCTTAGAACTTGTTCCCAATCCCAAAGTTGACCGGCATAAGCAATCTTGACGTCAGCACGGTCAGATTATACGGGGGTAGAAATATTATGTGTGCAGTGCCGGGGGAGTCGGAAAAGCCGTAAAGCAAACAACAGATGCCGCTTCCTTTAGTTTTCACTGTTTAACAACAAATACAGTCAAACGATGGCAAGTACACAACACGAAATATTGTTAAGGCATTAAGATTACTATAAAAGACTTGAAATTGAATTCTTCGTAGATTTTATAGTCTGTTTTTCAGTTTGTATTATCGCGAAGTTTCTTCGTTGTCGGCACTGAAGGAAAACAACGAAATTTAAAGGTTTTATAGTTCAGTAACAGAAACAAATACAAGAAATTAACGTCTTAAACCTTATTAAGTACTTCTTGTGTCATTACTTTCGTTTAAATTTTCTTAAAATAACTCTTTTTGTCTGTTTTCAATCTACGAAAGCTATGAACTTCAGTGGCAGCCATCTTGGGTAGTGGTCACGTCATCATACAGCTGGCACGGAAAATCCGGCCCAAGGGTCCATCCAGTTTATATAGAGATCAGGTAATATCAGACACACTCGAATTACAAACCTGTATTTCTAAGTCGCTATTTCTTCTTTCTAGTCTTGCTTTGTTCTTTTTCTTCCCCTCTTTCACGGATAAACTCCGCCGCGTTTTGTTACTAGAGTCTTTAATTTTTTGTACCTGGGAGTGGGTCAGGGGAGAATCGGAGTGGACGGCGGGAGAATCGGAGTGGCGTTCAGAGTCGGAATGATGGGAATATACATGTAATTCCTGGAAATAGAAAAAATAAAACGAAGCATAAGAATCTATTATTTTAGAATCTAAATGTAGGATGGTGTGTATACAGGCAGTATATGATGTAGTGAGGTGAGGTGACGTAACGTGAAATGAAATGAAGTGAACTGTGAAGTAAAGTAAAGTGAAGTGAAATGAAGTGAACTGTGAATTGAGGTGAACTGTGAAGTAAAGTAAAATGAAGTGAAGTGAAGTGAAATGAAATGAAGTGAACTGTGAAGTAAAGTAAAGTGAAGTGAAATGAAATGAAGTGAACTGTGAATTGAGGCGAACTGTGAAGTAAAGTAAAGTAAAGTGAAGTGAAATCAAGTGAACTGTGAATTGAGGTGAACTGTGAAGTAAAGTAAAGTAAAGTGAAGTGAAATCAAGTGAACTGTGAATTGAGGTGAACTGTGAAGTAAAGTAAAGTGAAGTGAACTCAGAGTTGAGGTGAACTGTGAGGTGAAATGAAGTGAACTGTGACGTGAAGTGAATTCAAGTAAACTGTGAAGTGAAGTGAATTCAAGTAAACTGTGAAGTGAAGTGAATTCAAGTAAACTGTGAAGTGAAGTTGAAGTGAAGTGAAGTGAAGTGAAGTGAAGTGAAGTGAAGTGAAGCGAAGTGAAGTGAAGTGAAGTGAAGTGAAGTGAAGTGAAGTTAAATGAAGTAAACTGTGAATTGAAGTGAAGTGTGAAGTAAATTAAAGTGAAGTGAACTGTGAATTGAGGTGAAGTGAAGTGAAGTGAAGTGAAGTGAAGTGAAGTGAAGTGAAGTGAAGTGAAGTGAAGTGAAGTGAAGTGAGGTGAAGTACTGTGAGGTGAAGTGAAGTGAAGTGAAGTGAAGTGAAGTGAAGTGAAGCGAAGCGAAGTGAAGTGAAGTGAAGTGAAGTGAAGTGAAGTGAAGTGAAGTGAAGTGAAGTGAAGTGACGTGAAGAGAGGTGAGGTGAAGTGAAGTACTGTGAGGTGAAGTGAAGTGAAGTGAAGTGAAGTGAAGTGAAGTGAAGTGAAGTGAAGTGAAGTGAAGTGAAGTGAAGTGAAGTGAAGTGAAGTGACGTGAAGAGAGGTGAGGTGAAGTACTGTGAGGTGAAGTGGATTGTGAAGTGGAGTGAAGCGAAACGAAATGAAATAAAGTAGAACTGTACTGTACTGTACCGTACCGTACCGTACTGTACCGCACCGCACCGCACCGCACCACACCGTACTGTACTGTACTGTATTGTACTGCACTGCACTGCACTGCACTGCACTGCACTGCACTGCACTGCACTGCACTGCACTGTACTGTACTGTACTGTACTGTACTGTACTGTACTGTACTGTACTGTACTGTACTGTACTGTACTGTACTGTCAATCTTAATGTGTGCTTCATTTTCAAGAAACCCTCCATCCAATGAATTTATACCTGATTATGATGTTCAGCTTCCGTTGACTCGTCGCTGTCAAACCTGGTCATTTTTTTCGTGTCTTTTCCGGTTTTCTAAGAAACAATGATATTTTCAATGACTAAACGTTAAGAAATCAAGGATCGCTAAGCGTACGATATGGCACAAACCTGCATTTTTCCAATGTACATACTATCAACCGACGCCGCTCGGTCAAAATACGGCCTAGAAAAAAAGAAGAAAAAAACAGTGAAATTATTAATGATGAACCAGACACAGTGCTAAAAAGTGGTGCCCTGTGGCGTTCAAAATATCGCGTTAAAAATGTCGCGTTAAAAATGTCGCGTCAAAAATATACTATTGATTCCTAACGAACGAACGAACGAACGAACGAACGAACGAACGAACGAACGAACGAACGAACGAACGAACGAACGAACGAACGAACGAACGAACGAACGAACGAACGAACGAACGAACGAACGAACGAACGAACGAACGAACGAACGAACGAACGAACGAACGAACGAACACACAGAATATAAAGCGTTTGAAAGTTAGCTGCGCCCGCAAGCCAACTTTCAGGGCACCGCAATTAAGTTAAAATGTATCTAAGCTTTAATTTACCTTAGTTTAGGCTTGTCTTGTGACTTAATGCTTGAGTTGTCACCAAGTTCTGGATCGCTATCGGCGTCGCTCTCAAATTCCTCTAAATCTTCGGGATAGATGAGATCATCAGCCATGTCATCAGCACATTCTGCTTCTCTGGGACTGCCCTCAAGATTTCCAAATACCTAAGAGAAGAAAAACAATTTTAAACACCATCAACAACACCTGCAGCAGCACCACCACTACCACTACCACTACCAACAACAACAGCAGCAGCACACCAACAACAACAACACTAACAGCAGCAGCAGCAGCAACACCAACAACACCAGTACCACTACCACCACCAACAGCAACAACAACAACGGCAACAAAACAACACCAGCAACAATAGCTAAGATGCATATTTGTGAAATACAGTGTTGCGCATGTCACTATCAATAATACCTCTTCTTCTGGAACTCGGAACTTTTTGAGGAGGGCAATAAACTTTTTCTTAAACTTTATCTGGTTCTAGAATGGATATTAAGTAAAGATTTAGAATGGAGAAAAAATAAACAGCACAGCAGCATCATTAACCCAGACAGACAGACAGACAGACAGACAGACAGACAGACAGACAGACAGACAGACAGACAGACAGACAGACAGACAGACAGACAGACAGACAGACAGACAGACAGATTGTCTAAAGTTTTTGAAAGTAGACAGTCCGTACGTCTACCCGTCGGTCAGTCGGTCTTTCCATCTATTTGCGCAGTGGAGATCATTGAGTGGTGCAATCGATTTATTTTCACTTACCGGCCTAAACTTGACTTTTCTTCCTTTCCTAGTTGGGCCAAGGATATCCTTAAATAAAGAGCAAGATTAAATTACGAACTAAAAAAATCTACAGGATCTATACACGTAAGTTAACCAATTGATTTCTGTAATTTACTTTTTATTTCTGGACAAGTATGAAAACGAAGTTGACACCATTTAAACCAAGTTAAGAAAAAACACCCAACAAAATGAAATATTTTTGTATCTACTGGTGTCTCCAGGTTTTCCGAAGTTAGGACACAACATAATATTCTTCGGGACCAATCAAATTTCAGAAGGTTTTTCCGATCACATCCCGAGTCAGTCCGAGCAGTCTGACGTAGTGTATATACAGTATGTACGCCCAAGCGTGCCTATTTTTATTTCTGTGTACAAGCTGAGGTTTACTTACTTGAGCTGTCTCCATCTCTCCCGCGCTATCACTGCCCTCTGAACTGTAATATTCGTCATCCTCATCACTAGAGTTGTCCTCCTCTGCTCTGTCATCTTCATTGAAACAATATTTAAAAGTAACTTCCAAAAGCAAGTTTATGGAGATATTTGGGAATAATAACTGGGTTACAGTTTAGCGATTTTTTTGAGATTATGAGTCATGAGTAAAACTAGTACGTTCACTCAAGGCCCCGTTCACACTATACCAGATAGGTTTTCGTCCAGGCACAAAAAATATCCAGTATAGTGTAAACAGATTTGATCGGCACGATATTGTGCCCCGTTCACGCTATACCGGATAGCTTTTGTGCCGGCACGAAAACCTGACGATACAACCAATTCCCACGCTCTATTCTATTAATTTACTTCCGGGACGATTACGAACTCCGTTCACACTGGAGCTGGAACGGCACAAAAAGCTATCCGATACAAGATGTACCTCTTTCGAGATCGGAGTGGCACAGCGGCGTGCCAGCACAGAAATTGTGCCGGAGCAGGCGTTTTGTGTGTGAACAGAAGGCCTATCCGATATGGTTTTCGTGCCGGCACAAAAGCTATCCGGTATAGTGTGAACGAGGCCTTAGGTTGCGTTCGTTTGGGTTACTCCGTAACTAGCGTTCGCGTACGTTGTTCCGGTTATTCCTATGCTAAAAACATCGAAAAATCAAAACTCCTTCATTATACACACCTGCATTTCGTCGAGAAATCTCGCGGTCTAAATCGTTTTCCACAGGTTGACTAGCATTGAAAACAATTGTAAAATAAAAATTACTAAATATATCGTTACTACACAGTAGTGCTGTGCGCCGGAGCGCCGGAGGCCGGTGCTCTGCCGGAGCTCCGGCGTTTTTTGGTCAGCCGGAGCCGGAGTTCTCCCAGCTCCGGCTGGATATTCAGAATGACAAGAAATGCAGCTCATAAACGACATAAAGGGGCACTACTGACAAGACTGACAGATATTGTGAGTGAACGCAAGTGGAGCTGTTGAACGGCAACCAGGCACCTTAACACCAGGGCAAGAACTCGCTGCCTACTTGTCTGAACCAGTGATACAAGTCAGATCCCAAGTTAATGTTCAGGATTTATTGGATTATTGGTATCGCCACAAAAACGAATGACAAATGCGTCTAGCTCTCTCATATCTTTCTTGTCCACCGTCCTCTGTTACTTCTGAACGAGTCTTTTCGTTGACGGGGAACATCGTCTCAAAGAAGCGTTGCGCACTCCTTCCAGGCAACATTGGTCGCTTAGCGTTCATTAAAGTTAATTATACTTTTTTAAAAACCCTTGACAATTTACACTTTGTATTTTATTGTTTGTAGTAGTGTAACTTTCTTCGGTTCTATAAAGTTTTCATCATTCCTGACATTGCTAGTTGTCGCATTGCGTTTGCTTGAGTCGCTTGACAGTTTCGCAGCTTTCACCGGGAAAAGACCCTGGGGAGAAAGTTGAGCCAAATTATATCCGGTTGGACTTTATCCCCAGTTGTGAACCAATTTATCAAAGAAGCCGGAGCCGGAGCCGGATATTTGAGCTGTAAAGCAGTCGGAGCCGGAGCTGAAAAACCGGAGCTTGCACAGCACTACTGCACAGAATAAGACGTATACCACAGAGAATATGTACCTTGTGAGGTTTGTCATGGTCACTATGGCTAGAACTGTGGAATCTCCCTTCGTATGCATGAGTAATGGACGCTTAGCACTAACTGGGTGTTGTAAGATCTTTAAACATAGAAAAGATAGACGAGAACATGAATGAACAAGAAGATCGATATATGTTTATTTATTTAAAGTATTAAAGACGATATTTAATAACACGATGAGTAAAATATATGATCGGAGTTCACTTCATACTAATTATACTTTTAAAAATTTGAGATACTTATATGGAAGGTGTAAAATAAGTACGTACCTCAGAGAGGTTTACTAGTCCTACAGCTAGTGTTTTAAATCCCAGAATTGCTCTTGTTTTATAACGCTTTCTTCTCTGAATCATAATTTGTACATTGTTTCTGTTTCGCTTGAGAAAGTGTGGGTACTGGGAAAATGAAAAAGAATGGTTAATGGCATCACAAATTCAAGAAGGAAAGAAAAGGGAAGTGAACTGAGCTGATGTAAGGAAAGGAAAGGAAAGGAAAGGAAAGGAAAGGAAAGGAAAGGAAAGGAAAGGAAAGGAAAGGGAAGAGAAAATGGAAAAAAGGAAAGGGAAAGGAAGCGTAGGGAGGTGAATTAAGTGGAAGTAAAGTAAAAGTTAAGAAAGGGGAAAAAAAGGAAAGAAGGTGAAAGTCAACTCAGGTCCCGAAAAGTGAAGTGAAGTGAAGTGAAGTGAAGTGAAGTGAAGTGAAGTGAAGTGAAGTGATGAAGTGAAGTGAAGTGAAGTGAAGTGAAGTGAAGTGAAGTGAAGTGAAGTGAAGTGAAGTGAAGTGATGTGAAGTGAAGTGAAGTGAAGTGAAGTGAAGTGAAGTGAAGTGAAGTGAAGTGAAGTGAAGTGAAGTGAAGTGAAGTGAAGTGAAGTGAAGTGAAGTGAAGTGAAGTGAAATGAAGTGAAGCAAAGTCTCCAGATTTGTTCCAACTTGCGCAATTTTCGCCATGCAGGGCAGAGTAATGAAACAGAGTAGACCCTGACCCTCTACTATATATATACACTGTACATGTATACTAATAAATGTAGTCCACTGTACCAAATACACTGCACCGGCTACCATATTAAATTATTACCACTAACCTGAAGTGAAAACGATAAGTCGACATCTGTATCAATCAGTCCAGAAGGGGGTAGATTAATTTCATTTGAACGAAGCACCCTCCTCGAACCCTTAAAAAGACCAGGAATATAGCACACAATCTTTAATGTCACAAGATTTTTATGATACTCTAATTGTAACAAGACTTCTGTGATACTGTGAAAAAAACTTAAATTAATTATTGTTGACATTCACCTGCATTGATACTGAGATAACCACATCGCCTAAATTTGTTTCCATTTTTTTCATGATTTGAAGGTGAGTTAACTTCACAGAAAAAAGTCTAGTTTAAAAAAAATATTTGATATACTTGTTAGATAAACACAATATTTTGGCATATGATCACAAAAGCATATAATTGTATAGAATTCAGAGTTTCCAATTATGAATGCACGCGGTACTTTCGGGGGGAAGGTACTTTCGGGGGGCCGTTACTTTCGGGGCCCCATTATTTTCGGATGGTAAAAAAGTGTTACATCGCATTCAACATCATTCAACATTGTTGAACGAACAATGTTGAATAATGTTGAAAGCACGAGTGGCCAAATCAATTCAACATCGTTCAACATTCATGAATGACAATTAATTGAACGCGGGCTACCACAAAAGCTGGAATCGATAATATCCCGCATGGCGCATGTCTCTGTTCAACAATGAAATGTGGCCAAATGCGTTCAACACCTTTCAACATTTTGAGAACAATAGAAGTGTTGAGCGCGTGTTGAACGAAAATTTGAACATGTTCAAATTTCGTTCAACATCATTCAACAACGTTCAACATCATAAACAGGGGTGGCCAAACGCTTTCAACATGTTGAATTCTACAATGTTAAACGATGTTGAATGAAATGTTGAAAGCGTTTGGCCAGGCCTTTAGTGAAACAGCTAGACAAAAGACAACATTTGATTGATAAGTTACTTTTATCTTTCTTAGTTCTTATACTCGCACGTTAAGCCGGTTTTCCACTAGGCGATTTTTTTCGCGCAAAGCGACTTTCTTTTGTTCGAAGTCAATAGATTTCTTATTAGTTCCAGCTCAGAGCTCATGCATTAAGCCAGTTTTTCACTAGGCGATTTTTTTCGCGCGAAGCGACTTTTTCTTTTGTCTCATGAGCTCTGAGCTGGAACTAATCAGAAATCTATTGAATTCGAACAAAAGAAAGTCGCTTCGCGCGAAAAAACCCGCCTAGTGGAAAACCAGCTTTAGTTCCATGAATTTAGATAGTATCTTGGAAAGTTTGCACCATGTTTGTAATAAAAGTGTTAACAACCGAGTCGTAACTTTCTTTTGTGCACGCGTTACATACATGCACCTGTCTATAGAAATCGCTATACCTTCGGGAAAATTTTCCGTTACTTTTTTTTTTTGGGGGGGGGGGGGGGGGGGGCGCGGCGCTACTTTGGGAACGCTACGGTAATATAAGTTTCGTCTTACGCATATGGTGATTGAATGTCAGTGGCCGTGTTTATATCAGGCTATACAAACACGGTTTGTGTTAGACTATGTGCACACGGTAACGTTTCCAAGCGTTTTCGTATCGTTTACTGTTCTCAAGGGAATCGAGAACAATCAGTTCATTACTTGAAACAATACGAAAACGCTTGGAAACGTTACCGTGTGCACATAGTCTTAGGCTTATATTTTATACAAAATAATAGAAAATGGTGCTTGTATAACTTGATGCAAACACTTTATAGCGCATTTGCGAGAATTCGAAAGTACGACATCCAAAAAAAAAATCGCCCACGACTCCGGTTTACATAAACTTTCAAATTCTTACAATTTCTCTTCAGTCTTGTATTTACATCATGCTATACATACAGATAGCCATTTCCCTTTTGATTCTGTAATTTTCCAGTTAAAAAATAGCTCGGAAGCGCACTTGCCTTACGTTCGCCTACCGATACTTCGCGTATCTAGATACAGTCATACAATCTTTATCTGTAGTACCATTTGTAAACATTGATTTGATATGTTACAAATACGCTACACACTGACAGAGCATAAATCAAAACAAAACAAAATTGAACATTTTAATATCATAATTCGGCTCAACACCGAACCCACACATAAGCTGCATGATAATAAAAAAAATAAAAAATATGTCGGCTACCTGTCTTGGACATTGTATTCTCCTTTCACAGAATAAGCAAAAGCCATCTCTTCGGCAACAATAATGAATATACCAACGAGTCAATCGTAGAATATAATGGAAATATAATATTGCAGAGTGTATATTGACTCTTGAAAAATGCCCATTACTCCACACATTTCTGACAACATGTATATTAATAATCGTCCATATTTTCCAGTTTGTTTGATAAGCTATATGCAGTCCAACCTAAATGTGTCTTGTCTTGCCTACTGAGTTGGTTTAAAAGCTTTCTGAAATGCTTTTTTTTTAATTTACCACACTGAATCAGTTTATAATTGAAACGTAATCCTAAGAGAAGGTCAGAGAAAAAAACACCTGCCTCTTGATCAAGACAAAATTCAATCACAGATTGAATATTCTCACAAAAATACTGTACATAATTATTTTCGGCATTCCTTTGAGCAAAGCTCCAACGTTAAAAAACATAAACTTTAATAAAATCTCATATACATTATGACCTCGTGTGTAGAGTGTGATCTTTTTCGAGATTTCCTGTAGAATAAACTGATGTACAATTCCAAAAAGATTTGCATCATCATGAATATTAAATGAAAACAAAATAATTCATAAGGCCATTATTTTGAAATTGGTTTCAGGATTTTTTTTCTGTATAGGACAATATCAGCAAAATTTCCCCAGAAAGTTATGTTATGGGTTTTTGTTTCAGTCTAAGGTCTTAATAAAAGTTAACTTAGATATAAATTATATATTTATTGCCTCAAAAAAGAAGTTAAGATTATGTACATATAAATTAATTAATTATCTCTCCCAAAATGATAAGAGCACTGGAAAGCAGAAATGGTTATACTAAGCCAAACAAGCAGAGTATAGATCAGTTTTTGAATAATTTATATATGTTACAGACATAACAATATTATAATGAATCAGATGCGAATGTACTAATGGTACAATATTCAAACTCCAAAACCAACAATATAGCAAACACTCACAATCAACTACAGGTTATATTTATTATATATTAAATCTGTCATTCACCGCAAGCTAAATTCAACACTTAATATTCTACCACAGATTCAGTCAATTAAAATTGACAAAGTGAGTTTACATTTATGAATAAGTTTTGACCTAACCCTTATCACATGATTGGTACAGACTAAGTGATAAAAGCACTTTAGATGTCAAATATTTGACAAAGTCTGGTTGATTAATGTTCCAATGGATAAAGTTAAAATATGGAGTTGCCAGGGAGAACATTTTTTTGCGAACCCAAACATTAAATCGATCATAATGGTCAGTATCCCATAGTGATGTGTACACTCAGACTTAAATTTTGGACATTAAGTAAAATTATTTCAATTCAGACAGGTTGCCCTGATAAAACTATTCTCACATAAAATATTAACGATATGTTTATATATCTGCATTTATAATCAATTTATAATTCTATGCTGTATGGGGAAGCATGGGTGATGTGTGCTGTTAGCGCGCTGTCTCTCACCAAATAGTTCAGCCAAGTTAGACAGGGTTAGAACTTGGATGGGTGATTGCTTGGGAATGACCCCATTGTCGAGCTTGGAACTCATGTGAGTAGAGTTGTAGTCGATCTATCCTGTGTTTTTGAGGGTTTTTCATTGGGTTCTTTGGTTTTCCTTCCTCCATAAAATCAACACCTACATCTTAGCTGTGACCTGTGGTCTGAACTGTGTCATATGGTGGCTGCCTGGAGCACCTTTGATATGCCTCGACACACACACATTGGTCTGATCTATCACAATTCAGCCATTCGCTGCAAGTGAGGTTAATTGCCCCCCAGTCCTTTATCCTTTAAGTTACCTCCACAAAACCAACTTTTCCTGGTTTAAAATATTCTGGCTAGTATATTGTTTTGAAAAACACATTTACTGATGGTGAATGGCAATTAATGTGGGAGAGCTCTTAGAAGAACTGTTGTTTTCACTCTGAAATTGCTTGGTTTTCTGTTTTTACTTTGAATCAGCTAGTAGGTTTCTAACAGTTCTTCTATTAAATAATTTGTAAATGTTTTGTACATGATGTGTCAATTGGAAATAAGCACTGTTTTTGCACTCTCAATGGATCATTTTCACTCGGTGAAACAATACAAAATATTTGAATAAGAATAGAGTTAAATTCCCATAGGATAAAGATTGTCCACCAATATGGCCACCATTTCATTGTTTCTGTGCACCAATATGGCCACCGTGACATCAGATGAAAACCAAGAATAGATTGTGCATCAACTAATCAAGCATTGCATGGGGTCTCCCTTTGACAAGTGAAATCACCTGGCATTAGACTGAGAGTAAAATATATAATGGGCCATTCTCACACACAGCTGGGAGCTGCCGCAGCATCCACTGCAAGCTTAACCTTTATTTAACCACAGATAGCTATCACAGCTTTACATCACATTACTGTTACCTATTACAGCTCAACTAGAAATAAACTAAATACAGGATGACTAATAGCAGTTCAATCGTATTTTCCACATAACCTAACAATTAAAACTTCAACCCATGAATGCATTACAAGGGGAAGGGTGGGTGGGATTAGAGAGGTCAAGCATGGTGAACCAACCAAATGTGCTGACATAACCCGCACCCCACCCCACCCCCGGTCTATACACCTGATTACCCATCATGCCCCCAGCGGTGTGAGAGAAAACATTTTCTGCTTCTTTCGTTCCTCAGCCAGCAGAAAATAACACTTTTTGGCTGTCTGAAACATCTATTCCATCAAATAAGGTTTGTAGGTCATGAACATTACTGAAGATATGTAGCATTAATTATCACATTATTATCAGTTTAATGAAAAAAAAATTAATATATCAGAATTTTCCAATATATTAGGATTTTTACCTTTTTGGTGTACTGATACTGAAATCATCAATATGCTTGAGATATTTTTTTTTAATCTGACAGTATGATTCTCATATGAACAAGGTCTCAGTACAGTATTTATGGTATAGGTACTGTAGTTAAGTATCTGTATATATATATGTGTGTGTGTGTGTATATATATATATATGTGTGTATATATATATATATATATATATATATATATATATATATATATATATGTATATATGTACATATGTAGATATGTACATATGTAGATATGTATATATGTATATATGTATATATGTATATATGTATATATGTATATATGTATATATGTATATATGTATATATATATATATATATATATATATATATATATATATATATATATATATATATATATATATATATATATATATATATATATATATATATATATATATATATATATATATATATATATATATATATATATGTTTGAATTTGAATTTTATAATCCTTTATTCACTGTATATATAAAGACACTCGTATCCATTTGTAAATTAGTTAACCGTTTATCTGTACTGAAGATGGCATAAGTTTTGCCGAAACATGTCTACAATTAAAAAATTTGTCGTATATTTGAAGTTTATCATAGCTTTGGTGCTTATAAGAACATATGGATATATATATATATATATATATATATATATATATATATATACATGTATATATACTGATATCAGAACCCTGACAGAATAAAGCAATGATATCTTGGATGACGGAGACAATCCGATATATTGAGAGTTTAAAATTGTTCACTGTTTCTTGGAATTTCGCATCATAATGGCCAATTTTCTACAGTAAAGATGTAAGTATTAAAAATGTCTGTAGATAATATGATCAGAACATGAAATAACAACCCTTTGAAGTTCAACCATCATACATTATATTTCACATGGTTTGGAACTTTCTTTTGGGGTTTTTCTGTGAATATATAGATAAAATAACCCCATGTCAGGAGGTCCTCCCTTAACGAGTAAAATCATCTGGTGTTAAGACAGAGCAAAAAATAAAAAGTGTTAAATGGCACATTTGGGAACGAAAAGGTAATTAATCCCATGGCATACTTTTTACATATGGTATTCATTCCATTATTTTGATAAACCCACTCAGCTGTCATTGTCAACCTCGCCTAGGTGGAATATAAACAAATTATTTAGAACACCTTGGGGATATCTGATTTATTCACCTTTATCTTTGCCCTCAGTGAATAAATCACATATCCCCCATTACCTCAAAATTACAGAATACATTTCATAATTATTTATAAGGATGTGTTTATACAGTATAAAAATAGGAAATGTCTTCCTTTACCCACTCCTGTCTGAACTGGCCTAAAGCAGCCCCTTTATTGATGTAGTATTGCCCTGTCTACACACAATATTGCCCTGTCTAATATGAGATGCTTTTGCCCACTCAGTCTAATGCCAGATGGTTTCACTCATCAAAAGGAGAACCACCAGACATCCTAGGCAGCAATGGGGTGATTAAAATATGGACCTTTTAATAGAATAAGAATGTCTTGACTTAAACAGGAAAATACTTATATGATTACAATACCCAACAATTCTGCATAACAATACAGTATATAAATAATTATACCGCAAAAAAACTTTTTAGTCACAGTCTTCTGTTTATACTTTATATATTTGACCTGATCACCAAACATTAAAATTGTAAAACATAAACAAAGTTTATATTTTGGTAAACAAGTAATTTACTCATCATCCACAGCTTGTTCTTGTGGGGTGCGCTCTTTAATTTGCCTATTTTTACCCTGGGATCAAAACACTGTATATATATTTAACTTACATTAGCTAGATTGTAGCGAAATATTACGATGGCAGGTAAATATTTAGCTTTTTTGGTGTTAAATTTCTCAAATAGACATCAAATAACGTTTACGATTTATAAAACGGCTGCCATTTATTTAGACTAAAGCAATCAATATTAAAACCCTGTCAGAGACTGCCAAAGACCAAGCCAAAACACACACATATTGAAAGAAGACAAAAGGCTTGAGCGAGTATATCACCCAACATTGACACCAGCAAACGAGCAATCAAGTATTTTCTTTTTCTGAATAATCTACTGCTCAAACCATTTCATTTTCTCCCTTGCAACGAAGCGAAACGAATCTGACAGTTACAATGGGCGAAAATTATGTGATTCATCAAGGGTTGAAAGACTGATTTATGATTTAATTTGATTTATTAAATTCGCCAAAGAAAAAATGTACATTACAAATACAAAAAAACCCCTACAAAACTACCCTAGAAAGAAAAATGGCAGGGACACCACAACAGCAATCGCCAATTACCGTGGGCCCGTGGTCCCTTTCCCCCGACTGTTACCACATTTTGATATCTTACTCACCGAGGAATACAGCTTGAACTATTGCCTTCAACTTCCCAAGAAGCGAACAGTTTCATGGATAAAGGACGACCAGGTGAAAAGGCGCTCCCTTGAGCGCCTTCTTGGCGTCCTTTTCCACTCAATTCGGCCATAATCCTAGCGTCAATATCATCAGAGCTGTCACTGTGGACCAGCTTGTTGTCTTGCTGAAAGTCGTCAAAGCCGGTGCCGCCACTGCTCGAACTCATTTCCGGTCGGAAGTGTTGTCTGGTTTATATTACAGGCTTCTTTATTATTTACCTCGGTCACTAATTGTTCATATCACACACTCCTGCTATTCACACAGTCAATATATCAGTCTGTGAACACAATGGCTGCTCGTTTTCTAATTCAACTTGCAAAGTACAATGAAAGTTCTATTATAAGGAATGACGGAAGTCACATGTCGGACAGATAAAGGAACCTTTTAGCTTTAATGACGGAAATTCAAGCATTACCACATAACCTTTGTTTAAAGCAGCCAATGTTCCGTCGTAGGCGAAGACATTGATTTCAATTGTTATGTACAATATTTTTCTTTGAACGATAAAAGACGCTATACCGCTCACGTGATTTTGACAATGCACAGGTGGCAAATTTTGGGACAAGCGGGTGCGCTGAAAAAGCACAATAAAGTGCGGTGACTGTAAGGCCATCAGTACACGTTATTTTTTCTCAAAGAAAAAGATTCACCTTTTCCTCACAACTATTTGTCGGCCATGTATTAATGCTATTATGTCATCATATGTACTACATACAACACGCGATCGCCATTTACAACGCGCGATCGTGACTTACAACACGCGATCTCGTGTTTAGCGCTAAGGAAATCCCCATTAGTGCCAATCCTCTGACTCTTCCATTCTTTCAATCGGCCAAATATATAATTATTTTAATATTTTCACACATGCACATGTGTACATATAATTATATAATTTGTGATTTATACCGGTCCGTTTTACAGTTTTTTATTTGGAGAAGAAAGCGGAATGTTATTGTGGGTGGTGTTGACGTGTTTATTGTTAAATTTCTTTCCCAAGTCTTTGGGAAAGTTATGCGAGGACATCAGTGGAAGGTGGTCCAATCGTGAACTTGGATCAGAAGTTGAAATCGATCATTTGCCAGATGGTAGGGTGCGGGGGAAATATTATACTGTAATCAGCTTGGCACGTGGCAAGGTTATTGGACATGATCTTCATGGTACGTAGTCGTTCAAATACATATAGCAAAGCCTAGCTAGAAGCCTGGAACGTCTATAAAACCTTATCCCATTATGGATTATTTTTAGGTTCAAAGTCAACTACTCAATTACTAGAATTAGAATTCAATTCAATTCATGACAAATTGTATTTTTAGGGTCCTATTGTTGATATTGTTGCAACAACAATTCAATATATATATATATATTTATCACATACTTGTGCCTTTATCAGGGTGATAACAGCGGGACATAAAAACGATATGTCCCACTGTACCGTATCTGTCCCATCATATATCCCACTGTCCTGCATTAGGAACCCTAAAACATGATACAGGCACAAGTATGTGATAAATAGGTTATCACATTCGTGACTCGGTATATCAGTTTTATCGCTTTCAGGACGATATTGTAATTGTCCCTCGTTCGCTGCGCTCACTCGTGACAATAACAATATCGTCCCTCAAGCGGTAAAACTGATATCACCTTTTCTCTCATGTGATAACCTACATATATATATATATATATATATATATATATATATATATATATATATATATATGTATATATAAACATCTGATAATAAACCCCTTCCCCCGATAATAAACCCCTCCCCACACCCCACCCCCAAAAATATATATATAATCAAAAATAGTAAGGTTAGATATACTGCCAAAACAGAGAATGTAGGAGTCTAACGTTTCGAGTGAAGGCCCTTCGTCAGAGAGAAACGTTTACACTCTTTTTGTTTCTCTCTGACGAAGGGCCTTCGCTTGAAACGTTAGACTTCTACATTCTCTGTTTCTAACCATCTAACCTTACTATATTTCGATTGCTGTTTCTATACTGCCTACACCGCACGCTACTTTTATTATATATATATATATATATATATATATATATATATATATATAACATAAATGTTTGACTACCTTTTAATAAACCACATTTTGTCATTCAGAAAAGATGCTCCACTGACTTTGGTAGTATTATATATGCAAAATGACATATTATATTTGGAAATGTAAAATTTCCTTTCAACTATAAGCCCTAAACTACATCCTTTTCCAAAAAAAAAATCCTTTGAATAAAATATAAGTCTGAGGTTAATGGAAGTTTACAATATAGGTAAATTATGTATATGCCGTACATAAATTATGTCGATAAATATTGAGCCAGAATTTGGCTCTGTTACAGATGGAGTGGGACTGGAGAGACAAGATTATAAAATTACTATGTATAAGAAATTCTTCTCTACTTAGATTTAAAAATTACTATAAAACCTAAACATGACTCTCAATGTTGGGTGAACAGCTCAGACAAAGGTTCTCCCAACCTTTTCACCTTTGTTTTCTCAGGGGTATTACCTTACAATAAACCAGGGTCTTCATTTGCATTCTCTGTCACCTGGAACAATGGTAGTTCAACTAAAGTGTGGACTGGACAGTGTTTATTATGTGATGGGAAAGAGACACTTGAAACTTCATGGCTTTTGAGGTCATCTGTAGATTCTTGCATTGATAAGTGGAAGTCAACATCGATTGGTAGGTATTAATGTGATTGGGGTTTTCTTGATCTTCAGAAATCATTGGTGGTTAAAGTAATTTCACAGGACTTCAAGCATAATATTTTAGGCAGGTAGCTCTCAGTGGCTTTCGGTAGAGGTAAAAATCACTCAAAACAAGTTTGTACACTTTGTCAAAAAATCTATAATAAAATTCAAAAATCAAAAAGAATTCTTGAAAATTCATTAAAATTCATAAAATTCGCAGAAAATCCAGAAAAAATAGCCTAAAAACCTGCGAAGATAATGATAAGACTTAGTCTAAAATTTCTTAAAAGTTCTCTAAAATCTAAAAATTCATAAGTTAGAATTCTTGATAATATATTGCAATCTTTGAACCTCAAAAAATTCTGGAAAATCTATCATTATTTTAAAAAAATTTGGAGAATTTTTAAAAATCTGCATAAAATTCTTGAAAATTAAAAAATACAATGGGAAATCTAAGCTATTGAAGCTCCAAAAATCTTGTACACGTAAAACTTACTCAAGCTCACTTGAAACAATGAATATAGGTAAAGACATCTTTTATCGAAAGGCTGACAAGGCTGGAAAGCAAGAAATATCTGAGAATGATTTGAAAACAATGCAGGAAGCTTCTCCTGGCAGTAAGTGTAATTTGCGTGGTGTTTGGTACAACGATGTAGGCTCCGAGGTTATTCTTAACCAAACGAAGTATGGTGTGATCACTGGAGAATATCGGACAGCAGTTGAGAGAGAAAAAGGAAGTGCTGGGACAAGTCATTCTCTAGTTTACGGCACTGGGGTTTTTGGGAACCCAAATAGTACATTCTCATTGATTGTTGTGTGGAGAGGAGGGAAGTCAGTGACTGGATGGGTAGGTCAGTGTCATATATGTGGTGTAAACCAAACAGAGGTCTTAGAAATGAACTGGTTATTGCGGTCTAAAGTCGACAGTTGCAGAGATGTGTGGAAGTCAACTTTGTTTAGTTCAAATAGTTTTACCCGTTATGAGCAAGGCACTGGACCTCGCAAGTCTTTGGGGACTCATACG
This sequence comes from Corallium rubrum, assembly GCA_964035015.1. Taxonomy (NCBI): domain Eukaryota; kingdom Metazoa; phylum Cnidaria; class Anthozoa; order Scleralcyonacea; family Coralliidae; genus Corallium; species Corallium rubrum. The sequence goes on from OZ036002.1 coordinate 5,722,488, forward strand.
CCCAACCAAGACGGTGAAGATGGTGGTGATGAAACTGGAAGTTCTCCCAAAATAGTTGTACCTTGCCTTTGGCTTATTTTTGTTCTAGTTTATGGTAATGTAGAAATGATGTAACTTTTGTTTGGTGTATATAGTCAAGTACTTGGATACTTGGACCTTTATTTATTGAGTACTGTCATAGTTAATTAAGATGGTGGTTTGGAAACTCGTCAAACTTCAAAGCGCCTATGTGAAGTGAGCTGTGGTTTTATGTTGAAACGGTCGTCACTAGGCAAAATATTTTTGTTTTTCGCTTATTAACATTTAAACAAGCATTTAATTGCCTACTTTTAATCCACGGCTTCCTTTTTGCCGCTGCATAGCCAAGCCTTGTTTTGTTCTAGTTTGGCATCACATCTTACTCTGATAAAGGGCTCCATTTGAAACGTCAATACCGCTTTTTTGCATTGGAAGATTGCTTCATTGTACCATAGTGTCCTTACTAAGTACACTTAGCAAGACTTTGAGGACGAGTTTCCAGACCATTTCTCTGTTTATGAAATATATCTAAATGTGCAAATTGGTAGTTTGAAATTAGATCATTTATATTTATCGAAATTGTCGGTGTGAGATATGATTGAGAATATTTAAATAAACTTTTAGTTAGTAACAAATTACGAAAAGTGAACTTTGAAGCTGCATGTTTCTTCTTCAAAAGTATTTAATATGACAATTATCAATTCCTTGTGTAACTTATGAAAACTAGTTTAATTAAAGTTTTGTTTGTTACACACTGTCGTAAGTTCGGTTAAAGTCAGAAAACTCTGAGTTCCAGACGGGACGGCAAAGGCTCCGAGTTTTCTGACTGAGTTTTAATAACAACTTAAAAATAATACGAGCAACAAATTGCTGCAACATTGTTGCGTTGCAAGTTGAATAGCGTTGTTGCACGTATTACCATCCACCTTAAACATTGTTGTGGCAGTTGTGCAACAGTGATTTCTGTTGCGAGTTGAATCAGCATGTTGCAGCAAATAGCGCTGGAATCCACTTTTTTCAACAAATTTTTTCAACTCGCAACAAAATCATTGTCGCGTGACAATGTTTAACCCTATATAGTATATAGGAGGTCTCCTATTAGGGACCTTAAGATCTGAGGTCTCCTATTAGGGACCTTAAGATCTATACGACGGCAATTTCGAGGACGACGTCCTTCAAACAAAAGCATTCTTCTTGCAAAACAAAGATAATGAATAATTTCTAGTCCCAAGAGTAATCTGAACACCGTCTTCGCTCTGTATACAACGCCACTCACAGGGAGCCCATCTTGGCAGCACTTGGGCACCTGTGGCGGACTCGAAAGACGCGCGGGGGACTGTGGCAGGGGATTTAAAAAAATACGGAAAACGGTTACCGGAAGCGAGGGAAAAACGGGGGAAAGGGGGGGAGGGAGAGAAAAAATATAAGGGATGAAACACCAAACGTTCAACGTGGAATGTGTTCCGCAAGTAGCCAGGACATCTCGTATCGTCGGGAGCCACCGTTGGAATACTGAAACCTACTGAAACTCAGAGTCAGATGAATGTGCAATAAATCAATAATCCTGAGACTTCCCGCTTTATCCGAAAAGCTTATCGTAGGATTTCGTAGCTATCCGAAGTGTCAACGATGACGTAGTGTCCTAGCTACTTGCGGAACACATCTCTCGAAAATACGATATGTAATTTAGCTGCAAAATCACGGCTAAAAGGTGAGATTTTGCCTCATTTTGATTATATTTTGATAAATGAATCATTATCACAACTACTTCGCTTAATTGTCTTACAATTTTAATATCTATAGCCGCTTAAAACGATGTTCAAAACAAGGAAGAATTCGTGTTTCATCCCTTTATTATTTTCCTAAACACAACCACGATCGAGTGTGCCACAGGTACCCACGCTCTGCCAAGATGGGCTCCCTGTGCGTTGACTCGTGGGGTGATGAGAACTGTTGTCTGAGATTGCCTTAACACAGACACTGCAAACCGTTTTAACACTTTGAAAATTATAAAACAAGCTTCAAGTATTGAATACTGTAGTCAGTTAACTGTGACTTCTTTTTAATGCTAAAATTTGAATTGCTTTTTAACCGCCGTCGTCGTCCTAGCATCTTAAGGTCCCTATTGACGAGTAAAATCGTCTGGCGTTAACCAGAATAAAATACTAAAGGCTACAGTGGTCGGTAAATGGTTAATTGAGATTAAGTTTGAGGTTAAGGTGGGTGCATGGTAATACGTGTAACAACGCTTTTCAACTTGCAACGCAACAAAGTTGCGTTGCAGACAGCTTGAACGAAACTTTACCAACTTTAAGCTGAAAACACGTAAAAGTATTTATTCACTGAGTTTTCAACTTGATTTTCTTTTTTTTTGCTCTTTACAAATACTGTACGGATGTAGGCGGAATGAATCATTCAAGTGATTTAAGGTGCGCAACCATATGTACAATTCCCAAGTATAAGTAAATCCTTTTTGTGAATTTTATTGTGCATTGCTGTTTTTGTGAACAATTTTAGTTTATTACAGTCATCCTGTCCTGTAATTAGCGCAACATTTTCTGAAACTTGTCAGAAACTGATAGAGCGAATTATCCGCGTTGAACGGTCTTCGCGTGTGTTGAAACTTCAGTTAACGTCTTCTTGCTGTTGCGTGTTCACTTGACGCTGTCGAACCTCCTTATCTGCACCTGCGCTTTGACTTTGTTTGGGGATTTCTGGCTGTGCGGTCAAGTGTTGGGTCATGGCCGATAGCGCCGAGTCGACAGTGCTGCTGTGCTGATGGAATAACGGTCGGATAATGTTTCCGTAGATCGCGTGTGACCCATTGGCCGAGCCCGGTAACATGCACCAGGACAGAAACAAAAACTTGAGCAGATAGTACATGGGTAGCCAAACGAGAAATATTTCCAGTAATATCTCCAGGAAATTCATGGTGCTGTACACTATCCAATACAGGAGCCAATGTTCCATGGTGTAACCGGCCATGTTTTCCGCGGCTTTGATGGACGCGTAAATCGGGTAGATCATACCCAAGATATTACACAGCGTTCCCGCTCCACGGCCCATGGAGAGATAGCTGGCAGCGAAGAGGAAGGCTCCCACGAACAGGTAGCGACGGTTGATGTGCGTGGTCTTCTCGAACCAGTGCAAAGTCGAGGACAAGACATTGTCGTCTCCGTCGATCACGTGGTCAAAGCCGTGAACCATGTCTTGGATGAGCCTGGTAGACTGACGCCTTTGGAGGGCCAGTATTGTCCTCCAACCGCCGAACGCATTGCCGAGGTTCCACAGACTAGATTTGCCCCTCGGGATGGTTTGGACTTCAGTCGACTCTTGAGGCATTGGTGGTGGTGTCGCTGCGACTGGCGCGCATTGATGACGTACCTTAGTTACGGGAATTAGCTAGCAACAAGCGTCGCGCATCTAAACAAGCGCTGGGCGGTAATTACGTTTTATTACTAATTGGTAATTATCACGCAATTATCTTTCTTTCATGCTATTTTTAGCCTCAATTGTCTGCTTCAAAATTGAAGCTATTATAAAATACGGGTCAGCTAACAACCACATCAAGGATTTCTGAACAAAATTTGACCTAAACTTCAGTAAGGGGGTATTTGCATGGATGAAAGTTGTCCCTGTCAAGGGCGGGGTCACCCTGGCCCCAGAGCTACAGTTTACAGAGTGTTTATATGAGGAAGAGTTGTTCCTGCTAGAAGGGTGACCTTTGATCGTCCCGAAGGGCAAATCAACTTTTAACCATTCACGTTGAAGCGTTCCCTTGGAGTTGTCTTGGTACTCGGGACGCGTGTATACACGTTAACGCCTACATACACCTTATACTTACACATGTGGATGGTAAGGTGCAGACGGGGGAGTCAGGGGTCACCGGTTTACCATGAGCTTGTCATCACTTGGATTCAGGTCAGCAGTCCATGTTGTGATCTCCAGTCTTGACCTGACCACCACCGTCTGCACCTCTCACACTGATTTATCAGTGGAAATTATAGCCTGAATTGTCCGTAGGGAGGGATGGTGGGTAATTTAAGATTTCCTTGCGACTCGTTACTGATAGACTGCTATCAACCTGATGTGCCGCTAAACGTGCAATGACTGAGCTCATGTGGCTCCGCATCATAGGTACTGATGTACTCTCTCCCAGGCCCTGCGCGGTTCCTTTGTCGTTAACCTTGGTTATGTCATAACCTCATTAAAAACGCACAACTTGTTCACGGTTGTCAACAGGCGTGAACAATATTGTGCTGCTCGCCGTGAACAAGTTGTCAACAAGTTGTTCACTTATGGTTGGGACAACTTGTTCACATATAAATCAACAGTCATAAACAAGTTGTTCCAACAGCACATTTTTTATAGCCAACAACGTTGTTCGCACATATGATACAACATGTTGTAACAGCATGACGAAATAACAACGATGAACAACAATGTTACAACAATGCTGAACATGGTTGATGTATCAACACGTTCTTCGGTGGTTACAACATGCGTGAACAACGGTTGTTGTTTCATCAAGCAGTAACAACTTGTTGAAACAATGATGAACAATGTTGTTCATTTATCAGTGTTGTTCACATATGTCAACAAGTTGTTACAGCATTGTCGCAAGTTGTTACAGCATTGTTCAGGCAACAATGATGTAACAACTTGCGAGATTTTTACGCGTGTAGCTGAGTGAAACTGTTTACATGAGACCTCACAAAGTGGGTGACCCTATCCCCAGGGTGACCCTTAAACACCCGCTGCGCGCCCATTCTCGTCCCCAGAACCTCTCCCGTGCTGGCGCGCTGGAAAGGCTCTGGGAGAATCCAAAACCGGAGGTATCATCGGTTTCAAATTATGAAGCTTAACCATCTAATAAAACCATCCCACAAGCGGGATGTTAAACTTGAACACATAAAGGTAAAAATTCTATAGGGGTGTAGTGGTCGGGGTATGAGAGGTGGGACATTTTTCCGGAGGGTTGTGGTTAGGTTTAGGGTTTCCGGGGTGTGTGATTAGGTTTAGGGTTTCCGGGGGGTGGTATGGGGGTGAGGTTTCGTTTAAAAAGGTTGTCTAATCAGATGGTGGTTTTAGTAGTGGTTAAGCTTCATAATTTGAAGGAAATGATAGCTCAAAACCAATCTCGTCCCCAGAGCCAGCTCCCCCCCCCCCCCCCGGGAAAGCAAATGGCCCTGGGACAAGCCGTTTGAAACTTGCCTCTGATTGGTTTAACGCTTCGACGCCTACTGCGCTGCGCAGATAATTTCATGCCCATTCTCCCATGTTTTCATGTTGAATTTTCAAGAGGAGCGGAGCAAAATAAAAACATCTTTATGAGAATTAAACCTGACAAAATGAAAGATTCTTTCCAAAGAGACAAGGAATATACGTATTTGGCTTAGTAACATGTTTGGATCCTTGATTTGAGCTTCCACGGGACTATAAACGGGAGAACGTATTACGACAGATTCATCGAATCATCGATGGTTGCCGCGGTTCGTGATCATTGAGAGTTGTCTTTTTCACATTTCACAGTTTCCGTGTTTGTATGTTAAAAAATAAATATTTATGCTATATCGTCATATTAGACATTGGGTTGGACTACAAGAAATATTATTGGAGAAATATATTATTAGTCGTGACTGTTTGAATAATGCATCATTGAATACAAACTTGAAAATAATTATCTGAGCACATTAACTGATCAACATGTTGCTAAATATCCCATAGATATCTCCTTATATGAAAATATATATATTGTCTTATGAGTGTTGATACTGTGTTTGTAACTTTTATTTGTGTAAGTTAATATTTCTGGTTGTATTGCCAGACATGTTGAGGTTGTCAGACCAGGAGTACTGTACTACATAATTATTTGTTTAATTAAACTTTGAATCAAAACACTCCTATCCACATTCTACAATACAACTGGCAGCTATAAATTAGTCTAAAGTATTGTATCCAAATGTGGTAAGCATCAGTTGCTGGTTTACACCAGTTTTCAATTTAAGACTAGTATATACTACAGATATGCCCATTACTTTCCTCGATTAAACAAATATATATACTTGTTTGTTCTGACAACAATAAACTAACCTTATTTATACTGGATAACTCTATCAGTTTATACTGTATATCCAGTGGTGTAACTCCTATGTATTCTACCTCGTAAAAGCCAAGGCATCATAACTCAGGGGGGGGGGGCACCCTGAGATTTGATTTGAAGGAAACACTAGAAACCTTAATATTCATCTCTAAAAAGCCTGCAAAAGCTAAAATGCCCAGGTTGCCAGAGCCCCCAGGGTTTTTTCACCCTCTAAGCTCCCTTGAAATCAGCCTTCTTGATTTCTGTATAATAAAGCACATCGTGCTCACAGGACTCAAAATAACGGCCGGTCACCGCACCCAAATTTTTAATGTGACCGGTCAAACTTGTATAACACCGGTCATTTTGACCAGTCATATTACTTGCAATTAATTTTAATACTTCCATTTGAAGGAACTTAAAATGATTGTAGACCTGTTTCATGTCTGATATATATTGAAGTGAACTATGCATGCATTTCCTTTTTATGACAAACTTTCATATCAGTACTAGCTTATATAGTGTAGAATATACTTTACATGTTTTTTTTGTTGTGTTGTGTTGTGTTGTGTTGTGTTGTGTTGTGTTGTGTTATGGTTTGTTTGTTTTTTTGTTGGTTTTTTTTTGGTTTTTTTGAGGGTTTTTTGGGGTGTTTGTTGGTTTTTTTTTTTGGGGGGGGGGGCATCGTGAAATTTGACCTGTCAAAAATCACCTTTGCCTGGTCACAGTGTAACATGAAACGTTATTTTGAGCCCTGTGTTCATAATTTATGCTTCTGGACACAGGTGCTTTTTAACAAAGCCATTAACAATTGGCCTCTAAATGACTACCAAAAGGCTCATATTGCCAGGGCTTCATGGGGGCTCCACCCCCTGGGACCCAAGGGCAGTGTTGCCCCTGGACCTCTCAAGGGGACCTAGCTCCCCTTGGGCACCCAAGGCAGGGAAGCAAGGTCCCCTTGAGAGGACCAAACACTCCAGTTTGGACCAGGGGCACCCTAGCACAAGCTTACACCACTGTATATATCTGAACTGTTGTTGTCAGAGGTCCAGTAAGGGCCCATCCTCATTGGTCCAATATTACTACAGGAGGAAGTGGCAAAAGTGATTTTTTTAATCAAATAACTCGATTGTGCAGGAATCGAACGCAGGTTGCAGACTTAACTGCTGTACATACCACCAAGAGTCCAAAACCCCCAGCAAATCATGCTAATATGTAATAATGGTATAAAACTAAAAGCATTTATATATATAGCATATGAAATGGTTATGCACTAGTCAGAGTAAAGCCATCCACCCTCACCCCATGACATAGGTTTAGGTTAGTTCTGAATAGCTTGCAAAAATTAACATCCCATGTGGGACAATATTTTGTACAAAATGACAGAGAATGCCCCACACCTTAAGGAAAAATACGAGTTAATTGTATGATTGAATTTATCTTTTGCTGATGGAAATAATAGTATAATTACCAGATTTAATACAGAAACTGGATTCAAGGTTATGTTGGTTTACTTTATGTACTGTAGGTGCTAATAAAAAATTAAATATCAAGTTCAAAGTTTTGTCAACAAGACAACTGAAAATATAAAATGTATTGTCTTCAAAAAATACATTGGTATTATAAATGCTGAAAAAGTGCAATATAATTATATAGATAAAACAACACCCTTTGATCTGGGAAAATATATATTTTGAATAACCCCTTGATAATGTAGCTTACATGAGTGGAATATTGTGAAAACAAGGTTGTCACTCTAAATATTGTCATGTCTTTCTGCATGACACTTTTTAGACAAGTAGTTTAAACTTGCAGTTACCTTACAGGGGGGAGGGGTTTGCAGCCTATAAATGATCAAAATTTACTGGAGAACGTGTTATAGTCCTTGTTCAACCTTCTCAATCATTTGGTACTTCCTACAGCACTGTAAATCTGAGAGGCCAGAAGACAATTATATACTTTAGAAGCAAATTATGTACATGTATAGTTAGGACAATATCAAATATTGTACATATATGCATATGAAGAAATATCATAATTCATATCAAGTCTGCTCATCAAGACTATAGACAAATCACAACAAGGATACTTTCTTAGTTTGTCATACACACATACATAGTAATTAGGATTGTTTACCATGATACTCAAGCCAATAAAAAAGACCATACTAGTTATACTACATATTAAGTACATTCTAGTTGTGCATAGTAAAGTTCAGCAACTGGTATTTTTACTTCCTTTCAAACTTTGACACAACCCGATTTTATAAGCGTGAAATGTTACTGAATCAATTATTTTGACGACACACATGTAGTGATGTAACAATTAATAATAAAATGTTACAAATCAACAAATTATAAGTGCAGGGCAAAGAAAAAACATAAGTTTTATTATTAGAGACATACATACATAAAATACATTTTAAAATATCCAGCTTTCGTCACGAATAAAATACGTTGTAGTTGCCTACGAATAAAAATCCGAAAATGTAATATGATATTCTCATGTTCATATAAATCTTGATACAAAATTAAAACTGTTTCAATAATACAGGTTATATATACAGCTGTCATAAATATTTGATACTTTTTGGACAGTCATACCAAATCACGGGGTGTTATTTTTGAATTTGTCAGCTTCCTTTCTAAATATTTCACACAAGGAATATTCTCTCGCTATACCAAACAGCAACGATTACTTTCTAACGTCATTTCCACTGCTATTTTGTTGAAATTAAACTCCAGAATCAGCCTCGAACATGTCACTATATTTTGCAAAAGTTCTGATGGCCGTGCGATAGGTTTTCGTGGGTCTGGGTCCAAAATAATCAACTGCGCACGCCCCAAAACCCCACGATTCGTGGGGTTTCAAACGGATTGGCCCCAATCTCGTCCCCAGAGCCAGCTCCCCCCCGGGAAAGCAAATGGCTCTGGGACAAGCCGTTTGAAGCTTGCCTCTGATTGGTTTAACGCTTCGACACCTACTGCGCTGCGCAGATAATTTCATGCTCATTCTCCCATGTTTTCATGTTGAATTTTCAAGAGGAGCGGAGCAAAATAAAGACATCTTTATGAGAATTAAACCTGACAAAATGAAAGATTCTTTCCAAAGAGACATGGAATATACGTATTTGGCTTAGTAACACGTTTGGATCCTTGATTTGAGCTTCCACGGGACTATAAACGGGAGAACGTATTACGACAGATTCATCGAATCATCATCGATCGTAGCCGCGGTTCGTGATCATTGAGAGTTGTCTTTTTCAGATTTCACAGTTTCCGTGTTAATTGTATGTTAAAAAATAAATATTTATGCTATATCGTCATATTAGACATTGGGTTTGACTACAAGAAATATTATTGGAGAAATATATTATTAGTCGTGACTGTTTGAATAATGCATCATTGAATACAAACTTGAAAATAATTCTGAGCACATTAACTGATCAACATGTTGCTAAATATCCCATAGATATCTCCTTATATAAAAATATATATTGATACTGTGTTTGTAACTTTTATTTGTGTAAGTTAATATTCCTGGTTGTATTGCCAGACATGTTGAGGTTGTCAGACCATGAGTACTGTACTACATAATTATTTGTTTAATTAAACTTTGAATCAAACACTCCTATCCACATTCTACAATACAACTGGCAGCTATAAATTAGTCTAAAGTATTGTATCCAAATGTGGTAAGCATCAGTTGCTGGTTTACACCAGTTTTCAATTTAAGACTAGTATATACTACAGATATACCCATTACTTTCCTCAATTAAACAAATACACTTGTTTGTGTTCTGACAACAATAAACTAACCTTATTTATACTGGATAACTATCAGTTTATACTGTATATCCAGTGGTGTAACTCCTATGTATTCTACCTCGTAAAAGCTGAGGCATCATAACTCAGGGGGGGGGGCACCCTGATATTTGATTTGAAGGAAACACTAGAAACCATAAATATTCATCTCTAAAAAGCCTGTAAAGGCTAAAATGCCCAGGTTGCCAGACCCACCAGGGTTTTTTCACCCTCTAAGCTCCCTTGAAATCAGCCTTCTTGATTTCTGTATAATAAAGCACATTGTGCTCACAGGGCTCAAAATAACAGCCGGTCACCGGTCAATGACTGCCCAAATTTTTAATGTGACTGGTCAAACTTGTATAACGCTGGTCATTTTGACTGGTCATAATTATTACTTGCAATTAATTTTATTACTTCCATTTGAAGGAACTTAAAATGATTGTAGACCTGTTTCATAATGTGATATTATATTGAAGTGAACTATGCATGCATTTCCTTTTTATGACAAACGTTCATATCAGTACTAGCTTATATATACAGTGTAGAATATACTTTACATGTTTTTTTTTTGTTGTTGTGTTGTGTTGTGTTATTGTTTGTTTGTTTTGTTTTTTTTGTTTTTTGTTGGGTTGTTTTTTGGGGTTTTTTTTGGGGTTGTTTAATTTGGGGGTTTGTTTGTTTGTTTGTTTTTTTTGGGGGGGGGGGGGGGGTGCATCATAAAATTTGACCTGTCAAAAATCACCTTTGCCTGGTCACAATTGGAGCTGACCAGTCACCATGACCAGTGTAACATGAAACATTTTGAGCCCTGTGTTCATAATTTATGCTTCTGGACACAGGTGCTTTTTAAGAAACCTATTAAAAATTGGCCTCTAAATGTCTACCAAAAGGCTCATATTGCCAGGGCATCATGGGGGCTCCACCCCCTGGGACCCAAGGGGACTTAGCTCCCCCTGCCTTGGGGGCACCCACTCCAGTTTGGACCAGGGGCACCCTAGCACAAGCTTACACCACTGTATATATCTGAACTGTTGTTGTCAGAGGTCCAGTAAGGGCCCATCCTCATTGGTCCAGTGTTAGTACAGGAGGAAGTGGCAAAAGTGATTTTTCTAATCAAATAACTCCATTGTGCAGGAATCGAATGCAGGTTGCACACTTAACTGCTGTACATACCACCAAGAGTCCAACACCCCAGCAATCATGCTAATATGTAATAATGGTATAAAACTAAAAGAATTTATATATATAGCATGTGAATTGGTTATGCACTAGTCAGAGTAAACCCATCCACCCTCACCCCATGACATAGGTTTAGGTTAGTTCTGAATAGCTTGCAAAAATTATCAAATGCCATCCCATGTGGGACTGCAATATTTTGTACAAAATGACAGAGAATGCCCCACACCCTAAGGAAAAATACAAGTTAATTGTATGATTGAATTTATCTTTTGCTGATGGAAATAATAGTATAATTACCAGATTTAATACAGAAACTGGATTCAAGGTTATGTTGGTTTACTTTATGTAGGTGCTAATAAAAAATTAAATATCAACTTCAAAGTTTTGTCAACAAGTTTGTCAACTGAAAATATAAAATGTATTGTCTTCAAAAAATACATTGGTATTATAAACGCTGAAAAAGTGCAATATAATTATATAGATAAGACAACACCTTTTGATCTGGGAAAATATATATTTTGAATAACCCCTTGATAATGTAGCTTACATGAGTGGAATATTGTGAAAACAAGGTTGTCACTCTAAATATTGTCATGTCTTTCTGGATGACACTTTTTAGACAAGTAGTTTAAACTTGCAGTTATCTTACTGGGGGAGGGGTTTGCAGCCTATAAATTATCAAAATTTACTGGAAAATGTGTTATAGTCCTTGTTCAACCTTCTCAATCCTTTGGCACTTCCTATGGCACTGTAAATCTGAGAGGCCAGAAGACAATTATAATACTTTAGAAGCAAATTATGTACATGTATAATTAGGACAATATCAAATTTATATTGTATATATGCATGTGAAGAAATATCATAATTTATATCAAGTCTGCTCATCAAGACTATAGACAAAATCACAACAAGGATACTTTCTTAGTTTGTCATACAGACATACATAGTATAAGGATTGTTTACCATGATACTCAAGCCAATAAAAAGACCATAAAAAAGACCATACTAGCTATACTACATATTAAGTGCATTCTAGTTGTGCATTCTAGTAAAGTTCAGCAACTGGTATTTTTACTTTCTTTCAAACTTTGACACAGGCTGGTTTTATAAGCGTCAAATGTTACTGAATCAATTATTTTGACGACGCACAACATGTACTGATGTAACAATTAATAATAAAATGTTACAAATCAACAAATTATAAGTGCAGGGCAAAGAAAAAACAAGTTTTATTATTGGAGACATATATACATACATAAAATACATTTTAAAATATCCAGCTTTTGTCACGAATTACGTTGTAGTTGCCTACGAATAAAAATCCGAAAAATAATATGATATTCTCATGTTCATATAAATATTGATACAAAATTAAAACTGTTTCAATAATACAGCTGTCATAAATATTTGATACTTTTTGGACAGTCATACCAAAACACGGGGTGTTATTTTTGAATTTGTCAGCTTCCTTTCTAAATATTTCACACAAGGAATATTCTCTCGCTATGCCAAACAGCAACGATTACTTTCTAACGTCATTTCCACTGCTATTTTGTTGAAATTAAACTCCAGAATCAGCCTCGACATTGTCACTATATTTTGCAAGAGTTCTGATGGCGTGCGATAGGTTTTCGTGGGTCTGGGTCCAAAATAATCAACTGCGCACGCCCCAAAACCCCACGATTCGTGGGGTTTCAAACGGATTGGCCCAGAGCCATTTGATTTGCCCGCGCGGCCGGGCATATTTGGCTCTGGGGACGAGATTGGATTGGCCCAGAGCCATTTGATTTGCCCGCGCGGCCGGGCATATTTGGCTCTGGGTACGAGATTGGCTCAAAACCGGAACCAATCTCGTCCCCAGAGCCAAATATGCCCGGCCGCGCGGGCAAGTTGAACCGGACAACATGTCCTCTCACTTCGAAATGATGATTATCGTCATTTCTTCACAAAGTCGAATATGATGATTATCATGATACTCAAGTGAGATTCTGTCCCACATGCGGGATGTTAAACTAAATTGCATATAACAAAAGAACCATTAGGGGTGTTGTGGTCGGGGTCTGAGAGGCGGGACTCTTTTTTCCGGAGGGTTGTGGTTAGGGTTAGGTCCAACGGGGGTTGTGGTTAGGGTTAGGGTTGTCAGGGGGTTGTGGTTAGGGTTGTCCAACGGGGGTTGTGGTTAGGGTTAGGGTTGTCAGGGGGTTGTGGTTAGGGTTAGGTCCAACGGGGGGTTGTGGTTAGGGTTAGGGTTGTCAGGGGGGTTGTGGTTAGGGTTAGGTCCAACGGGGGGGTTGTGGTTAGGGTTAGGGTTGTCAGGGGGGTTGTGGTTAGGGTTAGGTCCAACGGGGGGGTTGTGGTTAGGGTTAGGGTTGTCAGGGGGGTTGTGGTTAGGGTTAGGTCCAACGGGGGGGTTGTGGTTAGGGTTAGGGTTGTCAGGGGGTTGTGGTTAGGGTTAGGGTCAGGTTTAGAGGTGGGGTTAGGGTTGGGGGTTTGGGGGCAGGGAATTCTTTTTTTAAAATGATGATTATTGTTAATTCAACGACATCTCACAAATGACGATAATCATCATTTCGAAATGAGAGGATATGCTGAACCGGAACACCAAGATTCTTTGGTGTTCTTTCTAAAGCGCATGCGTTCAAGTTCGCGGTTTGGGAGTTGGACACGAGATCATCGACAGTTGTTTGGAATATAATTTTCCTTTCGTTTTCGATTCTGTCTCGTATTGACTCGTTTGACTTTGGAACAATTCTGATTGAGGTAGATTCCGTTCGAAGAAGGTCCTTGTCGAGTGTGGATCATCGCCGCGTGTACTCGGTGGGGCAAAATACATTAAAATTTACGAGTTCGCTTCAGAGCTTGGCAATAGAGCCGTGTCGGAATTTCTTCGTATTTACGGCTTCTTTTTGTGAAGGTAGTTCTCTTTAATTTGTTGCACCGTTCGTTTATATTTGACTTGTATATTTCATTGAGATTCTTAATATGTGCCATGCACGAACAGCCTGCAGTTCGGTCAATCGTCTATCTGTTTCAAATTGCTATCTGTCTTCTGTGTTTGATTGAATTATATAAGGGGAAACAGGTTGATTGCTTTGATAAACGTTCGATTAAATTGTTCGGATTAGAATTATGATTAGAATTGTGCTTCGTTGTCAGTTTTCGTGTTTCAAATACTGTTTATTTATAAACAAGCTCCGTTATATATAGGCCTTTGAATTTGAACAACCAATCAGATCGCAATGATATATGGATTCCCCCAGAGCCTTTCCAGCGCGCCAGCACGGGAGAGGCTCTGGGGACGAGAATGCTGCGCGCCCATTCTCGTCCCCAGCAATCTCGTACCCAGAGCCAAAGATTGCGTCCCCAGAGCCTCTCCCGTGCTGGCGCGCTGGAAAGGGTTAGGGTGCTGCGCGCCTAATTAAAATGAATGCAAAGTTGCTTCTCCCAGGGCCTGGGGGGTAGGGTGACCCTTCTGGTAGGGACAACTCTCGTCCATGTTAACGGGACCTAAAAGGCCTAAAATTATTGTTCGCATCTAATTAGCCGCGTCTTTGAACAGAAAGAAAAGTAACTTATTACTTATAAGTAATAAATTCTTCTTACCTCAATTTATTTTCCGACAAAAAAAATTTATTGAGTTCGGGAGCAATTCTAAGATCTGATGTCCTAATAATTCTCGGAACGGCAATTTCGGAACGGCGGAAATATCGTTTTTAGGAGACTGGAAACTAGTTATTTTGTTATTGCGCAACAATATGGCGGACGAAAATGCTCGTCGTTGGAGTGATAGAAGAGCTAATCCGTGTTCTGCCGAAGCAAAAGCGTCATTGAAATGTCTGGATGATAACAACTTCAACAGGACGGTGTGCGAACGGTATTTTGAAGCTTACAAGAACTGTAAAAGGGCGTGGACGGCGAGGAAAGCTGAACGAAGAAGGCAAGGCCTGCTACCAGATGACCCTTAAATATTCTACTCAATATATACTCATATAGACAGCACCCAACTAAGATTTTTTCGGAATGCCACGGACCTTGCTGAAAGAAATTCTGATAACTATTTCGAGGAATAAACTAACACAATATTCATATTTATTTAAAAATTTGTATAAATGTGTACCATGGATTGTGGTATGAATTTGTATAAATGTGTACCATGGATTGTGGTATGATAGTGTATCTTTCCTTCACTTGATTAATACTGTATTTTTAATCAGAGTGCCGTAAGGAAAGAGAGAATTGAGTTCTGGTGACAGGACTTATGAAACTCACTTCCATGTTTCTATCTGGCTACAGAATTTGTACTAGGGGTGTGATTGGTCAATTATAATTAAGTGTTGTAAAGCTATACGATTGGCTAAGCAAAAGACTGATTTTAGTAGATCATCTGAAAAGGGATCAACTGATTTCATCATTTTCCTGTCAGAATACAGTACTGTATAATGATTTTGTGAAAAATTGAATGTGACTTCCTGTTGAGACTTCAAATGGCAGTAACATAGCAATGCACATTTCAAATTTTGTTTTGTTCTTACGGTGTGGAATTTGAAATGTGCATTGCCATATTATGACCATGTTCTTTGCTGGTGGATGGGTGGGGAAGTTGATACAGGCCATGATCTATTGACTCAGACCTATCCCGTAGTCATCAGACTGGCACCAGCCAGTATATATATATATATATATATATATATATATATATATATATATATATATATAATAAGTAATATTGGGCATTTCACTTGATTACATAGCATGTTCTAAGGATTTTGGTGAAGGAAAATTCGAGTGTAGAATATATACATTTAGTAGTAATATTCTACACTTGAATTTTCCTTCACCAAAATCCTTAGAACATGCTATATATATATATATAATATAATATAATATATATACTGTATATATATAGAGCTGCTCCCATTGGTTCATTTTCATAATCAATTAATTAATCGTTGTCAACAATCGATTAATATTGATTAATCGTATTGATTAAATATGTCATGAATTAAATACGACATGTCTATGGTGGTTTGTCCATTCAAAGGAAGGGGGTGCTTTTAAAAAGATTTTACTAAATTTGTTGGGGATTGCCTCCCTTTTTGTCACCCAACAATTCAGTCAATATTCACGTTTTAAATCACTGTTATAGATTGCATACTTTCTCGCGCTCTCACAGGTCACACAAGAGACATGACAAGAGAGACGATGTCATTACTTATCTGTTTAACAAAACAAGATTAAATCATTCCGGCATCATGCTGTGCAGGGTTGTTATAGATGATCCAATTATTGTTAAGTATAATCGATTATGGCAAAAACTGAAAAAATAATCGATTAATTGGGAGCAGCTTTTATATATATATATATATATATATATATATATATATATATATATATATATATATATAGATATAGATATAGATATAGATATAGATATAGATAGATATATATATATATATATAAAACAGTGTCTTGCAGATTTGGCCACATAACCATACTGTCATTTGCGGCTAAGTGGAAACACTGCCCGTCAAAACATGACTTCAAAACATGTTCAAAAGTTTACCGTTTTGAAATTGACACCGTGGGATTGGGAAGACGTGATTGGCTAAGAGCACAAACATGTACGTATCAAAGGGATTTTTATTGAAGGGAAACATAATAATTATGTTTCCAAGGAAAACTTTTATGTTTGCCCTTGAAATAGAACATGTTTTGACAGGTGGTGTTTCCACTTAGGTGCAAGCGACTGTAAATCTCTCAACAGAACATGACCCAACAATTATTTTCAACTAGGCAATTAGGTCTTTTTACAAAAATTCAAGTAAAATTTAACTACATTGTCTCCAGTATTTTTACATAGAAAAATAATGTGGTTGATACTAAGATATTCTAGACTTGGAAAGTGTCTATAATTCTCTTTGTAGATCAAAATCTCAGTGGCAAGCACTTAACAAGCTGTAGTTACTATAGATAGGCATAGCCTTAAACAACTCAAAGTTACACAACTTTTATTGTTATATACAGTAGCTGGGTTTTTGCTAGTTGTAACTCAGACTGGTTCATTTATGGTCACATGGCTGGTGGCATTAGACAAATCAAATGCTTCCTGCACAGGCAATATTGCAACAATTGTTGCTCAGGCAACAACTGCTTAGTGACAGTTTAGCTAAACGGCCTAAAGCATGCAAAAATCCAACAAAAATCCAGCTATATAATAGAGCATTTAATGTCGGATGCTTCGGGAAACATTTAAGAGTCTCAATGTCATTAAGTATATATTGTTTAGACATGTTATGTCCACTGCTATCTTATGAAGGCTGTATCTTTGGGTACTAACATCTTTCAAAAAGCGAGTTTAAACTTTTCTTTTAACTCAACAATGCAGTACTGTCCTTCTGGAAGTTTGCTGTACATATTTTCATGCTTAGTTACTTGCACCACCATGCTTTTTCCACTCCTAAAGAAAGATAAGTACATGTATTATGTATACCGTATTTCCTTGAGAAACAAAAAATATTAAATTTGAGAGAAACAAAAAATATTATTAAATGCCACCCTTGAATAAACGCTGCACTTTTTCTCATCGATGCAGTGTTTATTTGAAGCATATATGTATTTAAAGACATATAAACTTTATTTTTTTGTTAAAATTGGTTATGAATTTGAATTAAACAATAAATTCACAGTTGATGTCACAAAATTTACAATAAACGCCGCCCTTGAATAAACGCCGCCCTCGAATAGACGCCGCACCCACAATGTGGAAAATTTAATATACACTGCAGCATTTATTCAAGGAAATACAGTATGTTTAACATGTTTACAGTAAAAAAGTGGGGAGAGAGGAAAGGAAGGAATGATTGACAAAGGGCAGGAAGTAGAGAAAAGGAAGGGGTGGGAATAGAAGAGGGGACAGGTGGGGTTAGGTAAGGATAGGAAGAGATGAAAAAGATCAATGAGGGTGAGAAAGAAGAAATGGTAGTGGGTGGTGGGGAGGAGGTGGGGTGGTGAGGAGGAGGTGGGGTGGTGGAGGTGGGTGGTGGAGGTGGGTGATGGGGTGAAGTGAGACTAGAGAGGGAAAAAATCATGATCACCTGATATTTCTCTTTCCACAGTTTTAAATCCTCTTTGTATTTCTCCGTCAAAGACAAAGCCTGTTCATTAAACTCCTGTTTCTTAACTTCATCGAGATTTTGCCATTTTGAAGCACACTCCCGAATCCAGTCCTTCATGTCCTGATCTTTGTGGCGCGGATTTTCCAAAGTGGACTTGACAAACAGATTGTAGCCACTCCCATGGTATTTGGGTTTTGCACACTCCTTCTCAAACTCTTTCAAATCGTGGTTTTCGTGCAACTTGACCTCCCGAAGTAGCCGTTTGTCCTCGCGAGTTAAACTGCTCTTGTAATCCTTCATTTTCACCCTGTACTCCGAGAGGGACTCTTCGTATTTCTCCTTGTACGGTATCTTGTCGAGTTCATCGAAATTCCGCCATTCTTCGCTGACCTTCTTCGACATTTGCGTCAACGAGAAGCCCTCGTACTCTGCCTGCTCTTGAAGCTCCTTGCGCCTTTCTGTGAGGAAAAGCAGCCATGCACTTGGCGGTCGTTTTGGCTTTTCAGGCAAACCGTCTATCTTAAGCGATCTTAAGAACCTCTGCTGCAGAAAGAATGTAGATCGGAGTACATTTTCCAGCACGGAAAGGCTGCAGAATCTTGATGAAAACTTCGATAAAGAAATCATTTTGGAGTACTCCTCATTAACGCCTCCTGAGAAAAATATTCGCATTCGAGTTTGCAACTTTGTGTTCTCGCAATCTTATTGGTTAAGAAGGACAAAGGAATTGTAATTTGACCAATGAAAGTTCTTCATTAGGCTCGACAAAGTCAAACACCAACCAAAAGTCAACATGGGCGCCGCCATGTACTTGAATTTGCGGCACATGAGGTTCTGTTGCAATGTCTCTCAGAGCTATTTATCCAGTTCAAAACTGGCCGCCGTGAACTTAATGGTCAACCAAAAGATTCGTTTGAATAACACTTCGAGCGCTAACATTGGTGGCAGGTACTGTCTAGATTAGTATTGGAAATAATTTGATGACCTAACCCAAACAAAAAACCCTAATACCGCTTATTTTATACGCTTACCGACCGACCCACTAACGTGTTTATTGCCTAGCTTTATACGCTAACATGACACAGTGATGACTCGGTATAGACTATTACAGTAAAGACTTGTGTGATTATATATTATCAAAGAAATATTTTGAATAATATTATTATATTAATTTAATCATTCTCGTACCCAGACCCTCGCGCGAATGTAATTTAATGTGAAAACACAGTTGATAGAGTGTCCTGCTCAGTTTCCTGGTCTGGGACAATTTTTAATGATATTCCAGAAATCATGTAATATCAGGGATTTTAATGTAATTGGTAAAAATGCATAAAATTAATTTTCATTTCATTCACAGCCACCCTGGAAACCAGTCATTTTCTTACAGAAGTTCAGTCCAAAGTCCATTCCATAGTCCTTTCCAAAGTCCAGTCCATACTGTCTAACTGTAATCCAAAGTCCAGTTTACTATGTTGCTGCAACCAGGATTTTTGAAAAGGGGGTTGCTTTAATTATCACAAGGGCATGCCCCCCCCCCCCCCCCCCCAATAAAAATATAAAAGTTTTAAGTCACATGTTTTAACTGTGCATCCCACTATTTTTAAGAAATATCTCAGTGAGTTTGATCCAAATGAGATTAGACTTTCATTTTGCATTTCATTTTAATATTGTTTGAGAAAATTTTTGATAATTTGTAAGTGGCAATTAGCCAAAATAACGTATTGATCATGGGTACAGTTTTCATTCAGGTTTTAATTGTGCTCATGTTAGAGCAAATAGAGTGTTGACTTGATATTGTCTTGGTTCAAAGTATTATACAATCTCAATATTCAATGGTGCTGTACTCCACCCAATTACGGTAAACACACCAGACCTCAATATGGTGATCAGTGTCCCCAGGAGTTACAACATTTGCATAAAATGCAAGGAGAAAACAAGATCATGACAAACTCTTTTGCAAATTTTATAAATTTGGAACTTCATATCTTCAAAGTTCAGTATATAATAAAAACAGCAAAACTCAAAGGCTCCAAAAAGTGTAAAAGTAACTTTTGACCTCCAAAATTTGCACTGCACCCCCCAAAAAATGGTGGCAATCACCCCCTACAACCCCTCCCCCCTCATTGCGTACCTGTTAAAGGGGTGTTTTATATGTGGAGGTGAGTCAGTCTGGGTACCCGAGCTAGCTCGCTTTGCCAAGATGATTTTTATTGTGTTTACAAGAGAAGGGCTAGCTTGTTTGTTGTGCTAATTGTGTAATTTATCAGTTCTGGTATTAAAGACACAAAGTATGTCTCACTGTTTTAAATATGAACTGTACATGGACAAGCAGGACTTGTAAATTGTTAAAAAAAGCTGATAAAAACAAATTTTGTCGCACACAAAGCTTTTACTGTAGGTGAGCCAGACCAGTCAATCGTGTTTACATGAAGAAAAAAACAGCCCGGGGAACTGAGATCTCAGTCTCACAAAGTGAGATCTCACCTAAGCAACTGTTCAGTCCAGTCCAAATACCTGCAGATATGCTGCATTAGCATAATTATATCAAATGCTCTTTTTTACTTAATTTTATATACCTTTTCTATGATCATTGATTTGAAGTCTAGTGAATAATAATAATATCAATATATCAACCCTAATATATGTAATGTTTATTTACTGCAAAACTTATGTTTGTAGAGAGATGACATTTGATACTAAAACACTAGCATTATTAGCTGATGGATCAGCTGTTGTGAAGGTACCTTGTGTATTGTTATAGTTTTGTATGTGGCAAAATCCTACTTCAAAGTACTGTAACTAAATATTAGTATTTAGGAGCTTAATACTTAATTTATGATAATTTGTTTTTATAGTTTGGAGACTCTTCTGTCCTTGCTACAGTTGTAAGTTCAAAGAAAGCTGTTGCAAGTGATTTTGTTCTCTTGAAGGTAATTTATACAAAACAAAACAAAACAAAACAAAACAAAACAAAACAAAGCAAAACAACAAAACAAAACAAAACAAAACAAAACAAAACAAGACAAAACAAAACAAAACAAAACAAAACAAGACAAAACAAAACAAAACAAAACAAAACAAAACAAAACAAAAAAAAAACCCAACAGAAAACCTAATATATTTTGACCCTCTGCCATCTCACAACAGAGTGTTTAAATTACAAGTGTTGTAATTACATTTCTTATTATATATAACAAGGTTGATTATCGTGAAAAAGCTGCAGCAATGGGTTTCATCCCAAGCAACTACAAAAGAAAAGATTTGGCTCCCTCTGAAAAAGAAGTTCTCTCAGGACGACTCATTGGTATGTTCATTTGAACAACAATAATTTGTGTATGCAGTGTGCACCTATTTTTACCAATTCTATCCAAAATTGTCCTCCTCAAGGCTTGGAATTAACCTGGTCTATCCTCAAAGAAATAAAATTACAATACTTGTATACAGTAAACTATAACTTTTATAATTAGCGAAAAATACAATCTGATCGAGGCCTCACATAACTGACTTTACATAAATTTATGCATCTTTAAATGCTGACTTAAGCCCTAATCAAATGAGAATGCAAGTCATCGCAAGTTGGCAGTCATGCTATCTCAGCCAGCTGCTCTGAATAGTTTCCCGAAAATATCATGTACCAAAAAAACTTGTTTAAAACACTCATGAAACCTTTATTTTGTTAATGTGGGTGTTCAAACAACCACCACCACAGAAATTCTGACTGCCAACTTGCAATGACTTGCGTTCTCGTTTGATTAGGGCTTTACACTTCAATGGATGACTTCATTCTGTAGTAGAGCAAGAAACCAATGTTTTTTGGGTTCTACTGTAGAAGTGAGGGTTACATATTATATTTTTTAGATAGATCTGTGAGGTCTTTATTTCCTAGAGGTTATTACAATGAAACTCAGGTAAGGATTTCAAGACAGTTATAACCAGTGGCGCAACTACTGTATGGGAAGGGTGGGTAAACCCCACTGGCCCCAAACAAAAGGAATTAATTAGGTAGGGCCCGGCCCGAGCATTTTGTGACATCATTATTATTATCATGTCATGACATTATATTATTAATCATATCTTCCAACTATGTCGTTATGTGTTATTTCAGACTGCTGACATAAAACATCAACATAACATGGTTTTTGCCTTTACGACGTTTATGTTAATTGCTAGTGTGAACTTTGACAGAAGTGCCCTTATTAGCATGTGCAGTGTGCACTGACTTTTTACCCAATCCGTGGAGATTGGGTAAAATGTCTGTGTGCAGGCTATGTGGAATGGAATGAATGCAGTTAATGAATCTATTCAAATAATCTGCCCACTTTAACAGATTTTGAATCGGAGTGTGAGTGATTAGATTTTACTCAAAAGTGCCCTCAAAGTGCAGGAAATGCCATTTCAGAGACCCTAGATTCAAAAATTTTCTGGGGGAACATGCCCCTGAACCCCCCTAGAAATGCAGTCACTAAATTGGAAAGGACCCCTGAAGTAATCAATCCCACGGCCCCCAGATATGCCTAGTTGCACTACTGGTTATAACTGACAGCTGTATTAATAATATATTCTGTGTGTACAGTACTTGTTTTGATTGAGTTGTATACTGAGGTAATGGCTAACATGGATTTGGAATAAAAGTTGTTTTCAGCAGTGTGTGTGAAAAATTTATATATAATGATTATACTACAATTTGCAATCAACCATTAGGCATGAGAATTCAAACGTGTTTGTTTATGTTTCAAATGTGCAAGTTTAACTAGAAAATTTGACATTTCAACAATACTCCAATCAATCACCTGTCAAAAATGGTGTGTGATTCATCAGGCTATTGTTGAACATCACAATTTTCCAGTTAAACTTGCACGTTTGAAATGTAAACAAACGCGTTTTAACTCTCACGCCTAACAGTTGCTTGCAAATGTGTAGCAACTGTACATGTTAATGTGTTATGTGTCTATAACATGTGTTTGTATCCTTAAAAGTTTTTAGTGAGCAACAGTATTTCTAAAATTTGTTTTAAAGATCATGTGTAATTTACTGGCTGCAGATAGAATGAACAATCCTGATATTTTGAGTGTTAATGCTGGTCAGTACTAAATAATACATCTGTTTCTTTGTTTGCATTTGATTGTCTGTTCGTTCATTCGTTCGTTCGTTCGTTCGTTCGTTCGTTCGTTCGTTCGTTCGTTCATTCGTTCGTTCGTTCGTTCGTTCGTTCGTTCGTTCGTTCGTTCGTTCGTTCGTTCGTTCGTTCGTTCGTTCGTTTGTTCATTTGTTTGTTTGTTTGTTTGTTTGTTTGTTTGTTTGTTTTTGTGTGTTTGCTCATCTGTCTGTCTGTCTGTCTGTCTGTCTGTCTCTGTCTGTCTGCTCTGTCTGTCTGTTTGTTTGTTTGTTTGTTTGTTTGTTTGTTTGTTTGTTTGTTTGTTTGTTTGTTTGTTTGTTTGTTTGTTTGTTTGTTTGTTTGTTTGTTTGTTTGTTTGTTTGTTTGTTTGTTTGTTTGTTTGTTTGTTTGTTTGTTTGTTTGTTTGTTTGTTTGTTTGTTTATTTATTTATTTATTTGTTTGTTTGTTTATTTGTTTGTTTTGTTTGTTTGTTTGTTTGTTTGTTTGTTTGTTTGTTTGTTTGTTTGTTTGTTTGTTTGTTTGTTTGTTTGTTTGTTTGTCTGTCTGTCTGTCTGTCTGTCTGTCTGTCTGTCTGTCTGCTTGTTTTTTCCCCCATTATGGTCAGTCTTTTGATTGATTGATTGATTGATTGATTGATTGATTGATTGATTGATTGATTGATTGTTTGGTTAAGTGTTGGGTTGCCTATACATACATTCATTCATTCATTCATTCATTCATTCATTCATTCATTCATTCATTCATTCATTCATTTGTTTGTTCTTTCATAAATTTTTTATTCTATTTTAGCATCTGCATCATTATGCATCTCTGATATTCCTTGGAATGGTCCAGTGGGTAAATGTCAAATTTATATACTACTTTACTTTCAGACTGAGACATTGTGCATTGTTCTTGAGCTTTTGTTTTTGAACTCGAGACACCTTCGTATCTACAGTAGAGTATATTCAAACTTGTTTGTATGATGTAGGTGCAGTTCGAATTGGTGATATTGATGGTCAGCTGGTTGTTAATCCTACTCGTCAACAGCTGGAGCACAGTAGTCTAAACCTTGTTCTCACAAGCACTGAACATCGCATTGGTAAGACCACCATGATGAGACATTTGTATACCAATTTATAATCCAACACAAATAAAGTGATTTTATTCCTTTTCAAAAGTAGAAACTTTGCTTGTTATATTTTATTGTTTGGGTTTTTTTTCATTTACACTGTATTCAATCCATGCAGTGATGTTGGAAGGTAGTGGTACAGAAGTCAGTTCCAGTAGATTAATCGAAGCTATTAAAAGAGGCCATCAAGAGGTATGTCAGTCTCAGTCATTGGACATATTTTGGAATTATAGAATGATGCTACTTTCACTGTATACCTTATTATAGGAAATTAACGATGCACTTTATTAACGCGACATAAATTAACGCGACATCTAATTAACGCGGATTGCTTCTTGGTCTTTTAAAATCTGATGATATTAACGCGAATCTGATCTCCATGGTAAACAAGTTAATTAAATTAACGCTAGTCGGTGTGATGTACAGATTATTGAATCTGATTCAGAATCTGATAATGACAGTGAAGAGGAGGAGTGATGTGTTTTTTTAAGGCCGGTTTACACCATCAAAGTTTCTGTGATCAAAGTCTTTGATCAAAGTCTTTGGTCAAAGAACTTCAAAGCAACCGCCGTCTTTGAAAGGCGTTTACATTGTCAAATACTTTAATTAAAGCATACTTTGATCACAGAAACTTTGATAGTGTAAACCAGTCTTTAGTATACCTTAATATGCTGTAGTTTGATATTAAAAGAGTTAGTGTTATTTAAAACAAATCAAGGTCTTTTTAATTAACGATAACTAAAAATTGCATACTTTAAATTAACGATTTGAAATTAACGATGACAAAAATTAACGTTAATTAAACTAACGCGAATTTTTAAAATCCGCGTTAATAAAGTGCATCGTTAATTTCCTATAATAAGGTATTTAGTTTATGTAACGTCTGCTTTTTAGTGTCAATTGATTATTAATGCAATAGAAGAGCTGCGTGAAAAATTTGGAAAACAAAAGAGAAATTATACAGTTTCTGAGCTTCCAGAAGAACTATTAAAATGTGTACAAGAGTAAGTACCTTACTACTACTGTGTTTTTACATATATATATATATATATATATATATATATATATATATATATATATATATATATATATATATATATATATATATATATTTACTCTGCCTATACCACCGAAGAAAATCATCGTACTGTATGATGTGACAAATGAAAACTTGAAAAATATTGTCAACCATGTTTTTCGCTAAAAACTGCCATTTTGTATTGTTTCTAGATTATCTGAGAATGGAATAAAAGATATTTTCTTGGATTCTACATTAACAAAGGTATCGACTTGCCTCTTAGTTTTAAAATTATGTTTTAAAAAACGAAATTATTTGTATATGCATCTTTCTTGTTACTTTCCAGCTACCACGAGATCAAGAAATCAGAAAGCTTCAGGAATATGTTCGTGAAAAGATAAAAGGTGCTGGAAGATTATCAAATTTTGTAAATACAAACGTAAATTGTAAAAGGAAAGAATTATATTATTTAACATGTAAAATCATCTTCAGAGAAATATGAAGGCAACAACTCCTTTACGCGAGTTTAGAAAACTACTAAACTCGTACCAGGTTTCAAATTTGAAGCCTTCTGTTGGCGAACGAGAAGCAATATATCATACACGAGAAGCCGTTTATTATCTGATCTGAAAACACCGAGAAGTGTGTTTTAACTCACTTTGAGGTGTTTTTAAATCATATAATCAACGGCTTTCGGGTGTATGGTATAGTTTCTCAAACAAGAGAAATTTGAGATAAAACTTGTCTTAATTTATGGGCGTTTATTACCACATTTAATAACAACGTCTCGGTAACTGATTCCATTATGTTTTCCTCATGAATTATTAATGAGTTTGAGAAAGATTGTATCAACGTTTTGATTGGCTAACAGTTTTCGCGCCAAAACATTGTCTTCCGCAAACAGCCTTTTAACGTCCTATTGTATAAATGAACTATCCTGTAAAAAAGAAGATAAGGAAAATATAACTAGTGTCGTGACGTTGTGAATCGCTTTGGCACTATAACTAAAGGGGAAGAAAAGAAAGCGGGTTAGTAAACTTTAAAAGGGAAGCCGATATAGCTTTAAAATTTTAGTTAATGACTAATATTATTTGGAATTTTCTTGTGAAGAATCATTATAATTTAATATATGCTGTTGGTTTAAATGTAGGTGATTTTCCCGATGTTGACGGCCAAGTATTTGCTCAAACATTTAATAAAATAGTCAAGGATGTTTTCCGAAACAACATCTTGAGTGCTTCAAAAAGGTTTGTCTGGATTTAAACACTTTTCTTTGTAAATATTGACTATACGTCAAAGTAAGGGATTTTTGCGGGCGTTATGGCCGAGTTTGTTTGAAAACCGTGTTACAATAACTAGATAGAAATTATCCTACACTTTCTCTTCATTTTTAAAATTTAAGTGTAGTTGTATGTAATAAAATTGTTTTTTATATTTTTCAGATGCGATGGAAGGTCTTTGGACGAACTACGACCTATTTCGTGTGAAGTGGACTTGTACAAGCCACTGCATGGTTCTGCGGTGTTTAAGAGAGGTGAGACCCAGGTAAGTTGGAAAATACAATATCATTATTGATAGTGCATTAGTTGAGATACTAATGTGAGTATGATAGACAGACAAGGGAAGACGAGAGGGAAAGCAAGTATTTATCAGGATAGATCGGTGTGACGGCCAACGAGTGTGCTTCAGGTAAATAGGTAGGTGGGTAGGTAGAGTAAGTAGGTAGGTGGGTGGGTTTGTGGTTGGGTGGGTGAGTGGACAGGTACTGTAGATAAGTAGGTATACAGACAGATAGGTATGTACAGTAGGTACACGCGTAAAAATCTCGCAAGTTGTTACAGCACTGTTGCCTGAACAATGCTGTAACAACTTGCAACAATGCTGTAACAACTGGCAACAATGCTGTAACAACTTGTTGACATATGTGAACAACGTTGATAAATGAACAACATTGTTATATACCAAAGACTTTCGTTTGCCAATAATGAAATCCTATTGGTCAAATCATGGTCACGTGTTGTTCAACAAACTCAATGTTTCTTTCTGCCGAGGGAAACATTGCAATGTTTCCCTCTGACGTCGCTTTAATCATGCGTTGTTCACGTGAATACACGATTATTGCATCAGATCAAGAACTTTGGATTCTTCGGGCATTTTGAAAACAAGAGCTTGTTTCGAGCTTGTTTGGTACGAAATAGTCCATTTTCTGAAGGAAAGAATTTCTATACATATCTTCAAAGGTCTGAAAAACACTTGGAGAATTTTAAAGCTGTTCTTAGTGTTGAGTCTGGTGTATTTGCTTAGTTGAATGACTTGAATTGAAATTACGAAGACAAAGTCAAAGTGTTTTGGTTAGTCTTTTCACCGTTTGCGAGTTTCAAGGCAGTTTTGTATTTTAAAAGTCTTTGGTATATAACAAAACACTTGTTGACTTTTGCCTCGAGAAACATCGAGTTTTACGGTCCCTCAGGCTTCAATGTCACCCTCGGGCTAAAGCCCTCGGGTGACATTGAAGCCTTCGGGTCCGTAAAACTCGATGTTTCCCTCGGCGCCAGTCAACAAGTGTATATTGTTCATCATTGTTTCAACAAGTTGTTACAGCTTGATGAAACAACAACCGTTGTTCAACCGAACAACCGAAGAACGTGTTGATACATCAACCATGTTCACCACTGTTGTAACATTGTTGTTCATCGTTGTTATTTCGTCATGCTGTTACAACATGTTGTATCATGTGCGAACAACGTTGGCTATAAAAATGTGCTGTTGGAACAACTTGTTCATGACTGTTGATTTATCCGTGAACAAGTTGTTCGAACCATAAGTGAACAACTTGTTGACAACTTGTTCACGGCGAGCAGCACAACATTGTTCACGCCTGTTGACAATGGTGAACAAGTTGTGCGTTTTTACGCGTGTAGGTAGGTGGGTGGGTACTAGGTAGGTAGGTAAGTTGGTAATGGGGTGGGAATATAGGTACAGTAGGTAGGTAGGTATAGGTTGGTAGGCAAGCATGGAAGAATGCTTTATTTCTAAGTTGTGAGTCATGAATGGTTTTAGGTGTTTTGCACAGTCACGTTTGATTCAGCTGGTCCCGCGTTCCGACCCAGGGGACAAGGTCATCTTTCAGGGTAAGTCTAAACTGACTGCCAAGATTTTTCCTTGTGCGGTGATATTGGGCTATTTCGTCCCCTCGTTCGTTCATGTACAAGTACCACTTTTAATTCACTTAAATAACCTTTTCTTGTTTCAGAAGTGAAATAACAAAGCACTTTTTTCTTCACTATGAGGTATGTCGAAGATTCACTCTTTGAACCTTGTCTATTTACTTATATTTACCTTAACTTTCTAATTGTTCTTAAATCAAATTTCCATGAAACGAAGAAATAAAAATTGGTTCTATTTTTGTCTCAGTTTCCTCCTTTCTCTAACAATGAAATTGGACTTCCGGGTGGTAATTCTCGTAGAGAAATTGGACATGGTAGGTAGTGATACCTGGTTTTTGCAAAATGCCTATTTATATTTATAAAATAAGGTGTCCTCTACACACGCTCTGATTGGCTGGACTCCGTGCATTTATAAGAGAACATAGATCATGAATGACATAAAAATGGCGTGGGGTGGCGTAGAATGGCGTCAGCTGGCCGGAAAAGCCCGCCAAATTCCAAAACTACCTCACTTTTAGCTTGATTTTTCTTATTATTATTTTATAAAACAAATAAAACATACCGCTCCTGTGCATATGTACTCTTATAAAGGTACGTTTAACGTGATTTGAACACGAAAGAAGTGTAAAGGTCAACTTCTTTCGTGTTCAAATGACGTCAAACGTGCCTTTATAAGAGTACATATGCACGGAGCTTTATGTTTTATTTGGGAAATATATAACACTGTTTTATCCCTTATAGTCTCCTAGCTTTTTATTTAAAGTGCCCCTAACCTCGAAATTTTTTTATTGTCTTATGTGGAAGAACTTTTAAAATGATAAGTAACTTCTTTGAAAGATTTTCGCTTTTTCCCTTTGTTTTTGAGATATTTCATTTTGTTTGATATGCAAATGTCCGGAATCTACGTCACATATGCATAATGACTTTTCGAAGAAGTTTGTGTATCTCTTTCATTCTCGAACGAAATCTTTTAAAATCGAGAAGTTTGGTGTTGTGTGAGAAACACGCACACATGTTATTCATACTTTAATGTTTTTATTTGATAAACGCAAAGATACATAACACTCTCTGATAAGTCATTATGTTGTGTCGTAATTCCAGACATTTGCATATCAAACAAAATGAAATATCTCAAAAACAAAGCGAAAAAGCGAAAATCTTCCAAAGAAGTTAGCTTATCATTTTAAAAGTTCTTCCAAATAAGACAATAATAAATTTCGAGGTTAGGGGCACATTAAACATTGGCTGAACTAATGTGCACGTCCTTTTTGCTGTCTGTGTATTGGACTATTCAGTGTTAGTATAAATACACAGGTGATTATAGAAAATCACGCGCGCTGATTGGTCGAGCTACTTCGGATTAATTCTCGATAATCACCTACAGCGTTTATCCAAAATGGCCGCCAGCCAAGTTGTCAATGCGACAGACGAGGAAATTAACAATTTTTAGAAAATATTGTTCTTAAAAGTACGAAAATGTGTATTTATACTAAAACAATTCGTCTCGGTTATTATTCACCGATATTCACTGAGCCTGAGGCGAATAATTGTTAAATAATCTTGTTCTATTTAGGAGCACTGGCCGAGAAAGCTTTAGCCCCCGTCGTGCCTAGCGGGTTTCCTTTTACGATACGACTCACGTCCCAGGTGATGATGTCTAATGGTAAGTAGATCGTACAAGGACCTCTATGGCGTCGGCAAAATATTTTACGGATTTTATTGCAATCACTGTAATTACTTAAACAAAATTACTGCGTTCTGATTGGTGGAGAGCAGTTATTTCGTTAATTGACTTGTAGAAACGTCAACAACATGCATGGTTGTCAAAAAAATTTAAATGGCGGTTTATTTTGTAATAGACAGATATTCTCTTTTCGAATGTCTTTTTTTTTTATTAGATTCGCCATTATAGTGTTATAGTATATACATGCATTACAAAATGAATTCAAAATATAACGGCATGGTCACCGCAACAGCAATAAGTCAATTACTGCGGCCCAAAAATAAACTAAACTAAACTAAATAAACTAGTAAATAAATATACTAACTACAAAGTCAAATCTTAGCTACAATTAATAACAGCAAAATACTAACTAAACTAAATATGTTAATAACAACAAGAAATAGGGGTACCTAAGGCTACGGGAACAGTTACATTTTAAGCAGATTGTTTTAAATGTTCGAGGGTTTTCACAGTCATAAGTAGTTTCCAAGTTTGTTACTTCACGTTATATACTGTATAACACTCTATCAATTTACAATACATTAAATATTTTTGAATGAATACAGAGGACAAGTGAAAAAAAAGACGGTGTTAAAAGCTTGGATAAGTACGAGTCGCATTCCCAAGGTGACATTCATAAGTATTACTGTATGTGCATGTTTTTCTAGGTTCATCATCCATGGCTTCTGTTTGCGGTGGCAGCATGGCCCTCATGGATGCAGGTAAAGCCTTGTTTTCTGTGATCAACCCCACTTGTCATACACTTTTTTTTACACCTGTGGGGAGTTTTTTAAAGGGCATATGACTCGAAAATTAAGTTTGTCTTATTGAAAAGAACATTTAATAAAATGATAAAATAACATCTTTTGCAGTTTTTGGTTTCCTTGCTTCGTTTTTGAGATATTCCAGTTTGTTTGATATGCAAATGACACAACTTTTTACGTCACACGTGCATAATGAGTATTATGAGTTACCGAGAGAAGGTTACATATCTTTGCTATTGTGAAACGAAATCACTTGGAATTCTACATGTTTTCATAATAGCAAAGTTATGTAACCTTTTCTGATAACTCATTATGCACATGTGCCGTAAAAAGTTGTGTCATTTGCATATCAAACAAACTGGAATACTGTATCTCAAAAACGAAGCAAGGAAACCAAAAACTGCAAAATATGTTCTTTTCAATAAGACAAACTTAATTTTCGAGTCATATGCCCTTTAATATTAGTAACTTACGCCAGTTTGTACAGCAAGAACTGAGAGACTTTACTTTCTCGTGTTTGTTATATACAGGTGTCCCGATTGATGCAGCAGTTGCCGGAGTGGCGTGTGGCCTGGTTACTAGTCCAGATGCCCAAAATCCTTCAAGCGACAGTATTGCAGAGTACAAATTAATCACGGATATTTTGGTGAGTTTTGCTTGTGGTTACGGACTCTGATGGTGGGTGGTGATGGTGGTTGTCATGATGGTGGATGGCAGGATGGTAATTGACCACCATGGTTGTGGTGGTGGTGATACTGTGATAGTGGTGGTGGTGGGTGGTTATGGTGGTGGTGATACTGTGATAGTGGTGGTGGTGGGTGGTTATGGTGGTGGATGGTGGTGGTTGTGGTGATACTGTGATAGTGGTGGGTGGTGGTGGATGGTGTTGGTGGTGGTGATACTGTGATAGTGGTAGTTGTGGGTGATTATGGTGGTGGATGGTTATGGTGGATGGTGGTGGTGGTGATACTGTGATAGTGGTTGTTGTGGGTGGTTATGGTGGTGAGTGCTGGTAGTGGTGGATGGTGGTGGTGGTGGTGATAGTGGTGGTGGGTGGTTATGGCGGTGGTAATACTGTGATAGTGGTGGGTGGTGGTGGCGGTGGTGGTGGATGGTGGTGGTGATACTGTGATAGTGGTGGCGGTGGGTGGTTATGGTGGTGGATGGTTGTGGTGGTGGTGATACTGTTATAGTGGTAGTTGTGGGTGGTTATGGTGGTGGATGGTTATGGTGGTGGTGATACTGTGATAGTGGTGGTGGTGGGTGGTTATGGTGGTGGATGGTTATGGTGGTGGTGATACTGTGATAGTGGTGGGTGGTGGTGGTTATGGTGGTGGGTGGTTATGGTCGTGGATGGTGGTGGTGGTGATAGTGGTGGTGGTGGGTGTTTATGGTGGTGGGTGGTTATGGTGGTGGGTGGTTATGGTGGTGGATGGTTATGGTGGTGGTGATACTGTGATAGTGGTGGTGGTGGGTGGTTATGGTGGTGGATGGTTGTGGTGGTGGTGATACTGTGATAGTGGTAGTTGTGGGTGGTTATGGTGGTGGTGGTGGTGAATGGTGATACTGTGATAGTGGTGGTGGTGGGTGGTTATGGTGGTGGATGGTGGTGGTGGTGAATGGTGATACTGTGATAGTGATGGTGGTGGGTGATTATGGTGGTGGATGGTAGTGGTGGTGGTGATACTGATAGTGGTGGTGGTGGTGGGTGGTTGTGGTGGTGGATGGTGATGGTGGTGGTGGTAATAGCAATAGTCGTGGTGATAGTGCTGGTAGGTTTGGTTGTGGTACTGGTACTGGTACTGTTGCTGGTCGTTTTTCTTGCGTCGTTTGTTTTTTTACAGCGCGTATAACGTTATTTGAGGTTTCCTATGTCCATTGTTTCTTAGGGGATAGAGGACTATTTGGGTGACATGGACTTTAAAGTGGCTGGAACACGACGTGGCATCACGGCACTCCAGGTAAGCTGCAAGGTCCTTTTAGGACTTGAATAGGAATGCGAATATGTCAACAGAGGTGGCTTGAGATGACACCAGGAAAGTATGTACCAAACATAAACATCGTTACATCACAACGTCGACAACAGGAGCTGCGCTTTACTTATGCAAACATGTTACTTACCCTTTGTAAGCCAAATAACAGTCGACACATGTACGCTGTGCGTACCTATTTTTTTATTCAGGCTGACTTTAAGATCCCTGGCTTGCCACTACATATTATAGAGGAAGCGATACACAAGGCTACTGGTAAGCACACTGTTCTTCCAGATTTACGATAACCGTTGACTCGACTTTACCTGTCCACTGTAAACATGCACTTGTATACAAATGATGTTAAATTTGTAAAACAAAACTGTTTTCAGATGACAGAATGAAAGTAATGGATATTATGGATTCAGTTATTTCTCAATCGAGGTCAACACCAAAGGACAACGGACCAGTTACAGGTATTTTTTATGCTCCAGATATTTTAATTTTCTGCGATCATAATGATTTTCGAAATGTTGAACAATTATTGCATGAGGCTGAGAACGAGGTAAAGGACTGGGGACTAATCGTCCCTTGTAATCATCCTTACTTGCAGCCAGCGGCTGAATTGGGAAGGACGCAGATCAACGTGGCCGTGTCGAGGCGTATCAAAGGCCTCCTGGCAGCCGCCATACGACACAGTTCAGACCACGGATTATATTATATTCTTTTTTAACATTTTCAGGTTCAATGCAAAATTTAGATTATTTCTTTTATATTTTTTTTTAATATTTAACAAGATATATGAACGACAATATACATTAATTTTCTGTCTTTATTATTTGAGATAACATCTTAATTCCTTATATTATTATTATTCTTTATTTAAGGAGGATAAGTTTTTCAGCAGAGCTGGCGGGGTCCTCCATTTACAGCTAAGACCTATAGGTGTTGATTTTACGGAGGGAGGAAAACCGGAGAACCCGGCTAAAAACCCTCGAAGCACAGGAGAGACCAACTAAACTCTACTCACATGAGTACCCATCCCGAGAACGGGGTTATTCCCAGACGGTCACCCATCCAAGTACTAACCCCATATAACCGGGCTTAACTATTGGTGAGAGGCAGCGCCCTAATAGCACACGCCACCCGTGCTCCCCTAAGATCACAGCTAAGATGTTAGGTGTTGATTTTATGGAGGGAGGAAAACCGGAGAACGTGGCGAAAACCCCTCGAAGCACAGGAGAGGTCAACTACATCTCTACTCACATGAGTTGCAAGCTCGACAAGGGGGTCATTCCTGCAAGCGGTCACCCATCCAAGTACTAGCCCCGTCTAACCGGGCTTAACTTAGATGCAGTGCGCTAATTGCACACGCCACCCGTACTCTCCTAAATGTCATTCGTTCATTTTCGTTTTGTTATGAGCATAACCAAATATGACATTAGCCCTTTCAGTTTGACCAATCGCAAACGGGAATGAATTTCATTTGAATAATAACACGAGTGTTATTTAGCGAAACCGCTAAAATCAAAATTTTCGGTTTTAGACAGTGTTCGCGTACCGTTGAGGAAACGATCGCAGTTTATCGGTCCAGGAGGAATGAATATTCGACAACTAGAGAACGAAACAGGTTTGTTGAGTAGAGAATTGTGTTAATTAAAATGTAGGCTGCTTTTTAGACAATATATATATATATATATATATATATATATATATATATATATATATATATATATATATATATATATATATATATATATATATATATATATGTTTAAAAAGTTAAAACACAGGTATGTTAAAATCTTTAATAAAAACC